>WEKX01000923.1:360576-469091 GCA_013390025.1 Pitta sordida | reverse complement strand
GGAGGGGGCTTTCCCTGAGTCCTGCAGCACTGACACCTTTGAGGTCTAATTCACTCGTGTCACTGGGGCATATGTGGCACTGTGGAATAATATTTTTAAATCAACTTCTGCCTGCCCGTTTCTTGTGCTATTCAAGTGGATGAATCAGAAGTGTCTTGTAACATTTTGTAACATATAACACATGTGGAAAGCAGGAATAAAAAAATTAGAATATTTTTTATAAATATGAATTCTATATATAAAAAATATTAAAAAATNTTTATAAATGATAAGGTTGATAAGGCCATAAAGCAGCACCACTAAAGTGGCACTGGAAGTTTGTGGTGAAGCATACGAGCCACAGGGGGTTGAACTGTGGAAATGAGGGTTTTCAGGAAATGAGGAGTTTCTTAGCTAATAAATTCATGCTATGTTTAACAAGGCAGTAGTTTTCCAACCCTTGCCATTCATGTATCCTTATCTAGAATGTGATGAACTGCTGCAGCACCCAAAAGTGCCTGACACGTGCACTGGGATCATTTCCTCCTTTACTTTTTTCCTGCTTCTGATATCCCTCATTGTTGTTAGAGAGGGAGCCCTGCTCTGACCCTCCTCCCAGCAAGGAAATGTCTATATATATATATAAATCATTTGTCCCCTTTCTTTCTTTGCATTAGGTTGGTAATTTCCATTCAAGGATTTGATGCTTCACATGTGTGTAAAAGAAAAAGCTTTTGAAGGTCGATATAGTATCCGTTTTGCTGGCCTGGCATCCCTGGCCCCACTGTACTTTGGGGGGCTCATTTCCACAGAGAAATATGAAGGCAACTATAGAGATCACTTTCTTCTTCTGGGATGGAGGCTGCAAACATGTGGACCCCTGTGAAAACAGTCTTCTTTAGGGATCAAACATTTGGCTACAGCGCATTTTTAAGATCTAGCCAAATCCCAAGACAGATCTGATGCAGTGCCATGAAGTCTGCCTTTGAACATCATGGTACAGAATCTAGATTTTGTTTTTGAAAGTCACTTGTTTGCCACCGTATCCTTGTTAGCGCTCCTGGCCTCTGCTTTCCACATGTTTCTCTGTCTATACTCCCTCAGAGAAACATATATCATAGCCTTATTTATATTTGAAAGTAAGAGCTGCATCATTTTCTGCACCCAGTTGTGTTCTTAGATTGGAAACAATGCCACCTGCAGCTCTAAATACCCTCCTTTCTCATTATAACAACATCTTTAAAACCTAGTCATTTTAGGTGTTATCAAAAGATGTTATTCTAGAGGTGCCTGCTGCACTTAATGTTGCATCAGCATTTTTATTTTCAAGACCTTTTTCTCAGGCCTATAAACAGGCCATAAAAACTTAGGTGAGGTGGCCATTTTTTATATAGGAACGTTTTGAACTGTTGGTGAAATCAGATATTAAAGGAACTCTGTCAAGCCTTGTGCAATTACCTACCAACAGAAATGTCTCTTATTAATTGTTCTAAATATAATTTAATGTTGAGATTTAGAGGATGTTAAACAATGTCCTGCACTGCTGGAAATATAACAAGAGTGGGGTTCAGATTGTCTGAGCTGACTTTTGCCTCCCACTAAGAGAGATGTGCTAAGAAGACACAGTCTGAGAAACAGATTTCCAAAAAGGATAAAACAGGTCTGTGAGTTGTTTTTCAAAATTAAGGCGCAACCTCACTTGGTTCAGGACACTCTGGCACCTCTGGTTGTTAGATTTTGCTTTCTAATAAATGTTACCTGACAAACCTAGGTTGAAGCACCTTCAGGTCCTGAGAAACTGATGCATAACTCACTGCTCACTGAATTAGCCAATTCCTGCTGCCAAACGTAGGCTACTAAATCCTCAGTTTTTCCATGCATTCTATGACTATTCCTACATTTCTGTACTTGAAAGGGTGTTGGTCCATGGCCTGTGCTGCTTTCCTGCAAGACCGTTGGGGATATTCCACAAAGCAGGAGAATGCATCTGTTTTATGGGACCCTTCGTTACTAACATCTGTGTGTCTGGCTGTCTGCTACAATGAATTCTCTTGGAGGGGATGTCCTGAAGCTGCAGCCAAATTATTGTGGGGCAGCAGGTCTAACAGTTATTACTCTGGAAGCTTTTTTCTGTTGGCCGTCCTGTGATTTTGAAGATTGCACTTTCAGTTAGAAACTGCTCTAACTGAAGATCCTTTTGTTCGAAACCTCCAGAGCTATATCTGTAGGGCTGCAAGGGGCTGTGCTTTCTCAGAGAAAGCCTTTTACCAGGAAAGACATCCCACACAGAAGCCTCTGATGCCCTGTCTCAGGAAGAAGGCTGTCTTTTCAGGCTTTTCTGCCTCATCAATCTGCTTTGTCTAACCTGGTACACCCAGACCTGAGTTCCTAATGTTTTCCAAAAGGATGAGGCCACTGTTTGTCCTGTCAGCTCTACTTTGTAAAGGGCAATTAGGTGACAAACCAATTAGTTTTAGAAATATATTGAAAACATTTATAATGTTGATAGGCACATCTCCATTGTATCTACCGCATTAGTGCAGTGTGAGAGAGCAGGGTTTGCCCCCATATAGGTTTTGAATACAATCTGGATGTTATAAAAAGCTTTTATGCAATTCATTTTGTAGCAGAAATGTGGTTTCAACAGAAGTTACAAACCATCTTTGGCTAGCAGAATGATCCTTTCAAATGAAAGTGGTGTTCCTCAAGAAGAAATTGTGTGACAACGCTAATGTTACATTCTGGCTTTGTAATAAAGTCATTTCCAGAGCATAAGCACATCCTAATATGAATATGCATTCTGAACTTCCTTTCTCTGTACATTTTAGTAAGAAATGAGATACATGCATTGCAGAGAAATATACTGCAGTGTAATATAATGCCATCCTTCAGTCCACAGTTACACCAGCTGTACTTAACCTCCAATACAAAGCAAATTACAGAGTCCAGTGAATTAGAGATCACTACGGGTCAAAGAGAAATTACTTTAATATCATGATGGTTCTCTTTGTTCTCAACAGATGACATATTAGAATAGGAAACAGAAAGACTGCTGTGAACTAGTTTCCAGCCATGAAATACTCTTTTGTGGAATCCCATCATTATGCTTGTTAGAAATACTGGTTTTTTCTCAGCTAGAGTGGCTGATGGTTCATGGTATCACCCTTGGGCAGCACCCAGAATGTTGGGGTACCAGAAATACCCTCTAAATGTTGGAAATATTCAAGTGGGAGAATTGGTTTTATCCCATGGCTCCTGGGTGGGTTCTTTGGATTGTTTGTCTGACATAAGGCAGAACATAGGACAAGGCCTTGCAGAAGATTCCCAAGGATCTGCGTCCTGTTCCATTGTTCCACAAATGACCTAATATGAGAAAATCCAGACCCCCAAGACATTTGTCCTCTCTGCGTCTCTTTTTATCTTCTCATTCTGTTTGAATAGTGCCCCTGTCAAAAACCACCATGGTGTTTGTGCATTGTACTGGAAAAATCATATGTGCCCCTAGAAAATTACTTTTCCGTATTGAAAAGCTTTGTTTCCACCCAGATATTATAAGCTGGGAATATTCAGTTGTTATGTTGCCAGCTGCTGGAATAAGGTTGTTCACATATTATGAGAAATGAACTCAGGTGTGCAACATTTCTTGGAGCTCTTTGGGCTTCTCCAGGAATTTTCTTGAACTGTAACCTGTATCAGTTCTGTGGCTTGCAAGGATTAGCAAAGACACGCATAGACACACAACAGATTCTGATTTTTGATCCTGGAAACTTTATTAGTAACAAAACATGTTAATAATCCTGTGAATCAAGGAAGAAATGAACGACTGTAGGAGTTTACAACCATGAATACTGACTTGTGTCTTGTATTTGAAGCATTTTAGGGGAGCATCATCTCCAAAAACTGCTGAACCTGAAAAGGCTGCTCTTTGTGCACAAATACGCTGTAGCTGCACATATACAGAGGCTTGTCTGGTCTCTGGTGACTTCTAAAAGTTAAAATGTAAAGGGTTTGCAAATTATTTGAAAGGATGCCATTCTGTTCCTGCACACTTCTTGGTAAACAACAAGACAGAGGAGACTGAGATTTGCTAGACCTCAATCCCATGTTCTTTTTATATTGCATTCACTTCAAAAGTCCGAGCCAGCACTATGCAGTAACTTGGTAGCTTTTGAAATATTGGTCCTGAAATACTCTCCCTTAAGGTCAAAGCTACCCTCCTAACAAAACTCCAAATTATTTCAAGTGGCACATAATGTGTCAAACACATGCACAGTGTAGTTTATTTTTGTGCTCCTTTTTTTAATATCCTATCATCTGTTGAGGCTTTAGATTCCTGAGAAAACAATTTTTACCATTCCTCTTGTACTGTAGGAAGTACAAAGATGTTTTCCTGGTTAGCTGTACACAGTGGTGATTAGTTAAGCTCAGTGGTAACTATGGTAGAAAATGCAGACTGGATACATGTGCTTTTGCTGCTCTGCTTTCTGATGGACTCTCACACCCTCTGTCCTTGTCTTTTTGCCTTCCTCCTCTTCTCAGTGAGTGTTAGATTATGTGAGCAGAATCTCTAAATTCAAGTGGAAGTGCTATTACAAAGTATGCTGAGCAAGAAGACAAAAAGCAGAAGTCTTGGATCTGCTGATGTTTTGATCTCTTGCTTTATCTTTTTGAAGAAAAATGTGCAAATGTCCTTTTGGTTAGGAACAAATATGTCTAATAGTTCAAGAATCACTCCCCTGAGTTTATTTTCTGAACCTAGTTTCAAATCAGCTTATGGTATGTTGGATTGCAAAATATGAAGCAGTGTGGCTTTGTCAGGTAACCCAAAGGGGTCTGAGCGGAGGTCTTCTGCTGTGATAAGGTCTGGTGCCAATGGCTTGATGCATCACAAGTGAATGCTTTGTTTTCTGTCTCTGTTCATATCATGCTGAGAAATAGCAAATGAGACTGGATAATTTCTCTGCTCAAGCGTAGCAAACCCTGTAACTCCATAAGAAAATATTAGACCCATTTGTTTTGGCCTTTCTCTGTGCAAATACACACTGCGGTGATGTGGACTTGCTTTGAACAGTCCCACTGCAAAGTAGCTTTGCAGATGGAATATCCCTGAGGCCTACATTCTCACCTATATAATTTTTTCCATGTATTTTGCCACTATGATTCTTAAACTTTGTTTAAAAACTGACCTTTTGCAATGAGCTGCTATTTGGTTCACACAAGAGATGTTTTTTGCAGGGCAAATGCTGCTCTCATTTCTGCCTGTACCACCCTATGACTTTCCCAGAGGTTGCACAGGTGTAAGTGGTGTCAGAGTTTGAAGCCCACGAGGCTGCACAGCTGGTCCAAGGATCTGAACGTAGCAGTGCTGGCAGTGCCTTTTTGTTCCTCTGGCTGAACAGTGTCCCTGAGCAGAGCTGAGATGCTCCAGGATGGACATGCCACAGTGACATGTGAACCCAAGGATACAGATAACTCCCTCAGACTCATCTTGAACCCACAGCACGGGAATGATGAAAGGCAGGTGAAATCTTGACGTGAGCAGAGATGAGACTGAAAATCCATGCAGAGATGATCTGTTGACTATGAAGGTACCTTCTTCACAGTGTCACATCTCAAGGGTAGAACTGAACGTTAAATAACTTAAAAGCTACAGGAAAACACCACCTGGATATGTAACAAACTGACAGGTTTATTCGGGGATGACAGCATTTTGGATATAGAATCTTCCTCGGTCTGTCTTTGTGATGTTTTCTTTTATCATTCTTCCATAGCTTTCCTGGTAATCTGGGCAAATCCGTAGGAAGGTCCTTTTCCGGCTGAATTGGATTTTTTTTCCTCCCACATGCAGAAAGTTCTAATATTTTTCAGGCTTTTAAAGGTGTTTTTGATTTGAATCTTAAGCAGTAAAAATACATTTTTATAGCCATGGGCAAAGTAAAAATGTCTGATATATTTCTGGTCATTTTACTTCACTCATATGTTACTTTGAGGTGGCCTCATCATGCCCTGGTATGGAACTCATTAGCTGGTAGCTTTCGTGGTGTACGATGGCAGAGGAGAGGGAATGTATTAGTTAGTCCTAATGACTGGGCTGCCAAGTAAGGCTGCTGTCGACAGTGATTGACAGGTAGAATCAAGTCTGGATAATTCATTATCCCAAAGCAGAAATAAAATAAAAAGAGTTGAATGCTTTCTTGGGGAAAAGAAATAGTCTAACCTAGAGATTTTTTTCTCTGTCGCTGTCTCTTTATTTTTTTTTTTCCTTATCTCCTAGTCTGTAGTCTGAGAACAGTGAGCAGCAACAAATGAGAACTGTCTGGATGTTTCCCTGGTCTGTGGAGTTTTTCTCTTTAAATTTGCTTCATTTTTCACAGAATTTGTACTTTTCCCAAACACTTGTTTCCCAGTTAACTACAGTGATTTTCTGTAAATGGAAGCATATTGCCTTCCATCTTGTATTTGTGAGAAGAGGAGAGTTAGAGGAAACCCCCTCAAAGGCCAAGACAAGAAGAAGCAGGTATGTGCATTTGCTGCTTTCTCTGGCTGGAGCTCCAGGGCTCAGCTGTGCTCTTGAACAGCTGGTAGAGGTGGAAGAAGCAGGAGGGGTGGCCATCCGCTGCACATCAGTGACTTACATGCAGAGGTTTGATGGGGCTCTGAGTATTTCCTCCATTGCTCTGTTTCTAGAGAGATTTGAAAAATTAATGTAAGGTATTGCCCTACAATTTTCAGGGTTTTTGCAGTTTTTCAGAAGCAGGAACCTCAAACTTGTGAGTGATGAGTAAGGGCCTTTCAGTGTATTCAGCAGTTCACTTGGCGAGTCAGCTGAAAGCAGTGGGAACAGGGCCCTCAGCAGTTTGGTAAATGAGGGCCATTACTTAAGGTAGGCTAGCAATGTATTTAGAAGTGAACCTGAGGGAAATGTGTTTCCCTTCCTTTTAATGATCCCTCTTTATGCACAGAGAAATGCAACTCTATTTCTATGGAGAAGAGGCATAAATGGAAAAGCTTTCCCAAAGTAATTTCATTTTTATTCCTACTTTTTCAAGTAAGACTTTAAAGGAAGGTCTTCCTCTATTTGAAAAAGGTGAAGGATAGCATGTCCTTAATTATTCACTAATAAGCAGCATTAAAATATGTGGATCTCTCCCCTTCTTCTCCTGCACCACCTCTGTTTCTTGGTAAGGGCATATTTCTTCCTGTAGCTTTCAGTAGCAACCTGTGCTGTAGAGTGAGGGCTCTTCAGAGTATGCAGGATGTTCTCACAGAGGTACACAATTTCTGTCAAGTACCTCTGGATGTTCATATTGACCAGCTGAGGATCTCAGATAAATAAATGAGAGTTTGTGGCTGGGTGGAGCAGTAAGGGCAGGCACTTCCTGACTACAGCAACCTCTCCCTTTGGGAATTGTGCTGTTTGCAGACAACTGGAAAACAGGCTCGAGAGCCTTGGTGTGAGAAGGCAAAGGGCAAGGCTTTTAATTGGTCTCATCCAGGCTGTTCACCTGCACGGGCACTCCCCGTTTTGTGTGGTTTGAAATGAAGCACAGTCCATAACCTCCATGGCTATGAGGCCAAGCATCTAATTGGATCTCTGGATGTTATGGTAGGCCTGGGAAAGGAGATGGAAGGACATGGAAATTGGATGTGATATACTACATCTGCTGCTGCTCAAGTGAGTCCCCTTGAACATGGAAGGAACCTCTCTGCCTTTTCTGAGGAAGATTTAAGTGTGTGAATGGTCTCATCTCTCTTAGCACAGTAATATGCACCAGCTTAATTTAAAACATTTACTGAAGTGCTTTGCTAGGTTAGTTCTACATATCATTGAAGTTACAGGGTTTATGAACAGGCTAATGCTGTTCTGTGAAGTCTTTGAACAACTATTTTGTTAATAGACGTTTTAAGTATCTTTAAAAAATGTCAGAGTAGGAGAGCAGATATCTACAACCTTGGTGCTGGGAAGGAAATGAGACAGGGTTGGATCCATAGAGCCTCGGTTTGTTTCCTCCCACACCTGCTTTATCTGAGATTATCAAAGCCAGCAGCAACGATACCTCTTCAGTTACTGTCACTAGGAAAGAGTAGCGGATATGTTCCAGCTGTTTGGCCTCAGATTTCACTGTCTCTGCTGGAATACAGCAGTGATCTAAAACCCTTAGACAAGACAGAAGGGCTTCTCAGCTGTCTGAGACAGTTGGCACAAAATAAAATATTGTGGATCTCCTTGCTGAGAAAATAGTAGCCAAAACTACAGAGTGGCTGCTACAAGATGGAGTGGGAAGGTAATGAAATGCAGCCGGAGGTAACTGCAGCATAGCATATAAATTGACTTAAAACAGGGGGGAAGGATTGAAGGACTTTCCCAGAGTGAATGATTTTGTAGATTATTGATTTGGGCAGCAGTTTATTTAAACATTAAAACTCTGAATGAAGCAAGTTACCCTGAAGAAAAATGTGTCAGGTATAGAACTTGTTACAGCTAACTGGTTAGCCTCTGAGGACTTTGTAAACTGTCCAGATATATTTATTATAGAAAATATTTTCTTGAGGAAAAAATAGACTGTTTCCCCCTCCAGAGTATACTGTGGTATTTTCTGATGTGAATGCTTGAATTTTGTGGTCTGTTACCGTATAACTGTGCTCAGGAATTTTTAACAACCTCTCTCTCTTTCCCAGGGAAAGAGAATAAAAAACAGCAACTCAAACAAAAGAAAAATTACTACAATGGTAAATAACAACAGTTGTATCATTACCCATCCAGGTATAATAGTACACTTAGTGCTGTCTGTGTGGAATGCCCCACAGCAGTATCGAAGCACTGAGAAGCACTTGTCATCCAGGAATGGAAGTGTCTGTAGGACAAGGAATGACAGTGCATATTCCTGCATTCCTCGTGGCTCCTAGAAATCTACAGATGATAAATCCCTTAGACTTACAGTACTGCCAAACAAAATTGGTAAAATAAAACTAAGGCAGTCGGTAATGGGAGAGGTTATGGAGAATATGACACTTATTAAGGACCAAATCTTCGGTTCTTTACGAAGCAAAAGGAAGGAATGTAGGAGAAACAAGAGAAACAGCCTCTCTCCACCCTGATGTCTTGTCAAGGGTAAAGCTGGCTTGTCCATAGGCTACACATGGTTTCAGAGTCTCTGTGGGTGCTCTGCTTTTGTTAGAAGTGTTCATTTTACCTCTTGCCTATTCTATATCCTGTCCTATTCTGGCACCAACAGACCAAGGTGACTCCCCTCAAATGTGACACAGCTTGAAGCTGCCTCCATATGTGTGTGTGTGTGTGTGTGTGCAGGTAGGAGAGGGGAAGCTCAGTGAATCAATTTTGAATATGAAAATCAAATCTGTGAAATATTTCTGTTATTTTCTTGGCTATGTGATACAGTCATACAATCAGCTATAAGTGGCATTAAATGGTCTCCCAGGTTTCGGAGTTTAGGCTCAAATAAATCCTCGTGTCCATTTCTACAATTATCTTACAATTCTTTCCTCCCCCTCTTTGTATTTGCCTTCAACTCCCAAGTTTTAATCTTAACAATGTTTTTCCTGTTTGTCAAACACAAGCACATTCAATTCCAGCCTCAGTGACCATTTCCCTTGGAACCATCTCCTGGCAGTCCCACAGCAGCCTGCCTCTATGTCCCTGGGCAAGTGTGACATTCCTCAAGTGCAGCTCAGCTCTGTGCAACTCCACTCCAAGGACCATTTCTCACCTGAAATGTGATGGCTGTTTCCATGCAATTCTTGGCTCTCAGGCACTGGAAAGTGTTTTAAACGATGCCTTTTCTCTCATAAACTTTAGTACGGTGCTTTCTAGATGCCTTTGGAGGATGTTCAGGCGGCATTCAAAGCCAGAGCACTGGCGTTGAATGTCATGCTGTGTGAAAGTAGAAAGTCAAGATTTGTGTCCTGAACAGGTAGGACACATTCATTTGTGTGTAATGCTTCCTTCATTGTAAAAGTCAGCTCTTCAGAGAGCTGCTGCTGCTCATGTCTTCTGGCCCTGCTTGCAAATAGAACTGTCACGCACGTCTGGAGAACAAGAATAGTTCAGTCAGTAGAGGAAGGTGTTAACAAGTAGCAGCCTTTCACCCTAACAGACCTACAGAATGAGTAATGGTCAGCAATTTACTGCACAGAGGGAATAGGAACAGCAAATGGGTTATTAGCACTGCAACACTGCAGTTTGTGTGAACTGAGTGGACAAAAAATGTGTGGTTAGCATGTAGTTTAGAAGTGCTTGATACTAAAGCTGATCATTTTGGAACTGTAGCTTGTCTGGGTTAGTTTACACCCAGGAAATGCTGTAATGGAGTGTCTACTGTCCAGCTTGTGTGGTTCCTTGCCCTTAGCAGAAACACCCACTCCTACCCCCCCCAAATAAGACACTGTTGGATTTCAGAGGAGTACGTTTCTTTATTGTGTAAGTGGGTACCAGGTCCAGTTGTGCATTGCTGTTGGCACTGCAGCTGCATGAGCACAAGGCTTTTTACTTTAATCCAGACTTAAGNTTTATTGTGTAAGTGGGTACCAGGTCCATGAGCACAAGGCTTTGTACCTTAACCCAGACTTCATTATGTCCTTCATTACTAAATAAACATAATACAGTGAGCACTACATCAATAAATTCTCACTGTCCCTAAAGCAACTATTGCAAAGCCAACAAACCTGGTGTTCAGGTTAATTTAAAAAAGAGAAACTAAAACAGGAGAGCATGTTACCATTCTGTCTGTGACCTGTACTGAGGGTTGGATTGGCACAATAAAGGTATTGCAGGGTTTATGGTCCCTGCTTGCTTTGAACAGTTTTGCTTGGTTGGGTTTGTAAGGTCGGCCTTGTTGGGTTTTTGCTCTCATGGTGCTAGAAAGAAAAAATTTTTTTACCAACTGTGATTATTATAATGGTACATCTAAATTTAACTTCATTGGGATTTATCTCATTAAATAATGCTGTTCTAGGAAGACAGGGAACAGGGGTTACCAAAAAAGAATAATTAAAACGTCTCTAACTTCTATTCCACCTTAAATTTCTGGTAGGTACTCTACTGCAATTCTGCATCCCCAGAGGTTTTGTTCTTTAAATATTTAAACAATAAAAATTACTAAAGCTCTAAGAATGATGTCTCATGATATTCAGTGACCTGAAGATAAGCTGTATCAGCCCTCAAGAAGGTAAAGAAAAGACTTGCATGTAGAAGGTGAAATACAGTTTCATTAAAGCTCTATAAGTGAAATCACCCTTACGATTCTCTTATGCAAGAATATGTTATCCGACAGGCCAGTTCTGGAAAATGCCTCTTGTCTTAACTAATTAAAATCCATTTTTTGACAGGGTGGATATCATATCATCTAAGCAAGTTGTACACAGTAATTTAATTTTTCCAAGCAAAGCTAACTGTGCTGTGCAAAAAAGACCTGTCACAGGAAAATGTCAACCTAGCAGAGGAGCTGGAAATCAGTTGGAATACATTTTGAGGCTCAGAACTACCTTCTGTGTCTAGCTGACTATATGTACAAAGCCTCAGCCCAGGAGAATATAGTCTGTTTGTACATTTTTGTACATTGCAAAAGTAATTGATGCTGTCCTCTTCATGTACAAAGGATGTAGAACATGGTAATTTTTTAACCTAAAAGCACTTGTCATTCTATTCTATTGCAGCCAGAATTCTTTGCATTTTCAGTTCTGACAAAAAAAAATTATATTAGAAAACATCCTGTGGATTTTCAACATTCCATGTATTTTAGAAATGTACGTTTCAATGGCAGAGTGGATTCATTGGGGCTTTATGGGGGCACATTAATGGTAATGAATTATTTGAAAGAATATGTTGGCTTTAGTGCAGACAAAACTCTGACTGGTGCAGAGATTGGCCCTGCTGGGTGATCCCCCTTGTGCAGGGCTGCCCAATGTTTGGCTTCACCCCCATGAACCTCTTTCAGAACTGTGTCCTCTGTTATCTTAGACCAAGGACTTACTGTTGTAGAGCAAAGCAGCCTACATTTATTCCCCGGATATTTTAGAACCTGGAGACTGTAATTATGCTCTGAAAACATGATGTGAATGGGAAGAAACAGCAAGGAGAGGTGGCAGTGGCTGGTGATTATCTAATTTGTACCTGATGCAAATTTTATGCCTCTTCTTAGAGAGAAATAACTGAGAAGTGCCACAGTACACCCTGCCATCACTGGGGACAAGGACCACTGTGCAAAGTGGCTGAAAAGTTAGTTGTCTCTGCTTTCCACACCTCTGCTGGTGGATTAGTACATCACATAGCCATGGTGTGAGGATTGCTTCCTATGTTGTGTTGGGTTATGAGAACTCTGTGTGTGTATGTTTTTAATTTAAAGCAACAACAGCAAAAAAGCTACGATAAAACACAACAAACCCCTTTGGCCTCGGGTTCAAAAGTGTCACAGCAACAAGGTCCCAGTGAAATTAGGACCAGCAGCACTTACCATGTATGGAAAACAGCCCACCCTCGTAGCACTCGAGCATTGTATGCATTAAATCCTGCAGATAAGCTTCCAGAGGATATTCTATGGAAACTGCTATTTCAACTGTCCTGTTTTGAAGATTAAGGAAACGGATTTGCTCAATCAAAATATTTTGCTGCGTAAAAAATAATGGCAGGTTGTGTCATGGAATATCATAATGTGAGTTTGTCATATCATCATTTTAAAATTTTACCTTTTCAATCAACAGTCTGCCGTAAATTTGAAATGTAATTCCTCACCTGTTAAGCCAAACAGTAAGGTCTGACTGTCCTTGACAGGGGGAGGAGAAACCAACTGCTGAGTTAAGAGCTTCTGGTATGCCTCTGCTTTAATACCTCGTGAATTTGAATCCTTGTGGCAGGACCCAGATCAGAATCTGGTCTTGCCTGTCTCGGTACTGAGTCTTCGTGCAGAGGCAGCCCAGTTTCCCCGTGCTCTGGTTAACAGTTGTCCCAGCTCTATTTAGTTGGTGCAATTCAAATTCAGGCCCATAGATAACAGGACTCCTAGATGGCTTTGTGCAGCTTGATTTGTTTTGGCTTTTTTTCCCTGTGTCTCTTCAGTGAAGCTGAAATTTTCTTTCTAGTTACACATGGTTTTTAACCCTTTCTTCATCAAAAAGGTAATCAGATGGTGATTTGCAATTCCCAGAGGACCAAAAGTAGCAAAGGTTACCATTGGAGCTGCTTAGTTCTCCCTGAGCATCACTCTTCTGACCATGCAGTGCACATCTTTGGGCATTTCTTTGTTTTGTGGTTTACTAACCCAAGTTTCAACCACTAGACTCTCTGAAGTACAACAACTGGTGTTGTCACTGTTTGCAGCTTGATCCCACATGAACCGGTGCTACTTTGCACAATAAAACCCATCATATGTTTAATTCTAAAAAAGGAGTTTGCCTAAAAGGGTGGTGTGAATCTCTTTGAAATAGATATGTATTAAATTTTTATGTGTGAAACTGGAAAAAATCCGCCTTTCTGTATTACCCGTTTGTTACATTAAATGTCCTTTGTGTGGTCCGTGCCACATCTCCAGCAAAATGCAGCTGTGCCAATGGACACGTTACTTGGCTTTTGTCAGGTTGCATCAGTCAAAACAAATGCTGCCTTCTGTTCCTCGGCTGCTTTGCCCACGCCTGTGCCCTCCTGGTTTCTTTGCTCAGTGGAATCCCTTTTTTGCTCTCATTCTGTCTGCTACAAATGCTTAGGAGTGGGAGTCAGCAGAAACAGTTTGATCTTCATTCCAACCGAGGACAGCAGCAGGCAGGGCAGAGCAGCCAGGCTCTCCAGCCCTTCACTGGGGCACAGTGGGGCGTTCAGTAAGATGGGAAAGCTGGACTGATTTTAGGAAGCACTTGGGTTTAGACTGTTTCTCTCCTGCACACCTGAGCAGGTCTGATTGGCAAGAAAATAACAGGAAGAGTTAAACTAGGCAATAGGGAATAGGATACTTCTGGTTTTGGGACAGGGGGCCTGTGTCCTGGCCAGGAGGTACATGACTGTTCTATAAGTGTGCCTAAAATCCGCATCTTCTCAGGAACCTTCCTGTCCTGCTCTTTCCCTGGTTTGGATAGGTTTTCACCCTCCTCATCACCTGGACCTTCTCTCTTAATTCCATGATGAGCATGAAGAAGCCATGTCACACTGCAGTGTTTTGGTGTTTTCTCTCAAGTTGTCGTTAAAAGACACTAAGAAATAATGTGAGGAGGAATCCTCCCAGTGTACAGGGTTTTTTTGGACAATCTGTTTCCAGCTGCTGTCTATTATTTCTGCTGATACATCCAGGCACTGCAATTTCTCTGCCTGTTCATGGAGTAAATGTGAGAGAGAGGCTGTTAACAGGATTTGGCTGTGGCTGGCTGAGATCGCGGAGACCTACAGAACATGGTGTCCAAAATCCCTGCACTCTTGTCTGGGTTAGAACTGCTTTCAGTGAAAAATCTGAAGAGATGAAAGGAAATTTTAAGTGATCTGCAACCTCTCTGTTTTGAACTATGTACTGCACTCCTGTTTACTTGGTAGTATCCTGGTCTTGCACCTTTACAAATGTAATAAAATTGACAGATTTTAGAAGACCAGAGCCAGTGTGGTAATGACAAGTCAGGACATAGTCTGGTAAGGCAAGTCTTATCAGATGTGAATGGTTTCAGGCCTCCACTATTTACCAGAGAGCAGAATCTGCAGAGGAATGGAGCTGAGCTTAGTTGAGTTGTGCTGGGCTACACTGCAACAATAGACAATGTGATCTGAAGGGGAGTACTACAGGAATTGTTTTAATGCCCCTTCAGCTTTTTTAGTCACTTAGTTTAAGTTTCTCAGGAAATTCTATAATTCAACAAATTTGAAATTTCTATCAGTACTTTTTTCCCATTTTCCTTTTTCAATCTGTTTAGGTTTTGCAAGGACTCCTTTATTTTTCCAACTTCTATTTGAAATCCTCCAATGTTATGGATGACTACCTAAGTAAAACACTCATCCCCTTTGGGATCACACATCCTTTTGATTCAGAATTTCATTCCTTTGAAAAACCTTTAAAAAATAGTTGTTAAAATATGGATAATCAAGTGAAGCAATGAAACAGTCCCCTAAGAGAAAACACACTTCAATTCATAAAATATTCCCTGCAGATGTCTTAGAAAATGTTCCCTCTCCTTCTGCAATTCCCACTAGCACTATGACATGCTTTGCATTGTAGATATTCTTCCTAAGTGTCAGGCATAAGGAATCCTTAGAAACACCATCCCATTTCATTTGCATTGCGTGAAGTTGAACCTGGGGGATTTCTTCAGGGGTCATTGACAGGCAGAGGCAAGGATGGATACAGGATACAGACATGTCTCCTGCGCTGTGTCGAACAGTCACATGGAGTCCTTTTGTCTAAGCAGCTACTTTGGATAAATTGGGTAAATCTGTGCCGAGTAGGAAGAAAGGTACTTGCTTTGGGCTTTTTAACATAAATAAAAGATTCTCCCTCACCTCTGTAAGTAAAGGTGTGTTCAGGGTGTCCTTACAGGGACCTGGCCCTAGATTTGGATGCACCAGATTGTCTGACAATGGATATATTTACTACAAATGGTTTGAGAGCAGCTCACAGGATACAGTGGGCTGAAATCGAATGCTTCCTCAAATCTATTATCAATTTGAGCTTGATAAATTCCCAACCTGAGATATTTAGCAAAACTAAAGCAATATGTGCTTTGGCCACCCCTGAAACAGGAGCTTAGAACTTGGGTAATTCTGAGAAATGCCTGTGTCTATTAGGAGATCCTCCTTATTTTTGCTCAAGATCTAATTTTGTGCTGGAAGACTAGATTTGGTGCTGTCTTACCTTTATCACATAAAACATCTGTTCTGACAAACACACAGCACCACAAACTATTTGAAAGCTACAGAAGTCTCTATACATGCAAATGCTTGTAGAAGGAATGTGAAGACTGACTTTGGCCCTAAAAACTGCCAAATATTTCTCTTGCTCTGGACATTCTCATATCAAAATGGCATGACTTAGTGTGCTGAGAAGGCAGTGTTGGTTGGATTATTTTGATATTGAATTTACTTTAACTGTTTGAAATTTCCCCTGCCAGCTGTGGCATCATTATCTACTAGGGTGTAAATCAGATGTTTATAAAACTGTGATGCTGCTCTTTCTGTGTGACCTGATCCTGGTAGATGTTGGGGGTTTGGTTGTTTTGTTTCTTTTGGGTTTTTTTTTCCAAATGACTCGAGGGCCAATAGTCATGACTGCTGTCATGTAAAACACCATCTGTGATTCTGGCTTGGCTGTGCTATGTTCCAGATTGCACAATGCATGAGCAATAGTTCAGATTGTGGTAATGTGTTGCTCTTTATGGAGCTGTATGTACAAGACACATTTCCTTAAGGACTTTTCTAAAATCAGTGTCTTTTGGAAAACGGAGCCAAGGCTATCAGTTTAACAAGCTTTGAGGTAAATAATTTGAATATGTACTTAATTACAGATTATGAGCTGGTGAAAATCCCCATAACGTCTGGTTTATTAACAAGTGACAATTGAGTATGTAATTTGTATATATATATGTATGTAAAGAGTTGTGAAAGATGGAGTGAATTAACTTCAAAAGCCACAGTGACTCTGACCAATATTGTGAGAAACATTTACAAGTCTACAAATCTCAGGGTTGGATTTCTGCAGATATTGACTTCCTGCAACTTCCACAGGCCCATATCTGCCATAACTCTTTGTTAATAGTTTGGAGGCCCTGTTGGCCACAGCACAAGCCAAGATTTATTTACTCTCCTATGAAAGTCTGCTATGCCCCATGTTTTAGGGGGAATTGTATGTTTCACATCTGGATTTGGAGAGAACCTTCTCTACACTGCTGTTCTCCTCCCATCTTTTCTTATATGCCCTTAAAAAGGAGTTGTAGGGAGGTGAATTCCTTGCTGGTGACCCTGCCCTGAGTATAAGGGCTATAAGCATTGGATTAAAATTTTGGTGTCCTAGATATAGCTCCATATATATAAGTAGTTACAATATGAATGTATTTATGAAAACAGAGACAGAGAGGGTTACCACATCCAAGTTCAACTCAACTCCATGAACAAGATACTAATTTTTATTTATAGACTTGGATGTTTGTAGGTGCGCATATAATTCTAGCTCACCACAAATGAAATAGAAGGTTTTATTTATAGATATGTGTACAGCATGTTCATCTCTATGGAATCTCTGAATTGTTCCTCAACAAGACTGACAGCTGACAGCTCTGACCAACTTGACAAGGTGCTTTTGGATAGATTTCCCAATATTTAAGATTAACAGCCAAACTCTCCACTTTTTAAAAAAGATGAAAACGGTGGATAATCAGGGTGAAAATAATTTACAAAAGAGAAAACTGCTTTAATTTGAACTTTATTCTTCAGGCTAATAAGCTCTGGTTTACAAACCCCATAGCTTGAAACTTGCCTTGCCTGTTTTAAAAAATCAGATGTTTATAATACAAAAACCTCTGAATACAAAAACCAGACAATCATCACTGAAGGCAAGAGTGGAAGATTATTTGATACTTGTTTTCAGTAGTTTACTGTCTAACTCGGTTTGGGGTTTTCCAAAGAATAGCTGCTTCTAGTGGCCCTTTCTGTGGCTATCACCTGGGAGAATGCTGTTACAGAGAGGAGAGAAGCAGTCCTGAAAGAAAGGGGGTTTAGTGTCATTTTTGTCTACATGGTTGTATTTGTACTGCTGTGGAAATTGCTGTGTACTTCCTCCATCTCTGATTCTTGATTCTTCACTCCCCATCTCTTTGGGGAACCCTCAGTTTTTTACCTGACTGCAAACAGACATGACATGAGATGGCTCATATTCCTGAAGAAAACCAGTGCCTGAGGGCTGACTGCTCTGGAGAGCAGGAGAAAATACATCTTAGCTGAGAGTGCCAACCCACCCTCCGTGGGTAGTCAGGAGCTTTCAGTGTTGGGTGGCAATAGAAGTTTTTGAGGGTTTTGTTCATTCTGACCAGTACCTGAGGACTAGTAACGTTTTTATTTGTACCCAATTGCCCTTTGGTGCAGCTGAGGCTCTTTGTGCTATACAACTTCAGAAGAGAAAATAATGCCCCTGCTCTGTAGAAGTTGCAAGCAAAACTCTACAGTTGCAAGGCAAAACTCTACAGCTGGGAGAAGACATGGGAACAAATAATTGATTCAATTTTTTCTGCTTCCTGAACTAGCAGATTTGTAAACAGCTGGAGAGCCCAATTTTATTTCAAGCTACACATATATAAAGATCAAAGCCATATTTCTGAAGTTTGATTTATAAATGAAGAGTATTCTGAAAAGAAAAATAAGCTTTGTTTTTAGGCTTAGCTACACCAAGGGTTTGTTCCATTTCCTGCCCATAAACCTAAGTGGGGTGTGTTGCTTGAAGGCTGCTGCAAGTTCATTTACATCCATGTGGGGTAGCAAGTCAGCTCTGCCAATGAGTCAGCAGAACCCACTTCACTCTTCCCTGCAGGACCAACAGCAGCTCCTGGCAGAGGCTACTCCTGGCAAGTGCCATTAGTCTGGTACAAGCCACACTGGTCTAAAGCAGTTCATGCAAGCAGCAGTACTGCATGTGCTAGTTGTGTGTGATGGCTGGGGTTTGTTTCTCCAGGGGATAGAGGAAGCTCCTAACTCAAACCTCCACTTCATTGTCAAAGCACAACTGGATGAGTGAATGGGCACAGGGATGCACAGGCAAATCCATGTGTAAGCACATGGACACGGTCCCAGGAATGTGGCAGCATGAAAAATAACTTGCTGCATCTGAACTCCTCAGATATGGTATCGCATTCAGGAAGCTGTTTTCTCCTCCATGTGTGCTGTTTGCAGACAAGGATTCTCCTCCCGGCTTCCAGCGTGGGTCAGCTCCACACCAGAGTGGCATCAGAAAGGGAAAGGAACAAACACAGCTTGGGGAAAAGATCACTGCCAGTCAGTGCTGACAAAACTCACTTCAGAGCTTTTCTCTGTGGATTATTAGGGTCAGCAAACCAGACTGTAAACAAGAGGCCTAATTCCAGCAGACCTTACCTGTGCCATTTGCTTGGAAGTCAGCAGAGTGGCAGGTGAGACCTGGCAGATGTGACTGCAGCGATAGAGGCCCTCAATGCCAAGGCACCGCTGCTGTCCCTGCTTGAAGGCACTGCTCCTGTTGTGCCAGGTGGCACAGGGACAGGGCACAGGGAAATATCTGTCTGTGCCCCAGTCACCCCTGCTCACACCTCACTGTTTACTAACATCCCACCCTGTGGTTTAGATGAAAATCCAAAAGCTCCTTTGCCCTTAACCCAGATAGGTTTCTGTTATTCAGCATCCACACACAGCTGTACTGGCCAAATGAGAGAGGAGATGTGCAGCACTGCGGTGGAACAAGCAGGCTGGCAGAGGTGAGGGATAGACAGGGCAGAGACAAATTTTGGCACCCGTCATTGCCATTAAAAGAAACGTTTTTATAACTGGAAAATTTAGAGTGACTTCAATAAGGGCCTTCAGCTGCATTTTGCAATAGTGAAGTGATGCAAGGTGGGAAAAGAGGAGCCTGACACAGCAGGGGACATTAATGTCAGCTAAAACCTTAAACCCACCATGCCTTGTGTCTTGAAACCCTTCGTGTAAGCTGTTTGTGCACAGCCCTCTTCAGTTTGTCAGCCTCGTTTCTCTGCCAGTGGACACTGGGCACGTAGTTGGAAAATTGTATCCCACAGCAATTTACCAGGACAATGATCAGCTGTTGGAAAAATAGGGGTCAGACCTGGGAGCAGCCCCCAAGAAAGGGTTTGGTCAATGCAATTGTAAAGTATCCTCATGTTCTGATGAAAAAGAAAAGGCAAGGTGACAATAAAAAGCCAAAAGAGAGCAGCTGGCAGCTGTGTAGGGGAGCGGGTGGGTGGCCTTGAGACAATTGTTTCTTTCATTTCTTCACCTGTAAGTGTTGTGTGAAGTGAACCTTCCTAGAGGAAGGCTCTGCTTCAGCTGGTTCTGGTAATGTGCCATTGCCACATTGATTGTGTTCAAAGTCTTGCACCTACTGAAAGCCCCAAACAATAGGAAAAATTGTATATGGCAGTGCTAGTGTATGTATCATATCCCTTGGCAAACAGCTACAGTGAGCCTAGCTGGAATTTTAAAGTACAACTATTAATTGCATGCTGTTGTGCTAAAGATTGATGAATTTCTTTGTGGTAGAAAATATGTGCACATTTCTTCTAGGCATTAAAGCCTTTTCTCTTTGGTGGTGGTAATTAAAAAACAAGGACAATATGACTGGCAGAATGCAGTGGGGTTTTTTCTTTTTCTAAGAAGACATAATTTATAAATTAAAAGCTCTATGTCTCAGCCAATAACAAGCTGAAGGGTGGTCTTCTGAACCATGGCATGAATGTCATCATTGAAAATGAAAGATAAAAGATGAAAAGCATCTTCTTTTTCAATTAGAATGAGCATTTTGCTACTGTATTCAAATTGCACAGGGACAGGTTTGTAACCCTTCCTCACCCACAGGGACAACTGGCCAAGAAAATACAAACTTCTTGAAAGTAGGCATGTACCAGGAATGTACCCAGGTCACCAACACTCCGAGGATGAAGAGAGGGAACACCCCAGGAGTGCCTGTGCTTATGTGGGCAGGTCTTGAGTCTATGACTTACATGTCTAGAAACCCCCACACTTAAAAGGAGGGGGTGTGAAGGACCTGCTAACAGGTACAAAATAGTGAATAAATTCTTAGAAATAAACTTTTCCTTTACAAGCGAGTAACCATCTAAAAGAACATCCAAGGGATACTTTGCACCCTGGCTGTGGATATGGCCTATATGTGCACCACACATAACATTTATTACAAAAAACCCTTCTCTGAAGTGCAGTGCCTTTCAGCACTGATTTAAGGATCTCCGCATATCTTTTACCACTAAAAGAAAGAGTTCAACCCTTCTGTCTTCCTCTTT
Source organism: Pitta sordida (assembly GCA_013390025.1). Lineage (NCBI taxonomy): Eukaryota > Metazoa > Chordata > Aves > Passeriformes > Pittidae > Pitta > Pitta sordida. The sequence continues at coordinate 448,139 of WEKX01000923.1, read as the reverse complement.
AGCCTCCCTTCCTTATCCTAACATTGGTGAGAGGCTGATCTGAGTGAAATTTAAACCATAAAGAAAAAAGAAAGATTTCAACCTATTCAGGTTCCACTGAACCGCCTTTTCAAGGGAGCAATTGTGAAAACACATGTGAGTGGAAGGAGAGCACATCCAACTCTTTCAGAGGTAATCTGAGCTTAGATCGATTTAAATAAAACATGAATTAATCCATTCTTAAACAGAGCCCACTGTCTGAGAGTTGGATTCAGTTGACTACTTTCCATGTTATCAAGGTCCATACTCCAAACTGATCGAATTTACTGGTCCAATAAGGGTTGGGCTGGTTGGGATTTTTAAAATAAATATATACATATATTATATTTTAATTCATTTGTGAATTGACTTGTCTGCGTTGCACTTCCAGTTGCTCCAGAACTAATTTTAGTGTTGGTAGCTTGAAACCCTGGCTGAGAGTCTACAGCTTTGAATTTTGTTTGCAGTCCCTGCAAAAGGAGGCTGCAGCACTGCAGTTCTTTTCCCTTAAGTGGATGATTTAGGTGTTTCAGCTCTGCCGTGGCCATGGAGGATGGAACTGTACAGTTAACTCTCTCCAATTGTGTTTTTTCTGCTTTTTGATGACACTATGTTATTCTGCCTTCTGCATGTCAGTAATCCAACAACCTCTTTATCTGTAAGCAAATTAACAGTTGGGATGGCTGACTATTTTTTTTCAATTAAAACTTTTTTTTCAACAAAGCAAACATGATATTCTACTTTCAAAGCTATGTCCCTAAGTTTTGAAAATCTCAGTGAAAAACTATGAGTTTTCTAAGACCTCTCTCCTCCACTCCCATTTTTGTTTTCTTTCCCTGTTCTGTGCCCCTTGTTTCAAGATTTTTTTTCTTGTTGTTGTTGGTTTTTTGGGGGTTTTTTTGCCATGGACAAAACTCCGGGGGAAAAAGGTACAGAGAGTTTGGAAATAAAACATCGTTTTCAACTCTCCCCACACAAGTACGTGTCTTTCAATCAGTGCAGATTAGAACTATGTAGCTGCAAATGCATTTCTGTGGCCCCAGTATGCCTGCACTGTGTGAGCACCTCTGCCCTCTTCTTGATATTTTTAGCCCTGCTTTTCTTTGGTGTGTCTCTGCTCTTCCTCTGCATTAGAGGACAACGTACCTTCCTCTGCGCTTCGCCCGTTTTCGCTGCCCTTTCCTGACCTCTGGCATTTTTTCCTCGAGGCAGAAGGATGAATTTGACTGGTATTCAAGCTCCAGGCACGACACTGCCATAAGTCTCTGATGACACTGGGTATCACAGGAACTGCTGAGAACTCTGCTGGCGCTTTTGAGAGGCCTGATTATGCAGTAGGTGTCTTGCTTTGTGTCCCTGTGCTGTGTACTGAGCGGGAGCTGAGCTGGAGAGGAGTTAATCTCAGCTCTCGGGCCATCGGAGCAGCCAGAGCCTGGATGGCAGCGTGTGTTGCCTGGGGCCATCCTCCCACTTGGCATCTCCTGCCTCACTAATCCCTTTTGGGTTGACTGCGTGTTGCCCCAATACAGAGGGAAGGAAGAATCGTTGCCTTTGTGTATCACTGCTGTTGGGAGGTTTCCGTTAATGGCAGCTGGTGTGACAGTAGCGTTTGTGTGGCACTTATCCTGGGCCAGGAAGAGAGCAGGAGTTCAGCCGAACATGTCCTGTCTTCTTCCATAGGGACCAGGACTGGCAGAATCTGCCTGATCCCTTATTTTCATTCCCTAGAGGAAGAAGATGAGGCAGGGGGGCAACCAAGCCTCGCTGCTTTCTTTTAGCTCTTAAACTATTGCTGATTTCTAAAACCTTCAGAGATGTCTTGATTAAATATAGAAATAGTGTCACAGATCCTACAGCTGCCACCACAAACACAAGAACAGAGTGTTGATTCTGAGGAAAACGGTAGTTTTTGTTACCTAGTAAAATGCTTCCCCAAAGTGATGATTTTTGTGTAGTTGTTTAGGTGCTTGGAGTGTGTGTAATGTAGTGTACAGGGAACACAAAGCCATCAGACCTGCCAGGAATTTCCCACAGAGCTACAGCTCTGGCTTTTTCCAGGACGAGGCTACAAATGCTTCTGGGTGCACTGTTCTGTTTGGGTATTTCATTTGTTTGTTTTCAAATCTGACAGTGAATTCAAAATATGTACTTAGAGCAGGAAGTGTTGTCCCCAGGACTAAAAACACAGTTGCAAAGAAAATAAATAAGAAATATAATATGTAAGTTTTCATTCACTCTTCCTGCAGAGAGGTCCCAGCATCTTTGGGGCGGCTTTTTTTCAGAAAAGAAAGGTTGAATTTTACTGTGAAGAAAACGAAGGCAGCTCTTCCACAGCAGCTGTATTATTTAGACTTCTTTTAGTTTCTGCTGTTGCATGAGCTGACTGTTTTTCTCAGAGTGCTTTAAAGCGAAGTTTGAACTAGAAAAAGTGACCTTGTTATGAGAATACCTAGCAGACATTCAATATGCCAGCAGGACTACCCTAGTAAAGTTAATGGCTTGAAAATTCAATTTGAAATGGTACTTTGATTTAAAGGAATTTATCTTTACAGTAAATTGACATTTGAATAACGTGGTTAATTCTACCAGCAGAAGTATTAGAAGGCAGTCGTGTTTATATATCTTTCTCATGTGGCTTCTAGGGTAGCTGTCTGGCACAATGCAAAAAAGAAAACAGAAGATAAAAGGAGACAATTGGGTATTTGATACAAAAACCCAGGATTTCTATTTCTATTTCTATTTCTAATTGCTCTTTCATATTTCTCTTTTCTGTGTGTAACTCCCACTGCAGGTCTTTTGTATTTGAGGCTGAAAAGCCATCAGTTGACCTCACTTTGACTGTTATTGACCAATACTAAACTGTGGTTTGAAATTTTCAGGGATGTGCAAGGAAATGTATAAGGATAAACAAGCAAGGCTTCAGTTGGATTTGCCCCATTTAAAGAACACATAGACAATAGAAACCTGGGAAGATGCAACATAATATTTGAATGCATTTAGCCTCTTGAGTTCCTGATATGAGACTCCTCTGCTCCTCAAGCAGTGTTTCTTAACACCAGTTTGGTACCTACAGAGGAGGACTTTTTCCGTCTGTTTTTCCCTACTTAATGACTTACTTGAAAAAAAAAAATAAAAATCTGCAGTTGAAAGTCCCAGCAGGCTCCACCTGCCATACTGGCACAACCTGCTGGAACAGCAGCATTTCAAACTAAGTAACGCTTTTACAGCCAGTGTTCATCAAACCCCTTTTCAGAGCCAGCCTGTGACGCCGTGCATGGGGCAGCAGACAAGGGGTTATGTGAACTTGCCTATGTTGGAGCACAAACATGTCATAGCCAATTTTAATCCTTAAGCCGGCTTTTGTTTTGAAGGTTCTTGTTTGCTGCAGGTATCTAAATTTAGCCATATTTTTGTCAGCTAGAACTTATGCTACAGAAAAGAATGCTAGCAAATCTCAGCAATGTCACACTTCATTAGTCATGCAAGCACTTAAAAGCAAGGTTAGAAACACAAAATTCTGGAGATTTGTGGTGGCAGTTGTTTAAAAATGCCACACTGAGCTTTTTAGGATTTACCTTCTGAAAATGAACCAAGTCAGAGCATTAAATTTCATGAACAATGCGGCTTTCTTAAGTTTGGAAAAAGAAATGTTTAAATCCTGAAGAAAAGCTTCGCTGGACATGTATGCTGCTCTTTCTTTGCAACATTCACAAATCCATCACATTCCAGGTTCAAAGGCAGAAAACAGCATTTGCTGACAACCTGTTTTTCTCTTTGGGAGTGGCTGCAGGCTCTTGGGTCTTGAAGATGAGTTCGAGGGACTCACGGCATCCCCTTCTGAGCATCCTTTTTGCTTTCTGCTGCTGCAGTGAGGGCTGGCTCTCTGCTGCTGCCTTGCTCTGGTGGGGAGGGTGAGGCAGAAGTCCCACCATGCTGTGAGGCAGTGGGTACCTCACACAACACCTCTCCAACAGAGCTGAGCATGAGGCAGGGCCATTATTGCTGGTGTCAAGATCTGTTGTTCAAGCAGCTATATGTAAAAATTTACCTTGCATCTGTTGTTGTGCTTTTGCTGTAGTGTTCTTTGTAAAAGAGAGAAGGTCCTCTCACAATTATACTTAATTTTATTTCTTTTCCAACACAGCTGTATGGTACTGATAGGAGGTACACTATTAAACCCCAAAGTCTTTACTCCCTGGACGTCTGGTTGGCCAGATACATAAAGAGCTATTCTGGCTGAGTTACCTGAAGTCAGAAGGGATATGGGAGCTGAGGTTGGGAGCAGGACGTTGAAAGTAACCCCTGACAGTTGTGCAGAAGTGAAGGTCAGACAGTAGCAAAAAAAATTAGTCCCTCATGGTACACAGACAGCCCTAGCAAAGCTGTTTTAACAGGGGAGAAGGTGGGTGGTTATGCTGAGAACGTCAGCTGCTGTCTTCTTAAAGCTGCATTTCACCAAAGCTCTGAGGAGAAAACTGGGTGAATCCCCATTTATCCGTGATGCTGTTGCTGTAGAAATGTTTCAGAGGAAATGAGGTGCATAACCAAGTGTCTTGGCTTTGCTTGGCAGTTGTGAATTACACCCAAGTAGTCTGTCCTCACAGCATGTGACAATCAAGTGGAGCAGCGGTTTTACATCTGCTGGGAACTTCCACAGTTTTCCAATAAAAAATTCAAGGCATCGTTACTAGTGTCATCTTCACTGTAGTGGAAGTTGCAAGACTGTGTGGAAACAGATTCACGGGTTACTCTGAAGTAGAAGATATTAGAAATATTTTAGGCTTGAAGACTTGCTGTTTCCTGTCAGTATTTGCTTTGGCATCTCATTGCAGGGGGTTGGGGATTGTTTTTGCTTGGGCTTTAATAACATCTCTATTTCTGTAGACTCAAAAATGTGGATTCTTTCATAAAAGAGCTTTTTTTCATAACACCTACACAAGTTTATACATGTTGTCCTGTCTCCAAATTGTGTTATACATTACTAGTATTACTGAGAAGTTTTCTGCTTTTCTCTAGGCAGGGAAAATATTTTGTAGCTGTGATTCATACAAACAGCTCTCTGCGTCAGTGCAGTGCTTTGGCCACAGAATCACATCCCTAATTGGAATAATCCATTTTGGATTATTGTTGAATAATTGGTGGGAAATTATCCACTTTGTTTTTTTTTTTAGCAGAACTGTACATTCTTGGTGGTGATTTGCTTGTTTGGTTTTTTCAGTTCACAGATATCTGATTCCAAAGCCCTAAAATTTCTGCCAGTGTAGAGGGCAGTCAGAATTAAAAAAAGATAAAAGGTTTCAGAAACCTAAGTTTCTAGATGTGTGGATATAGATTGTATACAGAGAATTAAATAAACTCTATACAGAGTGTACATACAGAATGGTCACCTGGAAATAAAGGATATTTTGCACGCAGTGTTGTTAAACTGACTTTTGCCAAAATCAGAAGTATCAAGAAATAAAACCAAAATTCCACGATTCAAAGGTTGGGTTTTTTTTTCCTTTTCCCTGCTTTCCCCCTTTTCTACAGCTGCTAATTTTACAAGCTCTTCTGCTTCCAGGAACAGTAAATGTGAACCATAAACATCAATGAATTGCACTTAATATGGTTTCCAGAACAGAATTCTGAAGACACCACAATGTGAAGTTGTGGGTAATTGAAGCCTCAAGGCATTCTTGTCCCTTGATCTTTACCTGGTTACAGAACCTCATCTTCTGATGCCAAATCCCATTAGGATACCCCAAAATGACAGATGGCTCTGCCTAACTGCCAGTCAGCACAGATGTGATCCTTGGTTTTGGATAAACAATAGGACTCTTTTTCTGCGTGTAGTAACCTAAATTTTCCTGGGCAGAGCGTAGCTGTGACAATAATGCAGGTTGTTCTATATAAATTAAGTGCAACGTGTATGTACAAGCATGTCTATGAAATTTCTGTGAAGCAGAATTACAGATCTGGGCCCTGGGAAATCTATACTAATGTGAGACAAGGTGTGAATTCTAAATCACTCACTTTCTAACCTAACTCCTCCTGTGGAGCATCCTAAGCACAGAGTTCTGCTTTAGTTAAGCTGAAGTGAGTGTGTCTGTGTAAGAGATAATGGCATGGCAGCAATGGCTTAAACACAGGATACTTTTCTCTCTAGACCAGCCCCTGGGTTAATTTAAAAATACGTACATATTATTCAGATAGCTATTGGCAAATGTTTTATTAAACATTCTGAGTGTAAATGCATCCTCACAAAACGACTCAAGTAGACCATTTAGCCTCCCTATTATACAGTTGGTAAACAATAAATATTAATACAAAGCAATAATTTCTGCAGGATGTGGTACCTTGCTGTTAAATGTATTCTTCATGGCTTTTATTACTACTATTAGTGACTTCTCTAGTTGAGAAGTAGCAAAACTGTGTAGTCTAGAGGAAGCACAGTACTGAGCAAAGGGCACCTTTAGCAAGCAAAATGTGTGGGTACAGGAGTGGTTTATGGTGCTTACGTACTTTGCTCCCTCTACTCATTTAGGATTTGATGGTTACTCTGGATCAGAGCCTTTATATCCAAGAGCGTTTGCTCATTGGAGCACAAGCCACCACATCTATGTCCCCACACACAGCCCCGTGGTGTGCATTCCCCAAAGCACCAGGGAACCTTGAGTCTGGAGTTCTTAGGCATACACACCTGTTCAACTTTCAGAAATGGGAAGCCACCTTAACCCCTCACTCCAGCTTCTCTGTTTGTCTCCACTCAAACAATGGGAAACCAAAGAACTGAGACTTTGTTGCTTGCTCTGAACATTCAGACCTTGTGGTGCAAATTCCCAGAAGCATTTCTCAAACTGCAAGTATTGCACCTCTAGAGTTTCTGGAGATCTACTTGAATATTATTTTAACAATGACCATAAACCCTTTCAGTCCGCTGTCCATGTGCTGTAAACAGCAGGAAAACTAAACTGCCGTGGGACATCCTGTATGTACTCCCTGTGGCCATTTCTCTGAGCAATAGAAATTGTTCCAGATTGATGGTGGAAAGCTAAGCTGCGAGGGAAGTGGCAAAAAGGCCATAGATGGATCTAGCAAGGATGCTGTGCAATATGATGAAAAATTTTAGTCTGGGAGAGTTCTGTGAGGAGTTTGGTAACTCTTCAAGCCATTACTCGATATGTTAGAGAGCCTAAAACGAAGGTTTCTACCAATGCAGGAGACAATGATTAATTCACAAAAGGTTTGTAATCCCACCTTAGAATTATTTGCAACCCTTGTGTTGGCAGCCAGGTAAGATAGATGAGCTTTTCATTTACTGAGAAAATCACATGTGGATTTCCCTCAAATTTGAAAAAGAGGAAAGCAGGATAGCATTAGTAGCTGATGGACAGCGAAAATTGTGTTGTTCGGACTGAATCCTGCTCCCATGTGAGGTAGAGAGAAAATTTGAACGTGAAAAATCTTGAATTTGGTCTCTGGGGAAAACAAATCATATTATAAACAAATTTAGAAGATCTGTTTCAAAAACTGTTAAAAAATTTAGTACATTGCTGGTAGGGCTTTAATGATTGATTTAGTGAATTCTGAATAGCTCCTTTCTGTCTTTCCTAGTCATCAGGAATATGCTTATGCTTATTGCATGCACAAGATGAATGAAATACCCTCTAGAGAGGGTAAGTGGAGTTCATAAAAGTGTTGAACTCGAGGTTACAGGCTGCCTGGGCCAGGGGACACACAAACATCCAGCGCACGATGCTTCTTGCAGTAGGGTCTTGGCATCCTCATTGTGTGGCTCTGTCCACAAATTCTATTGTGTTTTCTTCTTCAAACACTTCCTGGGTCCTCTTGACAAGTTGTTCTGTTTGTTAGAGCAGCTAAAAATATTTGTAGCTGGGAATGGAAAGTGTGCCTGTTCTCAGCATGATCTGAGTCACTCCTTTGTGGAGGCTCAGAGTGCAGGGCTCTGTTCACCCCGTGGAGGCAGCGGGGACGACTTGTATCCACTGCAGCAAGGGAAGGACCAGCAGAGTTTGGCCATCCAAAGCTCTTAGATGGAGGGATTAGTATCAGGCTGAGGAAAATAGTTCATAATACCCATTGCACTCAGTCCCCTCCCTGGGTTCTGAGACAAGGCTTTCATTCATGGGTTTGTGGCTGGGCTTATTGGGCTCAGCTCTCTTGGCCATAGCATTGGCCACAGTTCAGGTGACACTGAGGGGAAGTGCTCACAATTTGGCCATGCTGCTCCTGTATGGATTGGGCTGCTGTGTGGGGGCTTGGAAAGATGGGGCTGGATGAGGCAGCCGTTGGAAACACCAGTCCTGCAGGACAAGTGTGTCCCACCAGCCCCTGAGGGGCACTTTGCTATGACAGTCAGGTGACCAGAGATGTCCTGTGGGAAGGGGGCATTTACTCCAGCACAAAACACTCCTACATGCTTTTACTCCAATAGAAACTATACATAAGAATTCCTTTCCTCCTTTTCAGTTCGTATCTTTACCATGAGAAATACCCATTTATTGGAATGGTTATTTACACCTTTCCTAATTTTTTAGCAACTTCTTGCTTTGACATTTCCAGCTAAATGAACAGGGGGAAACTTGCATTTGTTTACTTGTTTTTTTAGAGATAAAACACCTCTGTGCCTCAGCCTTTGAAATACGGTGAGTGATGGTTTTTGAAAGTGAATTTCGAAAATATTCTGAATTAAATATTTATGTTTAAGCTTTTACAAGGCAATCTGAATAAGCCTTTGGGTTTTTTTCCACAGCAGACTTAATTGTGCTTAGCCATATATGAAGTTGAGTTCCCAAGCTACAAAAGCCTTCTGTTATTTTTTGTGGAAAGTTAGGCCCTCCATAATCTCAGTGCTAAGGTGTTGAGCTGGGATAAAATTAAGAGGGTTTTGCCCATGAATTACACTTCTAAAGCATTACAGTGCAGATGAGTCCAAGTCTGCATGGCAGTGATCCCTGGTGGTTCAGAATAAGGTAAATGCACAATATCCTCACCCAGTACCCTGTGCAGGCTGTGGTATTGACTATTCCTGGGAGACTGAGAGAGGGTCACGCAGGTGCAGGAGATGCTCCACAGGGGCACTGCAGAACACCAGAGAGGAGCTGCACATCCCTGCTGGCAATAGCAATCTGTACAGCTCGGGGCTTCTGTGCCTGTCCTCAGAGAACAGGAGTGTATTCTGGTTTTCTGGAGCAAGGATAGGAAATCAGGGATCAGAGGCTATAACTGTGCATTCTGCTGGGAGCAAGCAAGACTCCACTAGATGTCCTTCATGTTCACATAAATGACACCGACAGATTTCACTGAAAGGGCTGAAAGGTGTCTGCAGGAGGTGAGGGAAGACACCTGAATGCTTGGATCCCTGAGCACCTCAGGGTTCCTTTCTGCATGAAGTGATTTCATCTAGGGTAGCAAGGGGCTTGCTCAAAAACGTGACCTATGTCCCCAGAAAATTGTTTTTCTTGGTTAACACTGCTCTTTATCTTGCAGCAAAAACTAACACTTTTGAGAGGCTTGTTATATATTACAGTCGTGTTTTAAATGGCTGATTTTTTTAGACATACTTTAGTTTATAATATTTTATTGCTTATGTTGACTGCAGCCACTAGGAAGTTGGTGTGGGTGCAGGGAGTTTCCCAGACACAATGTGATGGAAAGCTTTCACTAAGGGTTGTGGTGAAAGAAGGAAGGAGTTCAAGTTCACACTTTGGATGAGGGAGATGGCATCTGTGCCACTGAAGTAGACGAACTTTAGAGTCTTTAATACTCATATTATTAGTAGTTATTAGTAATCTCTTCTTTTGGACATCATGAGATGGGCATATTGTTCAGACAGCTTGAGATCTCTGTGTTCACAGGGTGGGGAAAATGTTCCTGAACGCAAAGTTGTAGGCGAAGAGGAGTCCGACGGAATTGGCGACATATACGTACTGGAAACCAAAATAACACACCTTTCTTATTTGTTCTTTAGACAGGTTACGGTGAAGTTGGTGCTGAGTATGTTGGTGGCATCCATTAATGCCCTGGGTAGTGCTGGTGAGGGGATCTTTTGTGGGGCTGAGTTTATGGATGTTGAGCCACACATTAATGCTCGGAGCATTAGTCACAGGAGGGAGCAGCTGGAACCAGCAGTGCACAGCGGAGAGCAGAAATCCCTAGGAAGACAGAAAATAATGCTCTTGAACTGTTGTACTGATGCTTACAATATCTGCTTTCCAGCCAGTTGCACTCCAGGTCTAACAGGAGAACTGAACTTAGAGAGACAAGAGAAGGGCAAGGATGGGAAGGAAGGAGAAGTTAGAGAGGAGAAAGTGAAAATTGCTGAGGAATTGGTTGTTGGGCAGTACCTGCTCAGGGTACTGTTTACTCTGTCAGATGTTTAGTTTCAGAAGGTTTTTCAGCTCTTTTAATGCTGTTTCTAACCACTGTGTGATCTTAGCAGCACTTTTGGGTTACTGTTCAACTTACATGTTCCTGTACAGAGTGTTATGCTACAAAATGGTATCAATAGGCCCAGCTTTCAAAAGCTGAAGGTTCTTTTTTGATCAATATTGGCAAAATAAATGTCAATTGCACATAGCACATCTATGTCTTGCAGCAGCAAGCTGGGAGATCACCAACTGTCTGGAGAAAATCTGCTTTCAGCACTGAAGGAGCAGGACTGATGCCTAATATCATGCATTTGAATAATTGCCTGCTATGCCCTGCTCAGTTAAATTGTTTTCCATTATGTTTGTATGGAAAGTAGTAAATGAGCAATTCAAAGCTTCATGATTTCTGGTGTTTAATGCAAAAGAAATATGGGCAGATGCTTTTACTCACTTAGCTATTTTTTTGTCTTTTTCCTATGGGGAAGGATGAATTTTAGCAGCCTACACATCCTAACAATGTGCATAGACCAAGGAATGATCCACTGTTGAAGTGCAAGGGCAAAATTAGTATTACTGATACCATGGCAAAGGTGTGTGATGAATTATACCTTCTAAGAAAGCACATTATATACACTGGATTTAGAGTACTTTTATACTTTATGCCTGTTGGTATTTTAAGGTGATTGATTAATCTGACATTATCTGAGAAAACTGCATCTGCATTGTTCCTCTGTTAAGTGAGAGGAACAATATCTCAACTTAATGGAATGTGTGGCAAGTGGCAAAGCTGCTGTGGCCATATTCCACTGAAGAAAGTTGAAAAACAGGCAAGAACTTCTGCATGGTATAAAACAGGCTTGGGGAAGAGAAGAGCCTTGGAATAAAGACAGGTTGAAGAAGATTGAAGGATGGGTATGGTAAAAGAGGAATTCAAACAGATGTGGCAATTTGTTTTACAACATAACCATAAAATGCCACTTAAAATGCCTCATTTGTATTCTGTGTCAATGTAATAGATGTAAATCTTTCAGGGAGTTACTAAATATACATTTCTGTTGGCAAGTACAAAAAGCATATGATCAATGGGAGGAACTAGCAGGGATTTTGTGTTGTCATGACTGAACTTTCTGGATCTGGATCACTCAAGCCCTCCATTTTAGGCCATTCATTCTGCCTCCTTTTTTTGACATTTTATCACTTCACAGCATTTAAACATTTATTTTCATCTTGTAAGTCATAGTAGCTGGTTAGTGACACGTCTGCTTTTGACACTCATTTGCTTGTTGCAGAGAGGTCCCATCCATCTCACACTTAGAGGCTGCAGCTCTAAATAAGGCCTTCTGCTGACTGATCTGCATCAGGAAGTGTTTCGCTCCCCATGAATGTGGATATTGCTGGAAATGAAACCGCTATTTGTCATGAATAAGGAAAGCAAAGGGTAAGATAAATATCAGTTTAAAAGGGACTCATCTGAAAAAACACAACAGTTATCAACAGAGTTATCAAGGTTGCAGCTTTTCTGAGCAATAACCCTGTAAAAACAGTGTGTGACAATATCAGTGAGTCTTACAGTGGCTTGCCAAGTCCATTTGTGGCTCTGCTTGAAATTCAGCTTCAAATAAATTCCAGAAATTTCAGGCAAAATGCTGTTGGTAAGGATTGCAGTCTTTCCAAAGAATTATTTTCCCCCTCCACTTCTTTAGGGGAGCTTTCTCAGTCTATCTGTAATATGTTTCTCATTTAGGGATTAATCAGTTCTCTTTCCTGAGAGGATGATATTCTTTTCACCTTTGGCCATTTTTTCCCCACTGGAGCATTATATAAGAAGTGGGATAGTCTCATGGTGAAGTGTTTTACCTGTATTACGTATAAATTAGGAAACAGAGCCTTATCCTACCTGCTACTGGGGCCTGCCCTCTGTAGCCAAGGCAGGAAACTGGTCCAGCATTTGATTCCAAAGAAAAATCCTAACTTTTGAGTTGTAAGATTCCCAAATCCTGCTTTTTCTAGGAAGTGGAAAGTCATCATTCCAAGAATAGTTTAGTGTTGCTAAAAAGAAGCTGGCATCTGGAGAAGTATTGGCACAAATCACATTTTTCTAGGTTCTCCTTGGGTTTTAATCATTACAGTGTTCAGTAATACTGTCTTATCCAGAAATAAGCACGGCCTTCCTTGGTTTTGGATGTACATTTCTGTCTGTTGTGCCAATCTGCAACATTGTTAATTAACTGAACACTCTTTCCAACAGATTTGGTACTTTTTTTTTACTACGGTACAAAGAGTTTCATTTTCCCGGAAGTTTTCTGCCTAGTGAAGAGGTTAATGGGTGGAACATGCCTGTTTACTAGGTAATAAGTGAGTTTTAATGCCTTTTTTTAGAACTTTACTACATTTTGAGGAGGTGCACATGGCTACTCTTAGGTAGTGTTTCCCTGTTTCCTATTTTACCCTAATGTATTCTGAAAGCCTACCACTCATCTTGCAGAGCACTCAGTTTTAAGTGCTGCTGTGAGGTGCTCCATCCCCGAGACGTGGCATGTGTATTTGTTTTCTTGCTGTTTCTGGAGGAGTGTGTGTTTCCTGGATCTGTTTTCTGTATCTGGAGGAGTGTGTATGTGTAAGCTGCTTTTCTTTGCAGTGGTTCACAGAATCACAGAATGTTATGAGTTGGAAGGGACCCACAAGGATCATCTAGTCCAACTCACCGTCTAACACCCGTAAGGAGACCGAGAGCACATCGCAGAGCATAACACCAAACTGGATCCCTCACAGTCTAGCAGGCCACTCCGAGCCGGAAGGGGCCCAACGTCATCCAGCCCTACACCGCCCTGCTAGACCATGTCACTAAGCTCCTCGTCCAGTCTTCTCTTAAACACCTCCAGGGATGGTGACTCCACCACCTCTCTGGGCAGCCCATTCCAATATGCGATTACTCTCTCTGTGAAAAACCGCTTCCTAATGTTAAGATTGAACCTCCCCTGGCGTAGCTTGAGGCCGTGCCCTCTCGTTCTGGTGTCGTCAGCCTGGAAGAAGAGGTCCACACCCATCTGGCCCACAATTACTGTCAGGCCCATGTTCTCCAGCTGCTCTGGCTGGCTGGTTGGCCATGAAATAACACACCGGTCATTTGCCCAGAAATCCAGCGGGGAGGGTGTCTTCTCCAGCAGAGTTCAAACCCATGTGTGATGCACCTGTCTGTAATCTCCCCATCTGCCTCTTGTTTCCTCATTCCCTAGTCATTCCTTCCACTGACCCAATGGTCTCAAACAGATAACTCTCTTGCTTTCACATCTTCTCCTTTCTATATTGAGTCTGTTTTCCAAGAGACTGTTGTTTCCACCACTGCTCCCAGGACGGCTGGTCCTCATGGCATCCTGTGGAATGTCTCCCAGTGAACTCCTGTGTCACCTATTGCTCATCTTTCAACTTGTTGAAGTACACTATCAATCTTTATTGGTGTCAACTAATTCTCTAAATAGTTCAGCCAAGTAATCTGCCAAGAGTGATGTTAGCAGAAAAAGGATACTGCAAAACCTGGAAAATGAGTCAAAATAGAATTATCTTCTGAAAAAACAACATAAAATAAAACCTCATAGAGCTCCTTGTTTATTCCCTCTCCTGAGTTATGAGTTTACTGATGTTAAAGGTCAAATAGCCTTTCTCCAGTTCTTTGTTATTGTTAATTTCTAGGTTTTGGCCACTAAATAACAGAACTAAAGGAGTTAATTCTTCTGTGACAATAGAAGGTGGAGTTGTAACCGCAGGCTTAGGATTTGTTCTTCAGCGAGGTATCCATAGGTGGCTGTGGGATCTGAGAGTTGCTCTGAAGAATTACAAAGTTGTATCATTTTAAGAACAACTTTCTTAGAATTTCAGTCTGAGTATAACATATCCTGTTTTACTTGTACACCTTCTCCAGAAACCTTGCTAAAAATCTCCAGACAGAATTCCACTGTCTGAAGTGGGTGTAAGTTTGTTTTGCAATTTCAATAACAAAGAGGAAAAGAGAAAGAACACAGAAACAACAGATGAGTGTTTGTGGTAACACAGCCAGATTCTGGAGCTACAAACCCCTTCCTGGGGTTTTCTGGATGGTGTCAGGTAGGCTGATGTTCTTTATGTGAATCTGTTCATGCAGTTTAGAAAACCTTTGGCAGATAGCCACTATTTTTGCTGCACATATATGCAACTTCAAGCACCATGGGCTGCTTGATATGCAAAAATTATGGATAAACTTTGAATTCTACATGTTAAGCAGGAACTAGGGGTTCATCCAGCATTGTAGACACTGATCAAATTGTACAAGTTTTATGAACTGTACTTAGAACTACAAACAACCTGTATTTCCTGTGGTTTCCAATTTTGCCTCCCAGTCTGAAGCTCTCTCCACCAAGACTTACGTCTTAAGTAAAGAACTCAAGTCTAAAAATTTCAGGGAACGAATCTGTGAAAGTTCCAAACCTTACACACATCCCAGTCCCCAGACTCTCTGTCCCTCAGTCTCTCATCCAGCATGCAATGCACACTGGAGGTGACTTCATCCCAGACAAGCCTTCTAAGGACATTCTCCCTTTTCCTACAATCTCTTTGCCCAGCACTTCTCTGTGATGATTTGACCAGTGTCTGGCAAGTTTGAGATGTCCTCAGAATGAGCATGAAGCACCATTAACGGCACTGGACCCTTCCTTCCTGGCCTGACCTTCTGCCCAGCTTGACTTGGTCCTGATGTGACAAAATAACATCAGGCCGCAGGGGCATCAGAATTCATTCAGAATTTAGTGGACAAGATTGCAAGCCAGCACCAGCAGTCAAGTAATTAAATTGCCAGAGTGTCTGTGCTCTGACAAGAAGTGTGTGGAATTTCAGGGTGGTGAGCAGAAGTAGTAAATAATGGTGGCTTTGTTTAGTATCTTTCCTCACTACTGTTAAAAGATTTGAGACCAAGAGAAGCCTTTCCAGACTTTAGCAGGAGAGAAACTATTTAGCTTTTAGCCAAAGCTGCCTCAGTTCTTCATGGAATCAGTCACTCTTAGCATCCCCTATTGATATACCACATTTGACTTGGTATTTATATATAATATGTTTGAGTTTGTATTTATGGGTTATGTTTGAGTTGGTATTTATGGGTTAGTGTTAGTGCAGGGCCGTTGGGGGCTGGAAAGAAAGGAGAGAGATCAATAAAAGAGAAAAATCAAGCAGATTGTAGGAAATACGTAAAGAGTGTATTTTGTCTTCTGTGTAAATCTCTGGGAAGCAAATACAGTAGCCTACTCTGTCCTTGTGTCTCTCAGTGATGAGAATTAGCCCAAAGCAAACTTAGCAGAGAAATCACATGTTGTTAGTATTTTCATATTTTTGCTATTCCTGGAAAGACTGAAGGCTTGGGCAACATGAAGGAAAGAACAATGATGTATTCTGCTTCCCCTCTGGCTAGATATTCCTCAGCAAACTTAAATATTGACCAGGTGATTACAGAGCAGAGACTGCTCCAAACAGATGCCTTATTTATAACATTTTAGCAACTATTCTAATTCCGATTCAAGTGACATTTAAATATGCTTAATCCTGAATTTTTATGCATTACTTTGCATACCACAAAAAGATGCAAGCAAATGTACTGTAAACTGCAGATTTTATGTCTTTAACTTTTGGGCCATGTAGTAATTTGTTTTTCTTTCACCACAAGGTTTGGTGTATATCACTTTTTCATTACTTGGTTTTAAAGCATATTCTAAATCTCGAGCTGCTTTTGGTACAAAAACAAAAATGCTCCTGAGAAACAGTATTAAACTGTGTTTCTTGGTGTTATGTGTTTTCCATCTGTAAGAAACACACTGTTAATCTCAGGGAAATGTTAATCTTTGAGTGTGTACAAACAGCAAATCTTTTTTTTTCTAATTTCATACTGAAAGGTAATAGGCTGATTCACACTGGGAGTGGTGAAGCCTGAAAGTGAAATAGGTTTAAATTTACAGTTAAGCAGACTATTTTATGTTTTGTCTTGCTTTAAATAAAGATTCATGGCTATTTACATGCAATTGTGCCCTCAAAATAAGTCACTTACGTAGTTATATGTATGCCTTTTTCCCTGATTAGAGCTGTTGGTTTTTTTTCCAAATCTTATACCAAAAATAAGGTTTTAAAAATTAGAATTGGAAGGCTAAATGCAGAAAGTGTATCAAAATGAAGTGAACTGTCAGGAATCTATGAATATAAATAGTTTTTAGCAAAAACATGTTATCAAGGAGTTCTCTCAACTATATTTGGCATTTTTGGAGCAAGAGTGTTGGTGCTTTGTTAAAGAACAGCTCCATGCAAAGGGAGAATTTGTGCACCCTCAGCCTGGAGTGTCCTTGAAATGAGTGCAGGAAATCCGAAAGGTGTATTCATGTTACTGTGGTAATACCCCCCAAAAATTATTTTTTATTGTTTTTTGGAGCACACATCAACCAAAACCTGTAAATAATCTACAGAAATGCTGAACTGTCACAAAATTATTTATGATGAAAGCAAAGGTTATAAAATATTCATCCCTTTTTTTTTTTATTCATGTAAGATGGTAGAATTAAATAAGGTGTGCAGCACACCTGTTTTCTGTGTCTCTTGCTTACCCTCTTACTGCCTAATAATGTTGGGGAAGAGGTGACTGGGACCATTCCAGTTACAGTTCTAAGCACAGTTTTATATTGTTACGTGTCTCAGACTCTCTCAAATTTGTACTTAACCTGAGATCTTGGCCTACAAAGCATGTGCTTCCCCTGAACCATGCAGACTACTAATGATAGAACCACGGGCTCATCTTTATGAAGAAGAGGCCATATTTTGGAGTGGGATCCCATGACTGTATGTGCAGTCTTGTGACGTTTCTGCTGCCGGGTTCTTCACTTTGGACGTAACAATCCCATGCATCACTATCGGCTGGAAGACGAGTGGCTGGAGAGTGGTGAAATGGAGAGGGATTTAGGTTTCTGTCGACAATGGTTGACAGAAAACTTAATATGAGCCAGCAGTGTGCCCAGGTGGCTCAGAGGGCCAATGGCATCCTGGCCTGTACCAGGAACAGTGTGGTCAGTAGGACCAGGGAAGTTATTCTTCCCCTGTACTCGGTGCTGGTCAGACACATCTTGAGTGCTGTGTCCAGTCCTGGGCTACCCAGTTTAAGATCCCTGGCTGGGCATTCGCTTGGAAGTTGGACTAGATGATCCTTGTGGGTCCCTTCCAACACAGAATATCCTGTGAACCTGTGAACTTTGGTTCAAGTTAATAGAGGTGGCATAAAAATGTGGAATATGGGGTCAGACTCCAAGGTGACACCTCTCTTCAGGTACTGAAATATGCGGAACTGTGGGGTGATTTTTGCTATAGACTAAATTCTGAAAAGTTTATTCAGCAATGAAGCAGCAGCTGCTGTTGCCTTTCCAGTGTGATGGCCTTACATTTTAACCACCACACGGCTTTAGATATGCTCTCTACTCTGAGTACTCACTATGTCTGCACAGCACACTCGCTGGTTCCAGGAGCAGCAGTTCTCTCAGGAAATTGAGCTTGCAGGCATCTAAATGGACGCTGGTATTTCTTTTCTCTGGCCCTCAAAGAAGAAACATCTGCATGTGCTGTAAATTACCTTCATACCGGTGAAACTGTGGACATGAGGGCAGAAAACAAGGTTGAAAGACATTCAAAAGTGAAGGCTTGGATAAAGCCCACAGCTGAATGCTGAACAGTTTCTCTCTTCGGCTACTCCCAACGTGGGTTAAAAAGCCCCCAAACAAACAGAAGGCTCACTTGGGTGGATTATTTGTCTCTTACTCCAATTCTGTGCCGTTTTGCCCAGAGCTTTCAACATGTTAAAAGAGACCAAATGGAAATAGGGGAAAGAGCATGGTAGAAAGGGGAAGAGCACCATCTAGTCCTTGTGATGTGCTTTTCTTGCCAAGAAAAGGGATACCACCCACTTTCAGGATGAGAATCAGGCTGCTGCAAGCGTTTATTCAACTGCCAGTGCTGTATTCAATTCTCTGGATGCCATTCCTGAAATCATCTCCCAGACCCCAGCTGTAAACACAGTTACTAAATGCATACCTCATAAAAGCACTTGTAAATGCAAATGGCCCGGCTTCCTTTTGTGTGCAGAAAGCCATTTGGGCGTGCATGTGGGTGTGCATCATACTCCATTTTCTGTGATTGATAGACTGTCTTCCAGACCAGAGGGATAAAAAGAAAAGTGGAAGTCAAAGCCTCTGATTTTTATTTCAGCAGTAGCCAGGCACATACATCTGTGTACAGAATCTGGCACTCAGTAAATCTAACTTTTGCCAAACCAACAAGAGTAATTGGTGTAACAAGGCTCTCGTGAAATGAAAATACGCATGAAACGAGCATTTTACATCCCTATATTGGAAGTTATTTTTAGGGTTAATTCGGGTTATGCAGTTACACTGTTGGTGATTAATATGGCGCCTTTACCATGCAAATGGTGCTTGTAAGGAGCAGGAGCCAGCTGTTTAGTTGGGTACCATAATGGCCCCTGGCCTGGCTGTGGTAGGGACACCATAAACATGTGGTGACATTTTCCTGCACCAGAGCCCTCGAGGCACACTCCCAAGTGCAATTTTGTGATGGGTTGCAGACAGAGAGAGAAGTCTGAGTGATACACATCTGCTGAATGGATCCTGTGGATTTTTTCCCCTGTCATGTCCATGTTGTATGTTATTCTGCCAGCAAGGGATGCACTTAATAGACATTACATGGCAGAAAACACACAGATTGGAGCTGGTTATGTGGCATAGGGATGAAACTGCTTTTTCTCAAATGCTTCTTGGAACCAACATGGGTGTTAAAGTCCCTTTGCTGGGCATTCTTAGGGGCAAGCCATGCAATTACAAAAATTACTGGTTCTGGAGCAGCATTAACTAAGTCATTATTATTTTTTGAAACATCATGATTTTTATATGTTGGAGATTATTTTTATTTGCTTCCTGGTAATTGTAGGATGTCCTAGGATTTTATTTCCATTCTTTTCTCTGTGGGCAGAATGGCTAAAATTTACACAGGAAAGAAAACTAAGCTACCTGTGAATCAAAGCTTTCAAATATGTGTGCCCTGTGCTAAAATCAGAAGAACTGGATACACTCTTTTTGATTGAAATGTTGCAGCATTTAGGATACTTGTGAGGATTTTATGCTGACATGGGGAAGGCATAACATTACCAACTCTTAACTCCCTGTAAGACATGGCTTGGTAAAAAGGGAAACAGAATTTAACCCTCTCACAAATACTGAAAAATTATTTTTGTGCTGTAGGTCACTAGCATATCAGGTTTATCACTTCCTGAATGTATTGATGGAGAAGAAAAATTGTCATGTTTTCTCAAAAAGCTAGGCAGGGAGAAGGAAAACTGTTTTCCCCTTCCAAGATGAATGGGGACATTCAGTACCCCCAGCACCTACAACTCCACAAGACACGGAACAAATCTCTGAAAAATGGATTCAAATAATGTGTTTTTCTATGATTCATGTGAAAACTGACAGCTGTACAGTTGAAGCTGGTCCTACTTTAAAGCATCATTCTCTGGCAAAGAGAGAGGATACCTTTGATGAAAATTACATTGGTTCCCAAAGACTGTTTCAACAGGCTTAGCAACAATCTCTCAAAGTTGAGTTCAGACCAAGAAGTACTGCCAGCCACATACTCTGCTTTTCCATGGGCTTGCTTCCTCTTTGGCATTGATCTGGCTTGGAACCTCTTTCTAAAATTCAACTAGTGGCAAAATTGTTAAAAAAAAAGAAAGAAGGAATGAGAAGGAAAAAGAGAAAAAAATTATATCCTTGATTTAAAGATGTCTGCTTTTGTGAGCTTTACAGCTCAATTTTTTAATTTCAGATTGTCTAGTTACAATAAGGATCTGACCTCTTGAATGCTCGTTTAAGCTCAGCCTAATCACACTGAGCTTTGTGCCAGCGAGGAAAGGTACATCACAGCTCAGGTCATCCACACTTTGATGTCTTTACAGTACCTTTAGAGAAGCATAACAAGCAGTTTCCTAAAACTGCTTAAAAGTAATTTCTGAACAAAAATTAAAGATCTCCTAATATGAAAAGAAGAATGCCCAGCATAAAGCAGAGAAGGGTGCATTACCCTGAGGGTACAGGTGCTTTTAAATAATGGTATTAGCTCTGAGAGCAGAACTACAGTCTGTGCCTGGTCACCCCCCAAAAGAGCAAATATTTCTTGCCTGACAGTGTCAGATGTGGTCCTTGTCTTGTTCTTTTTTAAATAGTACATGACCCATGTTATCCCTCCACATCAATATCCACTAGATAATGACCATCTGTGCTTTAAAGGCTTTCTAGGTAAACTACAGCTATTTAATATTTTCTTTTATAGTCAATCAGTCTTTTCCCTTTCATGAGGGATTCATAGTGATCTAGTGATACAGCCTAGCACTGCTTTGTCTGTTATATGATTGTAACGTTTCCATTTATATCACAGTCCCCTCTATACTATTCAGATCCAGAAAAAGAAAAAAAAACCCTACTGCAGAGTTAGATATTCTGTTTGTAGAAATGCATTTGATAGCAGGGGGAGGGTGTGTTTTCATAAAGTTCAATTTTTTAATAAAACCCAATTTCCTTTTCGTATCAGAGCCACACTATGACAAAGGAATTGCAGCAGGTGTCTCTCACAGAGGCAACATAATTGTGAAGCTTGCTGGCATCCTGCTTGTTCAGTGTCTCCAGCACTGGCGGGTGAGGGGCTGCTGTTAGAGGACAGGCTGTAGCCCAGATGTGGTTGGATGTGTCCACAGCAAAGGAAGCAGCAACAAACTGTGCAGGACTCTGGCCATGGGCTCTCTGTCCTTTGCTGCTCATGCATCATTGTGTGTGATGTGCCCTGTCCTACTGATCTGAGTGCTACTGATGAGTTCACGCTGCCTCAGGGGACAGCTGTCTCCCCATGTGGTGTTTTTGGTGTAGCTATGACTAGCATTGCCCAAGGAGGTGATGCAGTCCCCATCTCTGGAGGTACTGAAAAGGTGTGTAGATGTGACACCTGAGTACATGGTTTAGTGATGGGCTTGGTAGTGCTGGGTTAAAGGTTGGACCTGATCATCATAAAGGTCTTTTCCAAGATGTAATTGTGTTACAGAGCAAAGCTCCCCCAGGACAGGGAGGGGACTGTGCCTGCTCTGTGCTGCAGCAGGGGAGGGAAGAAAGGGCACTGCAGTCCAGCAGGGCTGACCACAGTCAAACCTCTGCCTCTTCTGAGTGGGAGGGCTGCTCCAGACAGCCTCTGGCTTGCAACAGGACCCTGCCTTTCCTCCTGCCACCCACAGTCCACAGTTCTGGGCTTGTAAGAGGGACAAAACAGCGAAACAAATGGTTGATCCTCTCTCTTCCTCTAACTTTTGCTTCCCAAAGCACTCCTTAACACATTCCACTTAAGAGGGCACAGCCTGACACCACAGCGAGATGGGCTGCTGTGATACTGCAGACTTAGAGCATGTGAAGGTCTGGATGACTTTCATCTTTGTAGCCAATGTGCAGTTTCAAACAAAGGACACCCTGCCATGGATATTGTACCTTTGTCACTGACGCTTAAAACCTGTGTTGAAGCAGAGAAAGCACAAAAGTTAAAATAGAAAAATTCTCAGTGCAATAGCCTGCTGGATATCTGCTTGATTTTACCTGTGTTCTACATCTGAATAAGCAGCAATTTCAATATTTCCCTTTCCAAAAGGTGTTCCTTGTTCTAGGGAAAGGATTTCATATACTCCTTCCAGGGAACTGATATGTTACAGTGGCCTCAGTCAGACAGGGTGCCCTGGCCATGTTAGTACAAGTCTAAAATCTGAATGACTTTATTTCGTGGTTTTATTTATGGCTTGTAATGTGAAATGTTGAGGCTTCTATGCTCAGTGCCATGTCTGTAACTGCCCTTTCCAGAACTTGCTGATAAAGTCTATTAGCCTAGAAAGGAAGAATTACCACCAGTGTTTTGAAATCACCTGAAGACAAGGTGTCCTGCCGAGCACTGTGTGATAGCAGATAGCACACTGTGTGCTGCCTTGATACTGTTTTCCCCTGTTTAGTAACCTTTGATTGTTGCTGTCAGTTGTACAAGGCTTATAAAACTTGATTTCTATCTTCAACTGCATGTGCATATCTCTTGTTATTGTCTGTGTGCTTAGGTAATCGCTCATGTTGACAGAGAATTTCCCTTGTTCTTCCAGGTCAGAGACCCTCTAGTCATTACATTAATTTGAACAGTTTAAGAACAATCAACAGCAAAGGCAGAAAACACAATTTGCTTTCTTTAAATAAACAGCTCACCTTCCTGCAACTGCAATACCCTCTGCTTATCTCTCATATATTATACCATAAATTTATGCTGTCTGTGAGCTCTGACCTCCTAGATGTTTCATAATTTGTGGGATTGCATCCTTGGCAACAATTCGGACTTGCAGCCTGTCATTACTGATGTTGTCCAAGTATCAGATCACATGCAGTGTGTTGAGAAGTTGATGGAGCTGACAGAGTTCTAACACTAGTACTACTGTAGATGTCTTTTAGTAAATCATTAGGAAAAACTCTCCTTTTTAAAAAAATGACTTGTTCTCTATGTCTTCAAAAATATGGATGGTGATAGGTTTCAGCAAGGTCTTGATTTACACAGGTTGTTTTTTAACCCAGCATTACACTGAAAGTGTTACTGAATCATATGGGAAGTTTTGTTCTGTTCTTCTCATTCTTTTTTCTTTCTTTTTTTTAAAATCAGATCTTTGTATAAATGACACTTCACAAAAACAATTTGGTCTAAACCCTTGCTTCAGGTTAGCACTTCACTTTTCCATGTCAAGCTGTCCCAGTTTCAAAAAGCTATGAACTCTTAAAAGCAATTTAGCACCATCGGACCAGTGACAGATTTAACTCTGGACAAATCCATGCTGAATTTGTTAATCTGTCAGATGGACTTTTCAATACACAGTCTGCTCATTTCTTGCAGTTTCAAATAAACACAGCTGGTGCAGCAGCATTTGCTCCCAGTTTATGCATCAGGCTTTACCTTCTCACTTTTGTGTCCATACCCTTTATATTCTGAGAATACTTTCTGAATTAATTTTCTGTGTTTAATTTGTGGTTAGTTTTCTTGTGCAACCCACGTTTCTTTTCAATGTTCCAGCTTCTAGAAGACTCCTGGCTTTAGATCAGGGATCCATAGATAAGAAGGGCTATAGAACCCATGAGAGATGAGCACAGGGACAGATCAAAAGAGAAGGAAGGTGGTACCAGATCCTCTTTCCTCCAAGCAGCCACCAGCCTGTCAGCACTTGCACAGAGTTGATTGCTGAGGGATCTGTCCAGCTTTGCAGTGACTGAGCAGAAGCAGATCTGTCCTGCTCCTGGGCCGTAACAGTAGCGCAAATCCACAGCACCTGTCCTGAAGAAGACCTTGGCAAAAGCCCAGCCAGTTCTTCCTCCTGATTCAGCTGATGGTGTCTCTGGTTTGTTTGGAGTGGCTTTCATTCTCACCTCTGCCCAGTGGAAACTGGGTCAATCCATGCAGCTCAGAAGCTGCTGAATGGCTCTGGCATGGAAATAACTCTTCTTTGTGGTACAACATGAATATTGAACTAAATAGCGGAAGGCAGAAGCCTGTGTTTGGGCAACACTTTCAGGAAGGTACTCAGGAAGTCCTCCACACTTTTCAGGTTTAGATTATGTCTTTTGGTTGAGGATATTTGAATTGGGTTCAAATAAGTTCCAAGTAAGATCCCCTCTCCCCTCCACCTACACACACATACAAACTCTTCATCCATCAGCTTGTATCAGAATTTTCCCTTTGGCTAATTGAGGAGTTGTGCTCCCAGAAAGTCATCTCTGGTCTCAGCCTCAAATTCCATGTGGGGTGCTCAAGTTTAAAGACACAGACTTTAAGTTTAGGGATAGAGAAGGCAGCAGGGAAGTTGTTGCAGCCCTTTGCACCAGTTACGTTTGTTGATTGTAAGTGTCATTGTGCTCATTGCATCTTTGAAATTGATCTAGGGAAGTAAGAGTTTACAGAAAAATTGGGGTTTTTTTGCAGCCAGGACTGGAACTCCCAGAGACGTTTTAAATCTGCTAACCATTTTCTTTTCCATCTTCTACACTGAGAAAAGATGGGGATTTTTAAATAATAAGTGAGAGGCATATTGGGCTGTTGCAGTAGCAGAGTAGTTTGGATTCCAACCATTGATTTAAATGCATGCTACCTGCCAACAACTTCAAGGGGAGTTAGTGGTTGGTTTTAGTGTAAGACAAAAACTCTGCCAAATAAATCCAATATTAATAGTTTGTCTCCTCCCACCAATTACTTCAAAGCAATTGGATGTTTTGAGACAAGTATTGAATTGTTATCAAAACGTCTCAATCTCGCAGTTCAGACTTTGACATGTTCTATAGAGAGTTTATTTCTTTAGCTAGAAATACAGCATTGAGGATTCCACTCAGTAACTTCCCACTCAAGTTATAGATTTTCTGTCAGAAAAAATAAAATCATGCTTGTATATAGCTACAATTAAAACATATGGCTCTGCTTTGGCATCTGTTCTTTTTTCTATTTAAAGACTTGGAAGTGTATAATAAAAGGGGTAGTTCTGTGACTACAATTTTTGTTAGGGATTTTACACTGATAGCACTATAGCCTTTCTTTAAGGACTATAAAAATAGTTCTTTGCTCTTTGGTCTCTGGATCATAGCTTCTTCACAGGAGCAATCCCCTGAATTAAACGGTGTTTGATTAAACTGATATAAGACTGTATCTGGAAAAGGTATTAACGTTTCTTAATTAGGTTGAAGATTTGCATAGCCACAGACAGAACTGGAGACTCCTTTTGCACTTCTGAGCTTTCTAATTTGGAGATAAGTAGTGTTATAGTTGTAGTAGAGTCAAAACACATACCATCCTCAATACCTACCTAAACCAAATTTGTACAACAGAAAAGGTGTCTCAAATTTGCATGTAATTTTTCCTTCCGAGCCATCCACTTTACCTCTTTGTGGAGTGTATCTCTTTTAAAATCAATTTGGTTTCCATTTTGATGCTGCTTTTGCTTTTCATGTTCCAGGTTCTGAGTCCTCAGATTGAGTGTTACAGTGTTATGGACACAAACATGGGAATGATCTTGGTCGTTTGGCAGTACCTTCACACTCACTGATCAAGCACTAAGTGCAATCTGATTACTTTGACAAATCACAGCAAAGAATGCAGTTTACAGTTGGATTATCAGGATCCACAGAGCAAACTATGTGCTAACATATTCATCACATTCAAACATGAATACATTTGAGTAAACCATGATCTTCACATTGATAATCTTTGAGCCAAAGTAGGTTGAATTTAGTGAGTGAGTTACTCATGAATTATTTGTTTAGCTCTGAAAACAATGATGAATCTTTTAAAAGTAGCAGCGAAATTTATTCTGATTAATAGAGAGCCTTGAGAGCATCTGTTTTGAATGCATCTGTATATTCACATTTAATTGGAGGGGATTTTACACTAGCAGGCTAATGAAAGAAATTAAATGTCTACTGCCAAGAGACAAATCCTCCCATTGAAGTTGTTGGGAGTTTGGCCACTGATAAATAAAAACAACAATCCCTGTAAGTCCCTGCATGACCTTAGGATAGAATGCTGGCTATGGGTTCCAGTGAAAGCCAAGAATTCCATCAAATGAATTTGTGGTGCATGTAACTTCTTTTGACACATTAGAACGACACAACAGCAATGATAATAAACCCTCCAGGAGAGGCTGAGAGAAGCAAGCATTGTCCTTTACCTCTTTGGAGTTCCTGTAGTGATATGCTTCCCAGTTGTGGGATCCGAAGATCCTTTAAAATAACAACTTTGTGACTATTAAATACTGTAAAAAAAGATCTACTGCTTTGGGGCCTCAGGAAAAAGCACGAGACAGAATTCTGCAACCTCACTATGGTGATTGTAGGGGTGCTTGCCCCAGGCTCCAGCTGTTACGTGCTGGGGCCTGGAGAAATGGCCAGGAACACTTATCTTCATCTCCCACTGCTTCACACTGGTGCATGGAACACGTTGCACCTCTGTCTTAAGTTGTATAACCATAGAATGCTTTTAATCGGAAGGGACCTTGGAAAACAATCCAGTCCAAACTCTGATTTTTTTTTTTTAACCTTTTTGTTGTCTCTTTGACCAATTCGGAAAACCCATTCCTGTATCAGTTGGAAATATTCCATAAGTCATAAGGCCAAGCTCTCCCATCAGCAGATTTCTAAATACTTCAGTATGGGTTTCAGTGTCTTTATTCCTTATTTTCTCTGTGGGAAAGCTCAGGCATTGAGACATGACATGACCTCACTGAAGTTAAGGAAACAAAGCCCAAAATACACCCACTGCTCTCCTGAGCCTCATTCCTCTGCCCTCCCTGTCAGACAACTGATGTCCTCTGCTATGTAGACAAAATGACTCCAGTCATCTTTTTTGGAATTTTTCTTTTCCTCACCCTTTATAATATTCTCTTTCTTGCAGCCTTCTATTTCACACACATTTTAAAATCTCTTATATATTACTCCAGTCACTTATTACAGCTGATTCAAGGAAAGTTTACATTAAATGACAATATATATATCTGTCTATCTCAATTTCACACTTGATGATGGTAAGTAGTGGTGGGGATTTTTTTATGACAGCACAGTTTTGGCCCTCAGGTTCTTAAATCAGCAATGTCACTTTATGGCTTTTAATTTATATATTTTGGGTGTTCCAACCTGACATATTTTGAGCATAAGACATACATGAGTGCTCAATCTAAAAATGTAGATTCATTGCTGTGACTCAGAAAACAGAATTACCATACAATAAATTCTTGGTAATCTGTCTTTCCTAGGGCACCTAGAGTTTTTACCGTCTGCTCATATTGACTTCTCCCTTTTGGCCAAGTAGAGTAGTCAGTTCCTTGAAACAGCAGAGATTTTCATTATACTAATGATTAAAGGTTATGAGATGGGTGGAGATATGGGCAAGAAACATATCAAAAATCTTTCCTTTTCAAATGCTCTTTGATTTTTAGCTGTTTGTTTTTCCTGCAAAACCTCCTTCCATTATATGTATTGCCCTCTGTGGATGCACTGACATCCAGAAGCTTCCTCCCTTACTGTTCCTCAGGGAAAATATTATTTTCTCTATTTTTGAAAGCGACTCAAGATCATGCTTCATGTTTCTTGCCATACAGCTTCTTTAAAGAGAAGTTTGAGGACAGTTTAGTTGGATGCAGATGAAGACCTTAATCACTCCCACCACTCCTTTTGGCCTTGTAGACACACATTTTACAGTTGCTATCTTTTGAGAAATAATATTGCTTTAAGTCTGAATTACTCTCCCCAGGATGAATGCATCAAGGTTTTACACACTTGGAAGGACATTTAGTTTTATGTATTAGCTTTGACCTGCCAATTTTGATGGCAGGTATTTTTTCAAGGTGGCCCTGGAGATTGGGAAGGAATCAAAGTTAGACGCTGGAAGTGGGTGGGAGTCGTAGGACAAAAGGTCACAGTACAGCTGAAGGAGAAGAATGAAAAGGGAGGATCGTGGTGGGAATTGCTCCATATTACTTTCCAGGGAAAAGTTACATCGATATGGAAGCTGTCTAATGACAGTGCTGGGAAAAGAGTAAAATAGAATAGTAGGCATTTAAAGGTCCAGGAAAGACTTCTAGTTTGCGGCCCAGAGAAGTGGATACTGTTCATATACTAAAAGCAAGACGTAAGTAGGAGTATGGAAGGAACACAAAAATCCAGGCAAAGAGCTGGAAACATGTTTTGTTTTGCCTGCTTGTTTAGTTGAACCTTGCAAGGGTAGTATTTGGCTTTGGATAGCAGACTGCAGTCACAGGATCTTGCTGGAGGAAAAGTGGAGTAGGGTAAAAATGTAGAAGAAATGATATCTGTTATCATCTGGTTTTAACAGGTCAATTTTGGGCATGTAGAGCTCTTCATAAAATATTGTTACATTTTAAATGGGAAAATTTGTTCATAAAATCTCTCCATGCCCCATTCAACTTTGTCATGGTGACTGTGGCTCTACCAGGTGATTTATATAATAGATCCTTGCTTTTAGTTAGAATTAAAATGGAAACTTCTGAGCAGGGAATCCCATGGAGAAGAAAACTACTCCTTAAGATTTTGTTGATATTTGAAGAAAAATGGGTTCAGTTATATTTGAATAAACATAAAGCTGTTATTCCCTCAAATTACTTTGTTCACAGTGAATATAATAAATCTTGTTTGCCCTTTTTATCTATTTTAAATCCCAATTCAGATACTGAAATTACAATACTCCCAAAGCTCATATTATCTTTAAGAGAGCAAGCTAGTGAACAAGTCTTACTAGGAAGAATATTTGGAGAATTTTGAATTCATATAGAAATACATGTGGGAGCCAACATTTTTTCCATGTTTTTCCATGAAGAGTTGCACTAAACCCACTAACTGACTATTGTGTCCTGAAGGCAAAACCTATGATTAACCTGAGAGCTGTAAATCAGAGTAAACATATTGCGCAGGGAATGGCAGTTATTTATACCTCATAACTAATTGTATACCTTCTTATTCCCTAAAAATAGTATTAAATTTGTTTTTACAATGAAGAAACTGGTTATTTTTGTCACAGAGGGTGAACTCTATCACATTATTTTCTCAGTTCCAACTTCTTTGTTTAGACAGCTACCACATGGACTTGTTTCTCAGAAACAGAGAAAAGACTTATCAAGCAAAAAGTTACAGTTACAGAAGGGCATTTCTTCTCTCTCTTTTTTTCTAAAGAGGGAAACGATTCTCACTTGAATCACATCTTCAAATCTGATCACAGGTTAGTGTTGTTTTCTCTCAGTGTTTTTCCTCTGCAAGCCTCTTTGTGCCTGGTAAAGCCACAGCTCCCTGTGCCAACATCTGATTCAAGGGTGTGTCTGTCCATCCTTGTTTTGGGGCACAGTGAGGCTGTGCCTGGGCTGGGGGGGTCCTGTCCCTGAGCAGGGGACATTTATGTGTCATTTAGCTTCCCACTGCTACTGGTCCTAATTGGACAGAAACAGAAAAGGTCTCGCTTTTATAATTTTGATTGCATTTTGGCAAAAAGAAAGACATTCCCTTCCCTTGCTCTCATTTGTGTATCAAGTAACTTGCATCAAATTTCCTTAACTCTAGGATTCCACACTGGATGTTGTGGTTGCAACTTTTTTTTCTGTGAGCTCAAGTGCTCTATAAACACTTCCTTTGTTGCATGTGGGAGAAATGCGTGACATTTGTCACTCTAAAGACAGACAGATCTTTTTCTTGCAAAGCTTCAGGTAGATGTTAGGAGGAGAGGAGGGAGACTGCTTCTGCTTTTTAAAGCAGCAGTACTGACAGTGGAGCTAAAGCATCTGTTGGAATTCAGCCCCTTCCATGGCCAAAGGCAGAGCTGGGAGTGAAGATTTCCTTTGATGGGGCCTGCAGTCCTCAGTGCAAAAGCAAAATCCCTCACTAAACAAGAAAACTGAAGTGACGCACCATTTCTCTGAACAAAATGACAATCCCTTCATAGTACACCAGGTCTGTATCTTATTTTAGTTACCTCTACACTCTGAAATGTTTTGAGTAGTATTTTTCAACTGCTTTAGAGATTGCAGGGAGTTTACTGCAAAGGTACTGAATTTTATCATGTTGAAACAGCCAGTGAAACAAGGCTTCCAAAGCAATTTTGGAAAATGTGAGTGAAGAGCTGATATATTGACCCACAGATAAGAGTGGGTAGAAATGACTATTGTAACACTCTTTGAAAAAATCTTTTTCCTGCCTGACTAGTGCTTTTTGCAAAACTAATGTAGAGTTTAATAACCTGTAGACTTTCGTGTGTCAAATTGCAAGTTTTAATAGCCAATTAAAAAGCCCTGAAGGTCCTTAATATATGAAGACACAGATTCCCTTCTGTATAGGCACATTGAATTCTGAGCAGGATGTGATGGTGGGCAAAGTACCCAGGCAGATTGATCCACTGCGACCTGCAGAGCACTGACCTGCTGTAGGTTCACTATTTCGGTTTGTCCACAGAAGGAATAGTTATCCATGGGGGAACTGCTGTGCAGCCAGGCAGTGGGGCCTTGTCCTACAAAGGCCATCAAGGTGAAAAAGTCATCTGTATTGAGCGTGTGAAAGGAAAGGTTCTGGCATGCTTTATAGATTCTTTTCCTTAATCTTTATGGAGCAGGAAAGAAATTGTCCGTATTAAAAGAAGATACGGAGAAAAGCTGTCTATGGTGGTATTTTGTAACAGAAGGAAAATAGGCTTTCAAGTAGTTTTCTTGATGAAAATTAATTTCTTGGGCACCCCAAACCAGTTAATAGATGGTATGAAGTGGCACTTGTTTTGGGTCTCTGTGGAACAATCATATATATGAGCATCTGTTTGTTGTATAACTCCCTTAGCAGCAGATAAATCAGGTTGACACTGATTTATTTAGTAAAATATTATCATTGTTCTACAAGCAGGAATCTGAGGCACATGAGATCCTGTAGGTCCCCATACACTGATCCCACTCTCTGCCTTCTACAAGCGTAGATACTTTTAACATGGAAGCCCCCTCTAATTAAATCCATTCCTCCTTCCCTACACACAGGAAAACTGCAACTGCCAATGGGGCTACAGAAATGGGAATTGTGAATTCTTGGTGCACTGGATTTGCATAATTTGGGGGTTTTATTCCTTTTCAATATCTGAGTTCCATTATCTAAGCTGACTTGGGGTTGAATGCCCGAAGCATTTCATGCACCCGAAAGCAACAGAAAGGCCATAGTTGTGATCCTTAGGGAAATATAAGTAACACACCCTCTGCAGAAGGATCACAAGTTTCTCTGCAGAATGAGGAGATGTTTGTGACTTGCCATAGGAAAAAGGGGAGAGGTATGGAATAAAAATCTGATGAGCTCAGGGTCGTGATTCATTCGTACACTTCCCAGTGGCCCAAACAGCACAAACCAACTGAACCAGAGCTGCTGCTGCAGAGCACAGAAGGGCCAAGTGACTTTTTGTTCCTCTTCTATGTTGTAAATGAGGTTTCTGCCTCTATAACTCTGCTCTCTTGGTTCTCCCAGGGAATTCTCAGAGGTAGGTATTTCCTTGTATCAGATAAAGGGAGAAAAAGCAAGCAATTGTTTGGAAATATGTAAGGAAAAAAGAAAAATACATAAGAACAAAATTAGAAGCATCACAACAGCTTTGCAAACAGAACAGCATAAAGCCTACCAAGCTGTCATGTCAGCACCTCCCCAGAGGAAATAATGGGAAAAAAATCAACATAGAGCATTTTTACGTCTGAAGGGAGAATGTGGGATAGAAATCAGAACCATTTTCTAAAGCAAGTGTATTCGAGGTTCCAGTAAAGCTCCAATAAAGCCCCAGTAAAACAGGTTCCCAGTTTTACTTAATAAAATGAGGGAAGTGAACTTTTAGTTAAGGCAGCAGTTCTGACATGGCATAGGTGTGGATCAGGCAGCCCAGAGGGATGTTTTGTGCAGCTCTGATGGGAGGGGAGGATTGGTGAGGTAATGTTTAGAGATATTTGGTGGACATGCAACATGGATGTGCCTTCATAGAGAGGTGAGAGATACAGGGAAGGTGGCTCCATGGGATGGGTAGACTAAGGAGAATTGCTTGCTGGTGCCCTGAGTACACCAGGTCATGGGGCTGGGAGGCTGACAAATGGCCACAGGGGCACTCGAAGTTTTGCATTAGCCCCAAAACCTTACATCACATTTCCTAAATTTATTATTTGTCCATACCTATCTGAAACTTCCCAAATCAGGCATCTTTTGCAGGAGAAAGCAGGTAGTGTTCAGGCTCCACCAACGCAGGAAGGACCTCACAGTGTCACTGCAATGCACAAGTGTGTTAGCAGATTTAGAAGGGGCAGAAAAGCTCCTGTTCCCCACGAGATGTCTGTGCACAGCCGACACCTCGAGTGCACAGCCCAGAGCCAGTGAACTGTGTCCTAGGTTTCCAGGAGAGAAGAGAAGCTGGAACACTGTGCAGGAGAGGGTCAGTTGCATTACAGCGGCATCGGCTGTGCCCCTGCTTTTTCACCCACATTGAGAAGAAGCAATATCCCTCTGTCCCCATCTCACGTTAATGAAAAAGCTTCATCTGTGCAGTTCTACACGGGAATGTGTAACAAACATATTCTCAGAAAGCTGCGCAAATTGGGTAAATGAACAAAAAAACTAGATCATGTTTTATACTGGCCCAATTAATTTTACTGAAGATTCAGGGACATGTACCCCTATGAGGTTACATCAGCAGCATTGGAGAGGAGAGAATATATTTGTGCAGGCTACTAACTGGGGACTAAATTGCTTTTTAATATTCCTGCTACCAAAATGAGTTCTATTCAATTGTGCCATGTTGTTCTTATGTTGCCTCCTATTTCAAGGAAAAATTACTGTAACATCTTTGTTCAAAACCTTCAAGAGTCGATGTGCTACAAACTGCTGGAGAGAATCTAAATGCTGCCTCAAACTGCCTCTCAGTAAAGGGTAGGAGCAATATACTCTCTTAAATGCTAAAACCTAGTTTAAGAGTTAGTTTCAAGAAAACTCTCTTAAGGAAAACTAGTATTAGAAGGGCTGCTCTCAAACTGATCCAACACTGGTTTCTGGGTGAATGGTGATTTCTGCTGGAATCTAAGAGATTTCTGAGAAAGGAATACTTGGTACATTCTTATATTAGGAAAAACAATCATGATCTGGATTTCCGGATACTACCTTCACAGTTGCAGTGTATTATCTGCAGTTGAAACGCTGCCCTTTTTCCATTGCAGCACAATATAATGAATCTCATTACGTGCTGTTATGGATGTGTGGGAATCAGAGTGGAGCCGGTCAGGGATGTCCTTCACTTCTGTGCAAACTTGAAAGACACAATACCTGTTTTCATATTCCTAAATACATATCATTTCCGATTTGGACAGAAATTTACCTCAGTAAATATGAATTTCAAACTCCAGTGCTGGCATTGTTCTTTTTAAACAGTATTTTCTTAGTTTGCTATAATAACTTTATGTAATGGCAGTAAACTAAAGCGTCAAACTCAGAACTCCAGGCAGTTATAGTTTCACTCAGCTAAAGACTGTCAGATATGAGGGTAAATCTGTGACCAGTGTTATGCAGTGTGGTAATAAAATATAGGTCTTGATATTCTTGATTTTTTTTTAGTTTTGCCATTAAGAAGAAATAGTCTATTTAAATAAACATTTATGCTTCACGTTGAGTAATGAATTATTCCAGTACTGCATTAATTTGTCATTGCAGAACAGCTCAAAGCCCCTATTTTATTCTACCTAGGAAATAATCAATAAAAAAAAAATTAAAAAACCAAGGGTTTCACACAGGAAAGACAATCAGTATTCAACTCCTTCCATTCTTCTTGGCTTAGTAGTAGTTGTCTGGATCAGTTCTTCTGGGAGGATGTGTGAGAGTGGGGTAGGAGGATAGTGAGAGATGTGGAAATGTAGAATCTTAGGCAAGCATGGCAGTGAGAGCACGCAGAGCTCTAGGTCAATGGCTGGCAGATGGCTTATGAGCTGAGGAGGCTGCTGGCAGATGGTATTGACTGTGTGGACAAGACAAAGATTTTGGCTACAGAAAGGGAGCTTTGGAAAGACACTAGAAGTCTATCTTTCCTGATAAGAACACTGTCCAATTTGGATGCACAGCACATCTTGGTTCTTCTTGGATTTTGCTTTTTCTTTTTTACCACCGAAAAGGTAGAGAGGCTTTGCTGCTGTAGGAATGAAAAAGTGACTGAAACAGAGATTGTGAGGGCTGTTATTTGGTCTGGTTCCCAAATTCTGACCATTCAATAACAACAAAACCCCCTTACTATGTGTAATTGGCACGTAATTATTTGTGATTACTAGTCTGATTCCTCTGCTGCTCTCACTGTTACTGAACTAATTACGCCTCTTATGCAACATTAGCAAATTAAATCATTCCAATTATCCACATTTATATCCTT
The DNA here is from genome assembly GCA_013390025.1 of Pitta sordida. NCBI lineage: Eukaryota > Metazoa > Chordata > Aves > Passeriformes > Pittidae > Pitta > Pitta sordida. Next base: position 413,697 of record WEKX01000923.1, on the reverse strand, counting down.
GTGCTTTCTCTACTGCCACAGTTCCTTCTCATCACCCTGTGTGACGGTGCCTGTCACACTGTCATTCGCAACCTACTTTCCTCTTAGGCAATTAGTGGGAGCTGGGGCTGGACTGGCTGAAAACCACCTTCTGAGCCAGGCAAGTGCTTAAAGTGGCTGCCCATGCACCTGTAGCTTGGTGTGCTGTGGACGAGTGAGTAACTGTGATGGATGATGTACAAAATTATTTGTATACCCATGAATTCAAATGTCTCAAAGGCAAAAAGCTTGTAACTCACTGAGAGACTTACAGGAAATAGATTCACTTCAAATGAGGTAAGAACTGACTTAAAAAGTCACTTTAAAACACATACAAGAGACGTGATTCCCAATACTCAATTGCTACACAGTTTGGAGTTTGTTCATTTTAGGATGCCAAAACTCAAATCATAGCGAACCCTTAAGCGAGCTGAAAATATGGTAGGAAAATGCATGGTCTGCTATAGACATATTTGACAACAATGAAACTGAACTGGTTTGGCAGTAACGAGAACTAGGGATTTTAGAAACACCACATCCCTTCCTCCTGGGCATGGGAGGGCACCAGCACAGCTGATGCTCTGGGAGATGGGAGGAGGTTCTCCATCTGGCACCTAACAGCCCTTGATTGGCCTGATGAGCCTCACCTGGGACCTTCCCACATTCAGCCCAGGAACCTGAGGGAGCCATTTAAGCTCAGCCTGGGGTCTTTGCTCTTGCTTTGAACTTTGCTGGAGTTGTGCCTCTCTGCAGCTCGGTCACAACTGTATCTCTGTCCAGTCATGGATACTGCTGCCCCTCACCATGCTCTGACAGGTGTGAGAATGTGAGTACTAAAGTCTAAACCTGTGATTGGGACCTCAACTTCTTCAGAGCTTAATTGAGCTTTTGAGAGTGATGGCACAAACGGCTCTGAGTTCAAGTGGTTGAGTCTGGCCCTCTCAGGGTGGGACTGGAGTTGTACCCTGTTCTGAGGCTCTGCCAGTACCAAATTATTTGTTTCCTGGTGTTGTATGGACTCTTAAGGCAGGTGTCAAAGAGCTTTGCTTGTTGCCCAGGAATAATTCCTGCTTTTTTTCATTCTTCCTCCCAAGATAGGCAGTACTGTAACTATGATGTAGATGTACTGCTTCACTGGTTGTAAAATATCAGTGTTACTGTTTAAATGGGCATTTAGGCCACGTTGCATACTTGGAATATTCTACTTCTGCTATAATATAACGCAGCATTGCAATGTAATGTAGAAATTGCTAAGTAAGGGGCCATGCCCACTGTGCTTCCAAGAAATGGCTGTTGGGACTGGACAAGGAACACCTGTTCCTCTGTGTGGGCTGGTTGTAGGAAGAGCCACCAGCAGCTGCCAGCTGTGGATCCTGCTCACCTGTCTGAGAGATGTGCAGGGCAACTGGGGGTTTGAGTACCACATCTGACAGCAAAGGTAATGATGGTACCTCTGGGTGTGACTTCTGGCTTTGTTTTGCGTATTTTATGTGCTATATCAGAAATAATGCCTGTTTAAAACATACCTGATTTCTCCTTTGCAGCTGATGTAATGTTAGGACTCTGAATTATAAGGTAAACAGATGCTTTAAATTCCTTGTTATGTGTTATTTCTTGCTATAACATCTCCCTTTGTTACTGAAATATCCATTTCTGCTGATTTTGAAACAAAGCAACTTTAAACGACAAGCCACTAAAATGTGATTTCAGCATTTATACTTAGGAAAGGAGCACAATGTACTTGAGTTAGGAAGGCCTAAGTAGGAATGAGTAGTCACAAGATTAAGATGATAAATTAAGTTTTCAATAAGAATCCAGTGATGACTGGAAAAGAAGTTGGTGTTCTTTGCTTAAGCTTTAAACTTGGTTTCAGTGTTCAAATTCAAAAGGTGATAAGAATTTAGACAAGAATGCAGAGTAAGTATTTGTCCAGGCTTGAGCATTAAAGAGTAAAGTAGGGACGTCAAAAGCACAGAGCACATCTCCATGTTTGAGTTGCCTGAATGATTTTTTTCCATGTGCAGAACTAAGCACACATGAAAAAGGTTGGTAATTATTCAGAGAGGGGATTTGTTCTTAATAGATAAGGACCTTGCTTTATAGGAGGCTAGAAGCAGGCATTTAACTTGTTTTGTTTGTCTTTGTGACATTTCCTCTACAAACACTGCTAATGCTCTGTGGCAACATGGTCTAATCCAGACAAGTGAGGAGCTTTCATCAGCCAGGTTAGTCAGCTGTGCAGGAGCTTTCTCCTAGAAGAATGTAAATGATATTAAAGAATTACATACTTCTATGTCCTTATTCCTAAACTTCCTGTTTTCTGTCCTTTTGAATGTGAGCAGCAACTGCAACGCAAGGTTTAGAAATTAGTTCCGATGAACACATGGAGGACTTCTATTGAATGGTGTAAACTGTTTTAATTTCATCTTAGTGGGAACTGCTTCAGATCTCTGGCAACTAGGAAGTCTAAACACAAGCTTTTAATTACTTAAATGCAAGTTGATGATTGAATTTTAAGTGATAATAATCTGTATCAACAGATGGATTTCATTCAGTGCTTACTAGTAGTACTGTACAAGATGAGTGATGTTTTCTTAACACTAGTAGCTGACTTTGTATTGGGCATATCAGTGTTATAGCAACTATTTGTTTTATGCTTCAATTTTTATCTGTTTAACAAAACATTCTGGCAGTTATAAAATGTTGCTGCCAGTGGTTCCATGGTGATTTAGTACTCTGCTTTTGAAAAAGTAAAGTTTTGAAGTTGCGTACTTGTTAAATTTTCTGGCATCTTCTTGACGAGATATTCTTGGTGTTAACTGCACTTCTCAGGTACTGCAGTTCTGGCAGCACGATTACAATGTTTAGTGTGATTCTGCCATCCATTATCACCAACACCACCTACTTCTGCAGAGCTGTAGCAGTGGGCGTGATGCTTTCTGGTTCACATTATTGGCCTGCAAGTGTCTACACAGGAAGAAAATAAACATCCAACTTGTGATAATGTGGATATACATTTTTATTTAGCTTTGGGATTAGTATTTATATTGCTAACTCAAGGATTTTTTTTAACCATTTTTACCTAGAGAAGGACACTCTTTCTCCCCACGGCATTTATAGCAGGGTTTGGTCAGCAGGTCATGCTGTTCACAGTGTGCCAAAACCTCTTTACCTGGTCAAGATAGTATAGAAATTGGTGTAGCTATGTTTGTGTCACAGGCGGCTTAATTGTTGCAACCCCAATGAATCCTCCTTTCTGCTGCAAGGCAAGATGAACCAAATGAAATACGTGCATCTTTCAGAATGACATAAAGAGGGGAGAGCAGATGCTATCCCAGTGCAAGAATTTACCTTGTAATCTGAATGTGGTATGATAGAGAAAAATGCTGGTAGGTCTTATGAGGCATAAAGCAATATTCATCAGTCCAATCATGTTACCATACAATGTTACTGTACACACCAGAGATGATGGCAAATGCTCTGCAACTGATGCTAAAAGATGCAAATATTTGCTGTATTTTGTACACAGTGATGAAAAGTTGTGACAGGGACCAAAGACTCCTTTTATGATAGCAGCCATCTGGTAAAATAGAAAGACATAATATTTGTGCAGGATGGCTTACAACTTTAAGGTAGGCTAAAATGCTGACAGACTTGCTCTTGTTGCTCCTTTCTGGTCAAGGGAAGTCCTGCATTATTTTGTCTACATAGCAGAATGACTGATAACGAGCCTCAGGTCACATTTGATCTCATATTCATTAGCCAATATTTACTTTCAGGGAAATTATGAGCAGCCTTTATTGAAGCCATGGAAGGTACTAGAGTGTCTGCACTGCAGGGTTTAATTTTTCCTCGAGGATGACTCTATGGGTACTCCGTTGCTTCACTACCTTATGACCCTTGTTTTAAAGGGATAAGGAGGAAGCCCTTGTCCTCTCATTCCTGATTTCCTCACAGCTCATCCAGCCTTCACTATTCTGGCTCTGGTATCCCTGTATGAGCCTTTCAGCCTCTGTCTCAGATCGCCATGGCTCCTGAGGAGCACTTTGCAGCTTCCTCTTCCACAGGATCCTGTGGTGGCTCAGATCCTTTGCTTGGCCCACAGGCAGGAGGTAGGAGGCTGCTGCATGTCTCCTGTCCTGTCTGGACTAAGCTTTCCTTAATGAGGCCAGTTATTCTGTGACAGGTGCATATGTAATAGTTATTGCAGAGAAGAATTTAAATTACAAAACAACTTTAATTCCCTTACAGCTAACCTCAAAGGAGCATGAGCTTAAATAACCTTGGCTAGATTTTGAGCTGCATAATGTATAAATAACCTGCACTGTGAGACATAAACACATGAAGCTTATATTCAAGTTCAAATAGCCTTAGTTCTCGTACTGTGATTGAAGAGCAGTGAAAAGAACAGGATCTTTTAATTAGACAATTAGTTCCTCTGGGGGAAAGGACTGTTTCTCCATGCAGGGACTAATGTGTTTACTGGCTTTGTAGTATGTTCTGTCCATACTGCCAAAACACAAAGTAAGGGGTAGCTGCCTTTGGCCTAGCAAAAGATGAAGATAAGATGCCAATGATGACTCCTTTAGGTCTGTCAGCTGTTTGTAATTCTGTTAAGTATGGAACTTGGGGGGTGTGGAAACAGTGGTTTTGGGTGAACATTCTTACACTGTCAGGTTGAGTATGGTAGGAATATTCTTGCTTTTATTCCTGTGGAGCACATCTGTGTAGTAGCTTGGAATTACTTGGAGATAGTGTGCTACTAATGGCTGATGCTCAGCCCTAGAGAAACTAGGTGTCAGTGTCTTTTGAATTCTAGATAGATAAGGTTGAGCACATGCAGCTCTCAGCTATAGCAGAGAAAATGTGGTGAAAATGGAGGACAGTATTTGCCAGAGTTTGTGGGATGCCAGTATCAACGTGCTGGAGGAGATGATTTCCTTAATCTTTGTCCTGTGATTGTCTTTAAGCCAGGCGGGCTGTGACAGACCAGCTGTTACTCAGGAAAGGAAATCTTACAAAGCTTGGCTGCAGGCATATGACCTTTTCTTCTCAAATGTTAGCATCATTTTGTGTTTTGTTATTTCAGACTCACATTGCTAAGACAGGTTTGACATGAGCATACAGGCTGATACTCTTCTCAGCTCTACCTTAGGAGTTCAGGGACGATCTGATGGCCTCTTCGAGGTCCCCGCAGAGTAGCCATAGTGCTGGTATTTCCAATTTGGCTAAACCAAAGAATCAGGGGTTATCTTTGCCAGTAGAACATAGGATAATTCAAGTCAACCCATTTGGTCTTCAAAACACATTTCTTCAAGTGATTTCATCCCGAGGTAAATCTTTCCCACTGGAACTCTCAGGGAGCTGCTGGAAGGATTGTCAGCAGGTTATCCAGTTTAATATGTCCCCCAGACTCCATGTCACATCCTGTACTTCCCTAAGACTCAAGACAGTACCACTGAGGTTCTCCTGTTGTCTTCCACTCCTTTATTCAACCTGCTCAGAAGCCTTGGAGTGAGTCAGCTCCCCCAGGCACGTACATACCGTTCCGGCCGTGGCAGCCTGTTCAGGCAGTTGCCTCTGGCAGCTGGGAGGATGTGCAGTCCTGTTGTGGGGCTGGCACGGCACCTGCCCTCCCCTTCGGGCGGGGTACAGCTTGCCTGTGCATAAAGGATGAGCCGGCTGTCAAGACACTGGCACAACACCTTGCCCTGGCCTGTAGGTTTTGGCCAATCTTGCCTCTTATCTCCGTTATCTCAAACCATGTGGTATGTTCTCAGTGTAGCAGCCAGGTGTAGAGAACTTCCGGAGAGAAGAGGAGGGAGAGAGGCTGGTGGTTCTGAGAACTTTTAGTGTGTGCTGCCTTTCTTCTTTTGCTATCTCAGGTTTGTCTGCAAGCACAGTGAGAGATGGTGTGTTCATAACTTTAAGATCTGACTGGGTTTAGTAGCTTCAGGCTTGTGTTTCACCTGAATGTTGTAAGTGTCATGGCTGAAAATATTGTGACTGATGTTAAATAATATGTTAAAGTTGTGAGGAGATGCTGCAATAATTAGCAAATACTGAGGAAGTCAGAATCAATGCACAGAATAGATCAGAAAAGCTGAAGGATGATTTTTAGCTATGCAAGACACTGCAAGAAATTAATGGGACTGTGGAGGGGTGCATCAAATGTGTTAATTTTGTAAATAAACTTTGATCAGGAGATCTTTATATGGGGAGCTTTTGATATGTCATTGGTGTTCACAGTGGGAATAGTGGGACATGCTTTTGCTGTATCAGCCTTGTGGTCAGACTAGATAACAGAAGCTTCTGGTGCTGTTTGTATGTTCTCGGTTCTATTGGCACATTAAAAGGTCTGGTACATTCAGAAGCTTTGTAAAAGCTGAGATCCTAGGAAAAGCTGTAAGATTTTCAGATTTCATTCCTTAGGTATTTATACAGGGGCTTGCCAGAACTCCTTATTTTCACTCTGGTTACTTGAACTGTAATGACCAGTGATAAAGAATATTTTGTAAATTCCTTTCTTTACTTGACTCTTACAAGAATGACAAATGTACATTTGAATTCAGGCTTGTTAGGCTGTTTGTGTCACAAGGGTTTTTTATATTTAGATTTTTTTCACAAGATTTTGCCATCTACAAGAATTACTTGAATTGCATTTTGGTGTTAACTAATGTATTTGGAATCCCAAAAATAAGTGTTGTCAAAAACTAGAATTTTAGCTAGGTAAATCTTACAAAAAACAATATATAGTAGCTATTTATTGTCCTTGAAATTAGTTAAAAGAAACAAAGATAAATATTTAGTCCTAATCACAAAATTAGCACATGCTATGTAAAGTATTCATAATTAAATTCTACTTAGAATTCAAAAAGCTTTTCAAATTAAATCACAAATGGACACTTGTGCAATGGTGCTGGTAAATGAATTTTCTAGGAAAAAAAATTAATATCTGACAAAATACAGTTCCAGGTATGAAAATGATTCTATTTTTCAAGTGCAAGTCTCATACCAACCACAAGAAGTAAAGCGCATAAATTTTCTAAATTCAGATTGCAATCTGAGATGTTTCTTGTCAAGTGAAGGCAAATAAGCAAAGTAGGACCACTGCAAAAGCATGTGCAATAAATTGGTGTGTGTTGCAGCAGTATCTTGAAAAACCCTGAATTTTGCAGAGCTTTAATTACTAGTTAACTAGAGTCAAGATGGATCTGTATATAAGCTAAACAATAGATACAAAAGAGCATTATGCGGAACATAACATGCCTCTAACCATTGTTTGTTCCACTTGATTTGAAGTTCCACATAACAAGATGCCATTTGGACTGAGATTTACTGCATGCCTTACCTTTAGCAGTTATGCAGAATTTTTTTAATCATTTATAGTCATTACTCCAATTAGAAGTTAACTACTCCTAAGCTTTATTTTTTCTAGAAATCTTTTTTTTTTTAAATAAAAATTTCGTTGTTGTAGACTGGAGTATAAAATCCTCTTGGTAGCTGGAACTGGGTAACTGTATAAATGAACTGGATAACTGAATAACTAGAACTGAAAAACTCATTATTCAGTTGCTTTGGACACCTACATGCATTATTCACTTCTATTGATTTCAGGCACATCTTAAGTCATATCTGGTTTCTGTGTATGCACATACATACGTATTTTGTAAGGATCTTTCCATCTGTGTGATCTTTGTGTTAGGTTGGACAGTTACTGGGCAGAAAGTGCATCTAAAGCAATTGTAACCTCTGGAATGAGGACTTGAGAGTTCATTTTCAGTGTGAGTTCTGCAGTGCTCAGAGGACTGATACTCATCTGTGGAAATTAATAACCCTTTCAAGTCCTCCTCTGATAAATGCTGTCTGGTGTGTGGAACAGCCTGGCTGCTGTGTGTGGGAGAGAAGGTGAACCCCACTGCCCTGCCTTTGTCATCCCTTTGATAAGGAGTTCCCAGCTCTGGCACTGCAAAGACACTTCTCCTTCCAGCTTCTAGATGACAAGTGCAGTATTTTGCCTGTGGTAGCAGCCAGGAGCACAGCCAGGCTGGCAATAGAGGCACTTGTTTGGTGTATGATCTCTTGCTTACAAGCAGGTAACCCAAGGCTGTTTGAAGGTGAGACATACTGTAAAAAATCTCACATCTGGAGAGAGCACCCTTGTCACTACATGTAACTACCTCACAACATATCACTGGCAGGGCCCAAGAATTCAGAAGGGAACAGACTGTAGTGACTGTGAGTGAGAAACAGCAGTTCTCCACAGCTGATGGAATCCTGGGTCAGCATCATGCTGATAATTCCCAGAGGTAGTGAGTTAAGGAAAAGGCAGCCTAGGGATCTTGCTGTTTTTCTGAGTGTCCAGGACAAAGTGGATCTTGGTGTAGGCGTTGGACAAATTACAGTGTGGGTCTAACATTTTTCTGCTAGTGAATGGTCTACTGCATGAATTCCATGCTAAGATCTACAGGATGTGTTATTTTTCAATTAAATAACTTCAGAGAAATGTGAGTTGCGTCTGTGTTCCTGTGCAGGCAATTGTAGCAACATAATAGGAGGTATGAAAGAGCCCCACCGGTTTCTGCGATCAGTGGGTGTTTATTTGTGTTACAAATGGCACTGACAGTTCATCAGAACTTAAATTTGCAATCCACATTAGGAATTCAGTAATATCTTTCATCTGTACTTGCAAATATAAATTGCCCTCTGCAGAATGGCTCACATGAATTTCTGAGAAAACTGTCAGAGAAAAAGGGTACTACAGCATGTTTTTCAAAAAGAAAAACTGCTTCAAAAGAATCTGCCCCATAACATTACTGAGGAGCTGGAGCAATGCCACTTTGATTCATCATTCCAGTTTATTCCAGCTTGTCTCACTCCTTTGGTCACTACCCCAACTTGCAGGGCAACACCTGAGTGACTAGAAAAAAATCAGTTTTGAGGCTTTCAGCTCTAGACAGGGAAGTGAGAGACCTCCTAGGGAACAGTGAAGCCCTCATGGCTGCAGAGGAGCCTGGAAAAGACACCTGCACAACAGGGAAACAAGTAAGCTCTTGGAGTATGTTAAAGGTGTTACTTGTCACAAACCACTGTAATAGTTTATTCTCTTCTATGCTCTCCACATTTGTGTGTATCTTGTATTATTTCATCTCAGGTCTACCATCAGAATAAATTTTCTTTTACTGATAAAATATGTGGAGGAGTAGTCTGTTGCTTTTTGTCCTGATACTGCTGCTGAGGCAGAATGAGCAGAGACAAGGTGAAATGCTGTAGATTTGTGCTTGTGCCCTGACCCTCTTTATCCAGTCCTAGTGCTAATGGTTTTCAGGGTTTGGGTCAATCTTTCAGCAACAGGAAAACAAATTAGGGATCAGGAGCTTAAACTTCCACCTCCTCAAGTAGGACTACTGAGCCATGTGTTACCTCATGGTAGACTTGAAAGGGTTTACTTTCATAACAGAATAGAAAATAAAACAGGTTGCTTAATTGAAACTAATCCATAAACACTTACTATGGTGAAATCCAGGAATAACTGTGCTGTTAGAAGGAAGATCAAAGAGTGTTTTCCACCTTCACTGTTGGATTCATTATAAAAATGCATGATTCTTTATACTTTGAATGTCACGTGCATCTGCTGAATTTGCAGATTAAGCAGACATCAATAAAAAAAAGATGATTTATTTTATCAACACAAAGTATCAAGTTGTGTCAAATTTAGAATACAACTGAAAAAAAATATCATTCTTGGATCTGCAAAACCCATAACTTTTCTATATTTTATACTGCTTAGGTGCGTATAAAGCTACTCCCCAACAAGGGTCCCTGCTTTCAGAGTGTAGTACAACGAGAGGCAGGGCTTGTTCAGCAGCTGGGACTCGCCCAGATGGTCAAGTTTGATTTTTCTCTATCCTGGTTATATGTTAGTGGCCACATTGCCTGAAAGCTGGTTGTTTCAAGTCAGGCTGCAGCCACTACGCAGTGAGAAACTACATATTAGTGTAGTAGGTCCTGACTATTTACCCCCATTAGCCTGGAATGGGGAACAGACGTGAATGTTTTCACTATCATAACAATGTGGAAATAAGTGATTAAAAAGAAAAATCTGCTTTTTGCTCCATTTTTTCTTGCTTGGTAAAAGCTGTCAATGGAAGGCCAGTGGGTGCCCACTCATCAATGTACAAGAAAGTGATAAATATCAGATCATGTTTCGTGCAGATTTCGCTTGTAAACACTTTGCTTTCATGTATGTATGTTTGCTTTTAAATCGGATGCATTGAAGCACACAATTTATGTCCTTCAGCTGCTTTCTGTGCGTCTTGGAAAATGAATACATATAGAGTTATATGATGAGAAGTCTCCGTGGATGCACAACCTGAATTGTATCAGCATGAAGGAAATAGCAGGAGGGAATATTGTCCTGCTTGTAATCAGAGAAATTTTGGCAGGCTCTAAAGGCATGGCTGTGTCCATTTGTATTAACTTAAAGGAGAATCTGTGATCTTAAGGGGACTGGGAGATGTTCCGAGTGGCAATGGCTTGTTTGAAGCAATGCGGTGCGAGGCAGATGTGCCCCTGCCCGAAGGCAGCGTTGTGGGCACTGGGGTCAGGCCCAGGCTGAGCTGCAGCCGAGGGAACCCTCTGTGTGCTCTGAGCTGCTGCTGGGCTCTGCCACTGCTCGAGGCTTCCCGGGGACCGTGTGCCAGGGCTGGATTTAATCAGCACAGATGTATTCCCGGCCACGTCACATTCCCAGCACAGTCCTTATGCCGTGTGCGTGGTGCTCCGCAGATAACCAGGGGCTCCGAGCGCCGCTGTGGCACTTCGCTCTGCACTGCAGCCCTCTGCTTTGGCCTGAGGAGGGCAAAGGCAGCGCCAGATGGGGCTTTCTGACTGGTACAGCCACATTTTTGGCAAGGTGCAAATTAATACCTTTTCTAGCAGCTGTCTGCTGTTAGAAGTTGAAGGGAACGCTCTGGGTATAGCTCAATCCAGGAGGAAAAGAACATTTTGGAAGCGCCTCATCTGAGTAGAGTCCTGCATTTAAAAATAGGTAGGGTAAGGTAACTTATCCTTTAATGGATAAGTTAACATGTTTGTGGAAAACTTCTAAATACCACGTTGGGAAAGAGGAGTATCACAATTGACTCAAGAGACAGGACACCACAGACTGGATTTCAAAGATATGCGGTATTTAATTACTGTGCTGATATCGACATAATCACAGTATCCATCCAGTGCTCATGGAAACCAGTTCTGTTTTTAACTGTGTTTGTGGAGGGCTGGACAAGGTTACAGTTTATACCTGTGTTCAGGTTTGCTTAACAATAACATTTCTGAGGTGTGACTAAATAAACTAAATATTTGCATGATGTATCTTCCCTGGAAAACGCATGTAACCACTGAACATTAATTTAAAGCAGAAAACTGCTTTGACTGATGAAAAGCACAGAAATGTGGGAAGCTGTGTCTCTAAAATTGGTGCAAGGCATATGATTTTGGTGGTGAATTTTTACCTGGAAAGGAAGCTCAGACTTGTCGTTAGAGTATCTCCTTGCACTAGTGACAGGGTTCTAATGGACATGGGCACATAAAACATTGAGAGAGAAAGCAGGGTGTGTGTTACAGTGCATTGGTTACCCTGCAGTACTTGCCTGTGTGCGTATTCTTACCCTGCAGAACCCCTGATGGACCAAGTTTCGTGCTGGGGAAAGCATGAATTCCATTCTCCAGTTACACAGGAGAGCCCCATGTGCTGTAAGTTCACACCCCAGTTAACTTTGCAATAGTTCATTTGCATGCTGAGTCTTGGTTTCTGGTATTTGTAACAGAAATACTTTAGCAATTTCAGAGGAAATAAATTTTGTCAATATCTAGCTACACTGGACAATGCTTTAAAAAGCTATTTAAAAACATGAAACTATAATATATAACATTGGGGACTGATCAGACTGACAGATGTGCTGAAAAGTGTCCATAAAATTTCGGCATATGGATTGTAACATACTTCAGTGTCTTTATTTATAATTTATTCTCACTTTTCTGGCTGTTGTTAGGGCGTTTCCTCCTTTGCCCTTGGACAGGAGCTTTGGTGTGCTTGCAAACAAACACTTTCTCAGAGAGAGGAAAATATTTTCTTCTTGTGAAAGATACCCTCTTTATATGCTGTCCTTTCTGTTTGTGCTCTAAATATTTACTGGAGGCTACTGGAAGTGAAAATTCTCCAGGGAGAGAACAAGTTTTCAGACTCATAGTTGTGGTCACTTAGTAGCTTCAGCTGAGAAACCTGACCATTGAGGCAATGCATCCTCAAGGTGCAGGTGCAATTGTATGATGAACTTGGTATAAGGTTTTTTTGCATATTAACAAATAGTTTTAAAACTTATTTCAAGGCCATTTTGCTATTTTAGTTTTCTGATGGGAATAAGCTGCCTAGTCAGCAAGAACTGAACACATTTTGCTTTGCTCTTTGCTACAATGAAACACATTAGAACATGCAGGACTCTTTTTCTAAAAAAATTATTTGACATATGGAAAATATATTAATGTTTTTTCCTGCTTTATTACTTGGTAATCTTTCAAACATGGGATGAGAACAAGAGTGGCAAGAATATTCCTTTCAATTGAGGAAACTGACAGCCATGCATTTTGGGGGTTCGGGCAGTTTGTAAGGTAAGGATAGATGTAATAAAGATGAATTTTATTGTTCAAATGAGCCTTTATGCATGGAACTTTCAAACACAAAGACAGAATTTTTCTGATACCATTAAGGAAAAATGCTGTCCTTGCTCTTGAGATGTAGCCATTGTCAGCCAAGTTGTAACTAGTATTATGGACCAGGACCTGATTATTTTTTTTATTTTTTTTTTCGGTTCCCTCTCATACTTTCCCTTCTATGTTGGAGATCTTCACCTCCCAATTCTAAAATTATTCATGCCTCTGAAGTAAACAGGCAGCTTTACCAACACCCCATGATTTAAAGGTGTAATTAACAAGAGGAAAAGAATCATCAGAATTATAGACAGTTCCAAAGCAGCCAAACCAACCCCTTTGAGCAAAGAAGGTGCTGTTGGTGCAAACACCCTGTGGGATAATGGAGTATTTGACACAGACCACTAAATTTCTGAGGCCTTCCATGTTAGTTATGTTGGAAAGTGGAATCATTGCTGTGTGTGCTGTGGCTCCTTTGGCTGGCAGGATGACAACTGCAACAGACTGTCAATATCATGTGCTCGGCTTTACTTCTCCCCCTTAGGGTATTGCATGTTTAGCTCAGCTGGTAAAGCCCAGCACATCTCTACTTGATCTCTGTCTGTCCCGATAGCTCTGGGTGCTCAGTACTCTGCTTTTGGACTAGTGCTCTCCTGCTGTAGCATTGCTTTTACTACGGACACTGCTGCAGCAAGGAATGAATGTTTCATTATGGTAGCTAAAAATAACTTCAGGGAATACAGATTTTATTTCTTTTTTTTTAATTCTTAGCTACTTGCCAGTACTATGCCAAAAGACATCATCAGGCTGCGATGTTCTCTGATTTCTCATATTTAATTTTATGTCCTACATGAGGAGAAAGGATTACTTCCTAGGAAGTGCTTGTTTTTCCCTTGTTAAACTCACCATGTGTCCAGTTTGAATCACTTTAATCATGCTTTGTTTCTAATTCACAGCTACGTGGTGAGTTCAATCTTCACTTTTCAGTCCCTTTTTTCTGATACCCTCACTTTTAATGGTGTCTCCCATGGAACATGATATATTTTTGAGTTGAAATGCTATTTCATATCATCACACTGCATCATTCTGTCACCTTAACTTCCTGTTCTGGCAACCTTCTCCTTGCAGTACAGAGTGTGGTGGGGTTTTTGTATCTGCCATTACTGTGCATTGACCAGCTGAGTCTAGACTGGTTTTTGTCTTTATTCTTTTCAGTCCAAGTGTGACCCTTTAATCAGGCTTAATAGATAGTCTGCTGTTTTATTGTTAATCTGCTTGTAATCCAAAACTGATGGCCACCATTGAAGTCAGTGATGTTACAGGAGAATGTGCAAAATACATAATTGTTGCTTGTTTTTTAAAAACTGTTGGTTTTTTTCTCCTCTGCTACCTATAAATATTGCTAGGTCTGTTGTGGATTTTGATTTGCATAACTAAATAATGTTCCTACTTTTTCAGCGATGGGATAAAATAGGTTAAAATCACATCAGATTTGTCCCTCTACCAGGAACAAGGCACTTGAAGGGTCAAAGACTCCTGATTTACTGCGTGGATTGCAAATACTCAGTAGAACGTGTTTTCATTAACATTCATGGAACACCCTCTTTCTGCAAACATTTGTGTGAACAGTATTTGTCAGGATCTACTTATTATACCTAAGCCTCCAATAGAAGTTTAACATCCAAGGCCAGCATTTCTTTCAAAGCTGTAACAGGTTATTCATTTCGTCAAGCAGGCTGTTTGCAACACTTTGTGTTTAACTGCATGTCAGCCATAGGAAATCATGGATAAGCTACAAGATTGGCTTCTCTATGGGAATTCATGTCGGCTTGCACACAACTTCTTTAGCTAACTCTATTACTGTACAGTTATTATCGGGTAGATGTATGTGGTGCTGACAGCTCCTGACAGGAGAATGCTTTATTACATAAAGTTTGCAAAGAAAAAGCTTTACAACATGACAGTCTTTTATGCCCAGAAAGCTGCATATTGGACAAGAATCCATGTAATTAATATTAATTGTAATAAAGTGTGACAATCAAAAAGGAATAACATAAGTCTGCTCGTAAGTCAAGACCTCAATAGAAGGGAAGAAACAGAGCCAGCCAGAGATGGATGATGGAAGAACACTGGGGTTTGAATAATTCATGGAAGAACACGGTATATTGCATGTGAGGTCTGGAGCCTTTTGAAGGTCTATGAATTAGATGACAAAAGTTCACTCAGTTCAGGTAAGAGAGGAGAATGGGGAATACACATGTGATGTATCATAAACTATTAATAAGAGGTAAAAGATCATATAGGTCCCGTGTCACTTGTGAATGATCAGGAACAAAAAGTGCCAAATGATGTACATTATTTTTAAGGGTCGAAAAGCAAATACGACCTTTCTAACAGCTTTGATAATTTGAAGACTCGTTAGCTGCATGGTTTGGGCATTTCAAAAACCCCAAACTATTCCATTTCGTGAACAATATGCACCAAATATGGAGCATAAAATATGCAGGAGCAGTGGGTAACATATAATGAACAACACTGTTATATTGATTGGGTTATAACTGGAGGTGAGTGTGAGAAGATGAATTCTACTTGTGTGAATCATTTGATCTCATTTAATATTGCCCCAGAAAATTATGGCCATGCTCTTTAAACAGATCTTAAAACAAGGAGGTAAGGCTGTGGGGGATTGAGTGGTAAATGTCTTGTGCTGAATGAGGATTCTGCTACAGAGGTGAACGAGGGTAATTTCTGGGGAAAACATAGTTTTGTAGAGAGACCATTTGACTTGAAAGAAAAATATGATTGAATTTTCAGGCTTGCCAGCAGGATTTAATAATGAACCTTGAAATCTGCTAGTTTTCCAAGTCAATTAATTTGACCATCAGCCTTGTCAGTAATCAGCCAGGCCTGTGTTGCCTTCTGGGGCTATGAAAAGGTGTATCTGACATTTACAAGGGGCTGACGGATGTTTCAGGGCAGTCCCTATTAATGTTCTCAGACAGAACAAATCAAATAAGTACTGCAATATGTAAGTGGGAGAGAGGTTTTGGTTATTATTTTGTCTATACAGTTATCAGTCTGCCAATTTTCTCCTGGCCTGTGAAGCTGTTGATTTTGTTCTTAGCAAGAAGGTTGAAAGTAAGAGGAACTTCAGGTTAGAGGTGAGAAAGGATAAGCAAGTAAACTCTGGGCTGTGGGGCAAAGCCCCGCAGGTCTGAGTGGCAGCACTGCTTCCAGCTCCCCAGCATGGAGGCCCCTGTGTGTAACAGGCCCCTGAAGACTCATTTCTTTGAGATCATTGCAGGACAGTTACTTTCCATCACAATTTTTCAAGAGCATCTGCCTCAGTGATAAAAGCTAAAAGGATATGAACCTCTTCTGAGAAGTAGTGAGCACATGGTGTCTGTGGTGATGGGTACAGCTTGGGCTTGGGGTACTGTGGGATACATCCTCTGTCATATATTTGGATAGTAAACTGAGTTTATTTTACACTGTCTTCCTTTCCTTGTTTCTGATGTGACAGATTTGTGCTAATGTATATAGTTGCACCATAGAGGTTGTCACAGGCAAGTGAGAAGTTCTGGCAGCTGAGTAAAGGGTGTTTGGGAACTATCAGTGTTGGGAGTGGTGTGGGAAATAATTTGGAAGCTGGGTATGAGCATGTTGTTTCTGCCTTTAACACTGAGGGAGCAAACAATATAGTTTCATTTTGCAACTCAACTGAAATACATGGGTAAGTTCACACTCTGTGTTACTATTGTTTAGTCTTTCAACAAATCCAATGAAGCTCTGTTGAATGTGTTCTCATAAAATTCGTATTTTCTTGGTTATCTCTAAATACAAGAATTAAGGGTGAAATTTTTCCGTTCTCTCATGTGAGACTGTGGCTAAGTGGGAGCACTTGCTTGTTGGTCTGCCTGTTATAACACCTAGAAATGACACAGCAAAATGTTACTTTCAGAAGAAGAATTTATTTTTACAGAAAGAAAATAAACATTGCAATTTCATAGTTACTTTACCTATGTGTACTGCAGTAGCTTGGATACAGGGCTAAAGTGTTCAAGAGTTGGTTTATTTTTCAACAAGAATTTGTCTTTGAAAAGAGTTTAGCACAAGTAGTAGAATCCTTTACTGCACCATAATCAGCATTTTGCTGTGGTCATTTCAACTAAGGAGCTGAAACTTCAATGTATACAGAAATAGCACATCTAGAAAACAGGGACTCAGTTCCTCTCTAGAGGGTTGGGAAGGCATCTGTAATTATGGCAAGGTTATCACTGAAGACACTTGCAGATGTGATTGTAAGAGCAGATGGGAAAAGGCACTTAGCTGAAGAAAATCTGTTGCTGTAACTGAAGTGTTTCAGGAGCATGGACTAATCCTCGCTTTAGGTGGAGTTAAGCTTTTGAATAACCAATAGGAGTTGGCTGGCAAGATAGTCTTTTACACGTGTATATGCTAATGTAAATGTCATATTGCAAATTTAAGCATTCAAGAACATTATCTGGATTTGGGAAAATCCCTAAAATTTTAATTCCATAAGCAAAATATTATTTTGGCAGCACATGACAGAAATAATCCTGCTCCCAGATGTTTCATACTGTTGCAGTTGAGACTAGTTGCATGGTTGTCTTCAAGACAGCTCTAAAATAGCACAAAAGCTTCTTGGAATGTGAAGAAACTCAGTTATACAATGAAGGAAAAACCATGTTGGGACTTCTAATGTTGCACAGTTGTCTGGGGGAATACAACAGCGAATAACTTCACCAAGTATCAAGTGTCACCTAGAGGACAGAGTCCAAGAGAACTCTTGAAGCTGAAGGGAGAGGTGCCTTCTGCAGTTTTGACATGGCTGCCATGGTGGGCTGCACATCTGCCTCCTCAGGATGGGTGCTGACACTGGCTTGGCCACTCTGTAGCTCTGAGAAGTCTGAGTATTCAGACTGTTCCTTAAGCATTAAGACATCTGTATCCTTCTAACAGGAAGAAAAGTGAAAAATAACCTTAATACACCTGGTTATGTGCCTGTTTTACCAGCAAGTTCAAATGCAGTTGCAATGAGATCCAACTCTCAAAGTAAAAAAATGTAACTTGTGGCGTGAAATACTTGGGAATGTGCTCATGTATTATTGAGAGGGGTTGGTGTTACCCACTACCATCTCTTCATGGAAATGTGAGGAATCTTCAGGTAGATAAACCCTTTTAAAAGGTAAAAATGAAATTAAAATTTTGCTTTTGCTGACTTGTATTTCAGAGTCATAAGTAGAACCCCATGAGGAGCATGTATTGCTGTGCAGGTGCCTGAGCACTGGCACAGATTGCCCAGAGGGGCTGTTGAGTCTCCCTCACTGGAGATGTTCCAGAACCATCTGGATGCAAATCAGTGCCATGCGCTCTGGGATGACCCTGCTTGAGCAGGGAAGTGGGACCAGATGACCCTCTGTGGTCCCTTCCAACCTTTTCCATTTTGTGGTTCTGTGTTCATTTGTTTGAGGTTATTCTTCAGTGTTTAGTCATGAGAAACTGAGGTGTGTAGGTTTTACCAAATAAACCTGTATGAAGAGAGCTTTATCCTCCTTCCATCTAGGACATGCAGGAAGTATCTTTCAGACTCATCCTGTTGCCTTTTGTCCAGTTGTAGTGAAGGCTGTGACTATTCCCTCAGTGAACTTCAGAAGTGGCTTTGCAGAGCCCCTGCTGCTTTTGGGGTGTGCAGAGCAGACAGACAGACATGGCCTTGGCAGGCTATGTGAGCGTTCCAGTGCACAAAACAGAGCTGTGCTGCGGGACACTGTCCCTGCCAGGTCACACCTGCTTAGGCGGAGCTCTGCAAAGTGTTGAAATCAACTTATCTTCCCCAGAAGTAATTGACAATTAATTACCAAGTACTTTGGCAACTCAGTTGTTTCTGTGGTGTCTAAATCCATCATGGCCTTGCAAAGCACTTCTGTACTGTTTGATTGTTTTAATTCAGTTAACCCTGGGTTGTGCCTTCTTGACACGTACTGCTCTGTTACCTGGATTTTCCTACTTGATCATGGCCCTTCTGTGGTTCCAGTAAGGTTCCATTTAACAGCCTCATGACAACGTGGCAGCTGTCCCAGGAAAATGGCAAAGTATGACAAAGGGAGACAACTATGGACACGTGGGGTGACACTAGCTGTCACCTGGACTGTCAACATCAGTGACAGCCTACAACAGAGTTGTCTTGCTTACAGCTCTCTCAAGCTACTTGTGTTCCTGTGAACGATATTCTACGGTAAATATACTGCAGGTTTTCTCCCTGGGTAAGTCCTGTCCAAAATCATCTGTGCTAGTGCAAGAGGGGATTTTCTCTATGGCAAGAGTCTTATTAGAGTTGGAATTTCTCACTGTGGACCGATACATCCCACTTTTATGAAGAGATTTCTCCTGGAATGCTGAGAACTTGTATATGGTGATTAAAGTTATTATAAGCAAGATAAGAAATAGCAGGGTGTGGAAATAAAGCCATAGACTGTAAATCAAGAAAGTTGAGACTTTGTATAAATATTGGTTTATATCATGTATATTTTCTGACTTTTCCTTTTCAGAAATGTGTAATTGTAAGTATTGCAAATGCTAAAATTTCTCTATTACCCACTGGGTGGGGGAGAAGGACAGCTTGTTCTCAGTGTAGTTTAGTGGTACAAAGCCTAGCAAATTCTCTGTCACATGCACGTTTTTCTCCTCATTCTTTGTGCCCTGGAGTTACCCTTATTTGTTTAATGTGTATGTCATGCCATAGTGCCTTGTACAATAGCTCTGCTTGGCTGCCTACTTGAATGGGGGAGTGAAGGGAAGGAGGAGGATGTGTTCCCCCTCCCACATCTCAGTGTAGCAGTGGAAAGTGCTTGTTAGGTCTGCTTTGTTTTGGGGGGAGTGGATCAGAGTTTAGAGTGTGCTACAGATTTGTGGGATTAGCAGAGGCTTGAGGGGCCCAATTTAATTGAGTGTTCTGGTTGTGCTGCTTCTAATGTCCTTGCTGTTGTGGATATAGAGAATACCTGACATCTGAGATTGAAGTGAAATTTTTACTTCAAATTTTAGAATATTCAATAGTAATAAAATAAAAATACAAGTTGAGGGGGAGTACCCCTATAAATTGATGTTTGATCATATAATAGTCACCATAAGGGAGGGCTGAATATAAGGAGGCTAGAGTGAGGCTGGATCTATTCCAAACACTTTTTACACTGTTATGAAAAATTTAAGGAAATAGCATGTTGAGCACTTTCAACTTTAATTATGAAAAAATAAATTATAAAGTCAAACTGTCTGCCTGAAATCTCCTGGACTGTAACAATAACATACCTTTCTGCATGTCTAATATAGTATGCAGTTACATGGGTTTTATTTTAGACAGAAGCTGGAAAAGGCTAGGTCTCCTTTTTGAGGAGATTGTTAGATGAGAAACCTGAAAGTAGTTTAATGACATCCTATAAGGCAATTTTTCCCATGCCTTAATGTAAAATGAAGAGAATACATTTTGTTTTCCTTCTTCACCATATGAAACCAGCGTTTCATTAAGGTGCATTAAGCTGTTCCCTTATGTGCTTCCAAGCTAACGTGCCCCAGCTTTACCCTGTAGTTAAACCCCCTTTAATTATGGAAAGACACTAGTACCCAGAATGGCAAACTAACTCAAGCTGGAAGCCTCACTTTTGACCTGTGACAATGCTTCGCACTTGAGCAGGGTCTTCCATAAGAGGATCAGCCTCACAATCATTAACCAGTTCAACTTGCCAGCTGTCTTGGTAGGTGAGTACTGGGCTAGTGTGCTGCTTCTTCAAATGGGGAAGCTGAGAATTTCTGCTTTCTTGCCTGAAAAAGCACTTTGCAGAACATACGGGAGACATGCTTGCCTGGAGGAGATGAGAGCACAAAAACAGACACAACACAACAAATGGATACGAGAGAACAAAAGAGACTGGGGCGAATGAAAAGAAGAGAAAGGCTGCAAGAGCATGTGGTCACTTTGGGAGTGATATGCGAGTCTTAGTGCTGTGGCTGTGGATCTCCTTTTTTAAGACTTGAAATTCCTCAGTGATGTCACATTTGTAGAATTAAAAACCAGAGGCAGCTTTGAGAAGCATCATAAAGGCAGGTAAAGTGATGCTAAAAGCAGCAATATATTCAAACTGGTAGGAAGAAAGCAGTTGAGAAGTGGTTTATGTAGCACAGACAACAAAATGCTAAGGCTGGCATGAGTGGGACGTGTCTGAGTCACCCAGTGTCTGGATACAAGTGTGGGGAAAGGTAGAGGTTGTGCTAGCATTGTCCATGGTGCTGGCTGCTCTGCTCAGGCCACACCCAGGGTCATGCTGGGGAGTAGAAGCAACCAGACCCGATTCCTCTACCTCAAGGTACCTTGTGAGCATTTTCTGACTTATCCGCCTTGATGATAGAGTATGCTAGATGATTGAGGAATAGGGAATATTCTTTCTGTGAGATGATAGGAAGATCCCTTTCCACTGTGATTTTTGTTCCTAACTGGTTTAAATGTGTGGTACTTTCTATTAGAAGACAGAAAGCCTTCAACACTGAAGAGAGAGCAGTGGCATCAATGTGCATTATTAAGGGTTCTAGAAATTGCTATTATTGTGTTTCATTTTATATCCAGAAATATATTGCTGCTGAAAATGAAACAGATTGGTAGACCTTCAGCCATAGGATCAGTTTTGTAAAAAGTTGCATGCAGAGAAGGGGAAAATAGAGCTTGACTACTGTGTGCTAGAAACTATTGGCTATATTTTGATTAATATTTGTCACTAGCACCACTTAATGTCAAATGCTTATTCAGCTTATGATTTAAAGTCACACAATGCACTGCATAATTGTAAGTAGGAGACATTTGTGCATCTGGTATTTAAATGGAGAATGTGTACTCTGCATTCCGGAGCATCCCTAAGCACTGCTGTTAGAATTGTCATTTTAAAAATATGTTTTGTCCTGCTTTTAGAGCACATTTAATCTTTTCCCCATTAATCTGCTTTCCCTAAACCTTTCTCTAATTCTTCTGAAGGATCCCCCACCTGCTGTGCAGGCTACACAACACAGTGAATCTAATCATGTCTGGAATTATCATTTTTATCAGATTAATCCATATTTTTCTGTTATTTGCTTTCCAAAGCCTTAGACATTTTATGCACTGTGGTAAGTAATGGAGCAATTGTGGTGGTTAGTGTCTTTTCAAAAAAGCAGTGACAATACAGTTAAAATAATCAATTTAGATTATTTTCTGGAATGCAGCATTAATGTTCCGTGGAAGTTAAGCTTGATCCTTAGAATTATAGAATATATTTTAAACTTGAAATTGTAGATGAGTTGAGAAATGTCCCTGTGTTTGTTCAAGCAATTGTTCCAAATTGTCCTGATCAACACTCGCATGTTGTCGATTGCGCACTCAAAATTGTACTACCTCCTCTTTTTTTTTTTTCCCTGAAAAGTCTTATATTTATATTTTCTGGAATGCTTTTATGGAATTAATTACATCTAAGACAGCAACTACTATTTTCTTTTTGCTCTGATTTCCTGTCATGAAGTGCAGTTTCAAATGTTTGAAGAGAGCACTAGGCTTTATTCAAGCAGGTGCTTTTATGTAGCTCCTCTAAATTTACAATGATCTAAAGAATTTGGTTTGGTGTTTGACTCTTATTTCTGTTACCTGTGTTGCTTGTGGTCATGGGCAGAGGCTGTCCTGGCAAGGTCTTCATGGAGCACAAACTACCAGAATACCCTGCACTAATTCGAAGAAGATGTTTTGCATGGATGGGTGAGATGCTTAGGAGCAAACTAAATGACTTCATCTAGTGCCATAAGCAAATAGTTATGGAGGTGCCAGTCTGGTTTTCAGGTTTCATCCTTTCCTTCATTATGTCAGAGCTGCTTTTTCTCTTCTGCTCCCATCCTTCACTTCTCGTTTTGCTGTGAGGCTCAGGGATGCTTGGCAACAGCAAGCTGCTTGTCTGTAAAGGTCTAGTAGTGCTACATTGGTAAGGCTGTTCTGTAAAAATGTAATTTAGCAGAATTCCTGCATAAACTATCAGACTGTAATACATTTGTGGAGAGCTGTGGTTTGTACTATTTTCATTCAAAGCTGGACATTAGGGCTCCAACCACATTTCATTATCCATTTGAATAACATTTTTCAATTTAAAGCTCTCTGTCTAACCACGAGCACTAAATTAATACTAGATTCTCTCCCTGCCTAGTGGGAATACTAAATAGATAAATAAAAATCATTGCAGGATAATTGTAGGTGCTGTGGGCTGAAAGCCAAACCGGGCCAATTCAGCCTTTGAGCCCTGTCTGTCTGTCTGCTTTTCTTGTTCCTTGCCCATCATAATAGGGTATTCAATTATAATCTTTTTTCTGTGTGCACAGTGGAGGTTTGCATACAGTGGCCCAGAGGCATTATTAATCTCAGTGCATTTGGAGACTGAGTGAAAAGACTAAAGGTTTGGGGGGGGATCGCTCCCCCCTGTAGCTGTATTCATCACTTAGGGTCTTTGTCAAAAATGTACTTTTCTTTCTCCCTCCCCCCATTCCTTGGAGCATAAGCTGGAATTGACTCCAGAAGTTAAAGGACAATGGAGGCATTAGCACAGGGATTATGGATCTTCTTGTGCAGGATGGGGGTTGGGGGGAGAAGGAAGAGGCCTGCTATTGGCAGGATAAAAATTTAAAATTTGTGGCTAGGCCAGTGCATAGCACTACCTCAGAAAAAGCAGTAGTGCAATCTCCAATCACATGGAAAAGAGGATATAAAACCTGCTTCTGAAGCTAATAAACAAATACTTGTGTTGCAAGTTTAAGGGTCTAAAGAAAATGTTAAAGAAAAATATGTATTAGTGGGTTTTCCAATGGAAGAATAGTCTCCGTGATTTTCTGTAATTGATTACATCCAAGTGCTTTGGGTAGGATTTATGGACAACAGGTTCTATGAATGATTTGATTTGTGACAGATTTTGAGTTGGTTTTTTAATTTAATGAGTACTTCCCTATAATACTTCCATGGGGACTTTAGAGTTTGGAGGAACTGAATGTTATGGCTGTGATGAAAGGGTTTTGATTGAATTTAGCTGAGTGTATAACCATCAACTTGAATCAAGTGGAATCACTACAGATCAGTTCAACATGATTTTCAAGGCTGTTTTCTGCAACATGAGTAGCTTGGATCAGCCATGGAACACAATTAGCAAAGTAACCAAGTCATAATCTCTATTTGGTGTAGGTTACCCACTCGTGAATTTTAGCAGTCCAGATTATCAAACTTGCTAAATGTTGTTCCTTCCTGCAAAGAATTTGGGTGGTTTAACTTTGGTAGCCAAGCTGATTTGTGCCTTGCAAATTAAAGGAACATTAAAGGAGCATTATTGCTTTCTCTGCTTCAATGAAATTGGTTCACCCCATCTGTACTTAGACAGAATTACTTACAGAGCTTTTCCTAGTCTTCCCATTCAGGTTTAGCAGATGCCCTATGGTCACTGTAGTCTTGAAAACAGAGTATGATGTTTATTTTGTTTCTGCATTATTAAATCTTTTGCAAATGCTTAGGTGTCAAAATATTGCCTGAAAAGGTTTTGAAACCCACAGATTTGTCTGGGCATATGTAAGTAGAAATTCTCAGTGATGTTCAGGAAAGCTGCATTATATGCTACTGGCCTAATGAAACAAGATGAGAAATAATTTTAATGACAAAAAAATGGTCCTCCCTTCTGTTGCTCACCCTGCCCTTTTGCTAGAACTGCTGCAGTAACTACTCAGAAGGAAAAAGAGAAAAATCTAAATTATCTGTTAGAGTGTCAAAAAAAAAAAAAAAACCAAACAAAAAAATTAGTCCAAACAAACTGTGCCTCCAAACCTGTAGAATTCCTCGGTGGAAGACTTCACGCCTGCCTACTGGTAAACTGGTATTTTGTGGAATCTGATTTAACCTGGATAATGCTTTAACAGTGTCTTCCAGCATAAAAGCTCTAACATTTCACATCAGGACCTTGATTTACTTACCATCTGCTCAGAGGTCTGTCATCAACAGAGATGATTTCTAGCTCCCTTCAGATAACTGGCGTTTGGCAGAGTTCTGCTAAACAGTCTATAACCTTGAAGACAAGGAGTATATGATAACTCATGCATATCAGTTAACTTTTAAGTGCCTTAATAGTCTTTTTTCCTAAATAAATCTGCCAAATACTTCAGTTTGGTCCTGTTTTTTCCTGATTTTTCTTTTTTTATCCTTTAAGTCAGGAAAAGCCAATGAAATGTCAGTGGCAGTGTAAAAATTTTCTGATTTATTTTTATTTACCATTAACATCTTTAAATCTGCTTTTCTTTTTTGTCTATTTTTTTTTTTTTGTCTCTTGCAATGGTGCTTCTATCAGAAGAGTTGATCTGGAGAGTAATGCATTTGTGGCAAAATAAAAAAGCAATTTTTTCTGTGCTAGTCCAGTAAAATAAGAAAATTATTAGGATCAGTTTGTCAAAAGTCAGGCAGTCAAAAATACAAGTGACCTCTATTTTAGCTTTAATAGCAAGTTTGATGTTTCAGGGGGTTAATAATACATTTCTTAAGCTGGTGAGTTAATGGCAGAGTTAGTCATTAAATTTAAAGAGCATAAGAAAATATTTCTGTGGAGAATCAGCATATTGAAGAGCTTCCTTAGGTTTATGTTTAGATGTTAAAACAAACTCAGCAGTATTTGATTCAGACCTAGGCATGTAAGGAGTAGTTAGACTGGATTTGCTTTTAGATCAAGAGGCCAAAACCTTTTGTACATTAAAGGCCATGTGCTTACCACTTCTTGGTTGGTACACCAAAAGGCTTCTATGCTTGCTTCGGTGTCCATTTCTCTAGGTAGCTCCAGCAAGTTAGCAGGGATTTTTTACACTAGTCTTTGTATTTAACATCCCCCCACATTGCCAGGAACTCCTCACTAGAGTGAGCGTTGAGCAGGTGCAGTGCAGGTCTGACAGTAGAGTACTTACTCCTTTTCCATGCGTTTGATGTTTGATGTTCCCTCTTGGTTGTGGACAGTAAATGGACCTGTCAGGTGTGTTCAAGGCTTCAAGCAGTTGAGCATGTCCCCGTGCTGCCAAAGTGATGGTGAGTCAGTAGACACACAGCTGGTTTTGAACTGTGAGAGATGTGGACTGGGCTTCTATTGGACAGGTAACAGAAGAAAAGAAAAAAGAGGTGAAAAAACCCTGCAGTTCCTGAAACAGGATTTTCAAAGCGAACACCCAACATCTCTCCTACATGAAGGGTGGGTAGATCCACAAGGGCTCGTCAAAAAGTACCATGTTTGCTCAATGGCTTTTTCCTGAGGAGCAGGAAGGGAAGAAGGTGGCTGTGATGCTTGCTATTGTGAGAATGTAGATGAACATGGAGAAATGGGGGAAAGGATTGAACCCAAATTTCCTCAAGGCACGGACTAGCTTTTCATGAGAGTAGCTTCCAATAAACACATGTCAAAAGAAGGAGCTTAGTCTAAATGGGACTGCCCATTACCATTACATACAGAACAGAGGTAGAGTAATGAGCTTGATATTATATAACAAAGCCAATCTGATTTTAGGTGTTGGGAGGCCAGTTGGGAATTCAACCACAACTTATCCTTCAGTGTTTATTTCTAAAGCATCTGAATTGCAAAAGGAGACTTTAATGCTTAATTTGACAAAAAATTTGCAATCATCTCTGGGATGGCTTGAGCATCAATTTTCATGGCGCTATGCCTGCTGTGCTTTGTTTTCCCTATTTAAGATGAAAAACTGAATAACAAAACTCTGAATGGTGTCCAGGTGCTGCAACACCTTTCTGTACTGCTCTTCGAATTCCTGACTATGCAGTAGGACTGCAATTAATTTGTAATAAGGTTTGGCACAAACCACCATAATTCGGCTTTGAAAGAGCCAAAATTAGCTTAGCCATGATTAGCCTATGAATGTTTCTATACTGCTGGTGATTGACAGGAGTCCTGTGGACTCCATACTACAAATAGATATGATTTATCTCTCAATGGAAGTCGCTTTCTTTGCTGCTAGGCATGTTAAAATAAGAAAAACCACTCTGCAAGTGCATTGTTGTTGAAACCCTTAGGCTTGTTGATTACTGCACAGGCAGTATTGACGAGCATCTGTTTGGATTGTGAGCCACTGTCATCTCTGTCCGTGCACATGTTCCTTTGGGTTTGTCATATGTAGGAAGAGGCCATGAGCATCCTCTGTGTGTACAAGAAAGGCCATTTGTTGTGCATGAGCTGAGTTTCTGTGCGCCAAAGTGTCTCGTAACAGAGGTCAAACCCAGTATGATTTGTCGCTTGTAAGGTATTTAATATTAATATTTATCAAAAAGCTAGCAAGATGATATATTTGTACAGAAATTGTAGTTTTCTGCTCTGACCCTATTGTAGTGTGAATCAAGAATGTATTCGGACAAAGCTTGGCCTGTTCTTGGTGGGATTTTCAGATTTAGCATCTGTGTGGCACTGACCTACAATGGAAGAGCTAGAAGGCTTAATTCTGGAAAATCTACATAATCTTGCAGGAATTTGGAAAGAAAGTAGAATATACAATGATCGAACCTGTTTCTCTTTGAGTTTAGTAGTTCATTGGTACTGGAATTTAATTTTTACAATACGTTTTGAGCTAAATTTGTCACTCCTTCCTTCCACTGTATTTAGATTTCTTATTCTGCAGCTCCATTCCCTACTCTCTCTACTTTTTTAATTATGCACTGTGGAACTCACTACTGTGTCAATCTTCAAGCAATCTCCCTATTTTACTGTGACCTTCTGCAAGGAATCTCTTCTCTTTTCAAGCATCAGCTACACTAATACCTGAAATTACTCTGACAATCTTCAGAGCAAAGAATGTGTTACACTGAAAGATGTAAACCTCTTCAAGTGTTGTATTTAAAACAGAGAAATCTCTCTTATTGTAAGAAAGTAAGGCTTCTGAAGGTAAGGTTGGATTGGTTACCACATCAGCCCCCCTGGGCTGGTAAAGCAGCACCAACAAAGAGATTTTCATCTGCAAATGTCTGAAAGAAATTTGTAATTGGACATTTGTAAATTTTAAGTGGACAGAAATCCATTTCTGTTTGCTCATCCTCCTCTGGCCTGTGATTCTATAAGTCATTCATGGATGGCATAAATAGCATAAATTAGAGAAACCAAAGGAGTCAGGATGAATTATCTATCCCAGAAATAAGGAGCTGTAACCAGGTATGTGACATCACTCCATTTTCCCATTTCCATGTCACAGAGGGAGGGTCTTCCCTGTTCTCTTTTTTGTTCAATTAATTTTAGGGTCCAGAGATTACAACAGCATAATTATTTCTTCAGCATGTAATATCTTTTTGATACATTTTTTGTATTTAATAGCGAGTCATTTTCTTACATGTCCTGGGTATGTTTCCCTGATTTACTTTCTCATTTAAGTCTGTAATGATCTCTGGAGCTGCCAGAAGTATTAGATGATTCTGTTTAACATTTGGAAACTGTCCCAGTTTCTGCTTCACCTTCAGAGGTGGTGATCTTCCGTTTAAAGTCCTCCATTGATCTTCTGTCTTTCAAAACTTCTCCAAAATGCATGAGAGCAGCCTGAAAACGTAAATCAGGCTTAAAGAAAAGGTATTCTGGTATCGTCAGTAAAAGAAGGTAAGTAGAAGGTAATGCAGTCTGGTCATGAACTACCTGCTAAATGAAAGGGCCAGATCTTCTGTCATCCTCTCTGTTACTCTGGATCCAAAATCTCACAGCTCCACTCACAGCATGGTTTCTGTCTGGAGATTTAATCCTGGAACGAAGATACATACTGAACTTTTATTAATTGAATCTGCTTGGATTCATTATTAAATAGATATTCTTTCTTTTTTTCCAAGTCAGTCTTACAGTTCTTAATCTTCTGCACTGTTTTCAACTTCTGGGAAGCCATTTGCATGTAACAAATATTTAAGGGTGTTTAATATTTACATACACTTTGGGAAAAATATAATTCAGAAAGTAAAATAAATTCTGCAAGATCCTTTTGGACTCAGAAGTGAGCCCATCCCCCTATGACTATTTTGAATGTTTTGATGTTTTTCAGTGTGATCAAAACCTATCCAAAAAGTACCATCCTACCAAATATCTACTCTTTGACAACGTTTTGCATTACAGTGGTGTAAATGCAAGCTGTGTCCTCAGAGAAACAATTAGGTAGGGGAGTCTGTTCACTGCTCCTGACTAAGGAAATTCAGTGCTAATTTCTGGGTACCTTGGGGATGACAAGAGCAAAGATTTCAAATAACGTGGATTTTTGATCAAACTTAATTTTAATAAAAGTGTCTTTTAAAGAAGAGTACGTAATTGACCTGTCTTTTTTCAGCCTAATGTGATTGAGAGGAGCATTAAATAATAACTGACAGAGACATCACTTTTTTGAGCACACAGAAACAGCTACTGTCAAATATGCAAACACAAAGGAAGAAAAAGCCTCAAACTGCTCTGTAGTTTCAGCTGAGCTGAATTACATCAATAGATCTTCAGCAATTCTGAATCTGTTTCCAAGAGTGTTTTCTGTGTAATAAAAATATACTTTCTTACTACAATTCTAAATGTCAGGAGTGGCTGGGAACAAGTCTGACTAGAATAACAAATTGTCACTAGTCAACATTTTAGTGGGTGTCAGTGGGCACCAAGCCTATTATGCTGCAGGAAATTTTCTCTGGAAATGTGTTAAGAGGCCCTTTGAGTCCTCCTGGCTTGCTCAGCCTTCATTGCTACACACACTGGTGTGCTGTGCTTTACAAAAAGGACCCTGTTGCACAGAGCTGGAGATCTAAACAAGATAAAATACGGGCAAGGGATCATGAAAACAAATTTTGAGGTAGATGTCTTGCTGGAATAATCTGTCTTTTGCTTTATCAATACTGGAAAACATTCAAACCACATTATAAATAGAATGCAAGCAGGCAGGAGAGTTCTTTTCATAAAACAAGGAACCAGACCCAGGAGACGTGAGGATTAGAGCACCTTGTGGGAAATGGTCTGGCATTCTGGGGGGACAGGAAGCTGCAGCGAGGAAGCTGTGCTGGATAAAGCCTGTGGTGAACTTGAAAGAGGGAACTGCTAATCACAAATTTATGTCTGACAGGACTCTGTTCTATTCCAACAGAATTGTATTAATCAGTAATTTTGATGAATACTCTCAACACAGCTAATATGTAGGTGGATATATGTGTGTGTTCTGTAATTCTCCTCACGGTTGTGGAGAAGTGATGCCTTGTCTTCAACAGAATGAAAACTAACAATGCCAAATAGTTTGGTAGCCACGAGAGGCTAAAAACTTGTCTAGGACTGTAAGTATTATCTCTAGATTGATTAGATGGCAGCAGCTTGAGTTGAGCAATACTTTGTTTTTAGCAGTAAATGAACATTAGCTGGATTATCAGAGTATATTAAGTGCAATTGATTATTGAGCTTGGCAGACAATAGAGAGAGTAGAAAATAATCCAAATCCTGCAGTCTGAAGTGAATATAACAAACAATGAGAATTGTCTAATAAAACACAGAAATCAGTACTTGGACTGAAATAGCCCACCATAAGAATCAATTTTAACACCAGGAGCTGCCAGAAAGTGACATTTTTTTTTTCTTCCAACTTCAGTTTGAAAAAGATAAACCCTATCCATCCTGAGAGGTATGAGACAGTAGGTCTTAAGAGCTTGTAGTGGCCATATTTTCTTCCTGCAGCTTTTGAGTACTGCTGGGAAAAGAAAGGATGTGATCTGTACCACATACTACAGAATTTCCATAAGGATTCAACTAGTTAGTTCCAATTTAACTTGCCAGCTAAAAGGCAGAGACCATAATTTGTGCCATAAGCAAACAGAACAATTTTATAATCAATTCATTGACTTTGTTGCAACTGATGGAAAGGCTTTGCAATCAGCACAATATGTTCCAATCATCCCTTTCTCCCAGAAGCCTGAGCAGGAGGCTGTGCCTGCTGGAGGCTGTGCAGAGCCCTGGAGTGTGAGCCAGTCAATAAGGAATTACAGTAATCCTGAAGAAAGACAAAAGTGTAAACAGCCTTTTCCAGGGCTTCCTGAGATGGAGATGACAACTTCTTGGCAACAGCCTTTTCAAATGGTCCAGAGCTGATGATGTAGCGGAGATGAAATGCTTCTCTGTGGTCTAACATGAGTCTCGAATGTTTCCATCTCCTCAAAAATATGTGGTGGAGGAATAATCTCCTTTGAGCTTCACAGCCAAGAAGCAGCGTGACTGCCTTGTTCAGGGAAAGTTTGACACAGAATTGAACATCCATCAAAAATGCTACTGCTGATTTTATTCAGCCTGCGTCCATAGGAATTATGTGAGTTCTGGACTGAAATATTAGAAATAAGCTTAAGGTGAATGCTGTCCCTTATGAGAAGTCTCTATAATAACAACCCGGAGAATGTGTTTCGCTTTTTCCTGCAAAGAGCTTGTCTTTTTCATGGAATTAAGATGTCTCTGGAGTATAAGACTTGCATCAGAGGCTGACAAAAAATGGTTATTTTCCCATTATCAAATCTGGCAAAGGAATCTTACTCTTGAGTTGATTCCTCCTGTGCTACTTTATGTACCTCCGGCACTTGCTATCTTAACACAAGGAACCTTTCAAGAAGGAACTTGGAATCGGTGAACATGTTGAGCTGCTTGCATGCTGCTATGGATATCAGAGACCAGAGCTGAACAGATCAAAATGCAATTATGCACATGCTTGAATTTCAGATCCACTTCTTAAGGTGCTCCTTCCACTGAGCAGCAAATTCAAGTATTCAAATGAATTGTGACAAGGAGACAAGGATGGTTCTGTTTTAAAAGGCACAAGGCAGCTATGGGTTCCTGTAATACAGCAGTGGAATTAGCAATCCAATATTGCATTTGTGCAATATTTGTGTTCCTGGGTTCTGTTTTGTTCTCAGCTTTAGCTTATATCCAAAAAAGTTGAATTAGGGGTACAAAAGTATACTATCAAGTTCAACTTGGTAATTTATATTTGTGTGCTCCCAAACTTTAGATAAATCAAGGAAAAAAACCACCTTTCTATATCTTCCTTCTTGACTTCTTTTGAGAGGAAGTAAAAGGAGAGCAGCGTCTCTGACTTCGAATCAGCGTAAAGTGTTGCTTTTCAAAGCCTTCTGCTTAGGGAAACAATGGAGGTTGCAGAGATCAAGAGGGTAGTAAAAGGGTGCACCTGAGATTATGTTAGATCTGTGACACAAACTCCATTGTGAAAATGAGACAACCTGGAACTTCAAGGTAGAACCAGAAATAGGAGATAAGGAATGAAGCTGAAATGGAGAAAATACTTCAGGATCGTGAAATACATTAAAGATAACTGGAGAAGGAAGAGGATCAGTGACAAAGAGTGTGTGATAAAAGAAGTTATAAAACCAATAAAGGCTAAACCAGAAAGACCAAAAAAGATACACAGTGAAGTTCATTTTCTTGAACATACTTCATGTAATTAAAACTAGATGGAAATCTGGAAAAAAGCGCAAGTTCTTTGGCATAAAGGTTTTCTAGAAAATAATCTTTTAATTCCAGAAATTCATTGCAATTTTGCTGGTATTTGTTCTTACTGCACTCTTGTGGTGCCTGCTTGCTTATATAGTTGTTGGGATTTTTACTTGTGTGCATATAAAACTACCATTTTAATTGAAGCAGACACTTAGGAAAGCACTGGGAATATTGTGGAGACAATTGGTAAAAGTAATTTTGAAAACAATGCAAAAATGGTCATTTAATGTTTGAAGATTAAAAGGCACGTAAGGCAGGAGTTACTCATGGCATGAAAAACTGTGTTCGTAGGAATCTCATTAAGAATAGCTTGTTCTACAATCAAAACCTACAATATTTTCTTACAAAAGCATAACAGTAAACTGATGCTTTTTATTTTGATGTTTCTTGGATTGCCATCCCTTACCCCCTCAAGCTTATTCTTATAGTTTGGCTTTCTTGGACTTCTTCCTGAGTTTGGCTTTTTTTTGGTGTTACCACTCTATTTTTGTTATGAAAATTAAGTATGATATTTTAGTGCAGCTGAGCATTCCTACAGGACCACAGGGTGGGCATTTGATAAAGTGGAATTTGGATACTCCTTCCAAAATGCATCCCGAAAGAGTTGCTGTGAAAAGGTGTTTCTTTACAACATCAACAAACTGAGTACTGAATTCAGTATATAATACTGACTCTGGAAAAAAAAAAGCTGAATATAAACTGTCAGTGAAACACATTATTTTTCTTGAAACCAGTTCATCTGCCTCAGTTTGCTCAGAGTAGGTTAAGTAACACAAAGCAGTGTGATTTCAATTACGTGGGTATGTGTACAGTCATGTCATTGTGGTGTAATAAGCAAGTAAATGTAAAAAAACCCCACCCTTATCTAAGTTTATGTTGGTATAAAACCTGAGTCAAGAGCATGTCTAAGTAGTTGAGATACATTTAAGTTTGATGTTTAGGAAATCTGAAGAGAATTTTTAAAGCAAAAGAATCATGAAAATTATTAATAAAGTTATATGTATGGTTTGAGATTTTCTGGGATTGCTTTTTGTAGGCCTGAGTTTGGAGGTCTTTATTCATTGGTGTAATGACTGACAAGAATTTGTTAGAAGTCTAATCAGTAAAAAGCTCCTTTAGGGATTTTCTTGTTTATATTGTATGGAAATCACATGGAATTTAATTTTGCAACAGGGAATAGAAGATGAGGCCATGATAACATGGCAGGTAGGACAAATAAAATTCTTGCTCTGTGCGCTCTTAAAACCCAAAAATGAATATACTGGGGCTTGATCTAAAGTCAGCTCTTCTGTGAAGACTATGCTAAGTTTTACACTCTGTGAAAGCAGTGATTTGGAAATGTTTTTGCACAAGGGAAAAAAAACACATTAATGGGTAAGAATGTGAGAAGTTTTGCCTTTTTCTAAAGCTCTTTGAAGAATGTCTTAGACTTGTGATGTTTGTACTCCAGATCTGGAAATACGGAAAACCTCAGTTCTTGCCATGTCTCTTTCAAATAGATGCACTCAAATAATTCTCTTTGGGATCACAGCTTCACCTCTTTTCAGAGTCAAAAGCATTTGCATCCAAGTTTTTCCACTAAAGAACAGGATGAGCTGTACAAATTATGCAATGTGTAGAACTTTATCTGTTTGGCTCATTTATCCCTCGTTTTAGACAGAAAAAGGAATTTCACTTGCAGTTAAGGATAAATTAGAGGAGAAGTGTCATGACCTCTCTTACTGTATATTGCATTACATAGTTTTCTTAAAACAATCTTGAAGTTTGAGTTTGGTGCATGAAAATCCTTTTTTTTTTTGCTTTTAAAGATTCTTCTGTTCTGCAAGCACATAATGCCTTTGTGTCCATTACTTTAGTAACAGCTGAGAGTCCTTCCTGCCCTGAAGACTTTCTCCCTGTCTCTTTTTCTGCCACTGGACTGAGTGCTTGCAATACATCAGGATAACTCATACACAATTTCTGCTTTCCTTACACTCCTAATTGTAGTAAAAGAATTGTGAATGAATGTAGCAAGAGGTCTGGTAAATATTCTGCATACAGTCAGGATTTAAACAGAAAGACAAATAGGAAAATATTGGGAGCCAGTAGTCTCTATCTGCCCTAGAGAGATCATGCTGTGAGTGGATGCTGGAAAATATTGGTTCAATTCAGACTATCAACCTAAACAGAGACTTTCCATATGAAAATGTGCTGAACTACCTAATGAGCTTTGGAGAGGTTAGAGACTCATACTCACAGTTTTTAGCTGAAGAAATACCTACTGTAGGCATCAAGCAAATGTTTCTATAGTAGAATTTATTAATAACATTAAAATCTTCCTGTGAATAACTTGAAGACAAACCATAAGTTCTTGGGTTTATGATTGCTGTACACAGTTATGAAAGCCAGGGATCTTTAGACTCTGTGTGTCCATCAAGTTGCCTGCAAAATGCAGATTCATTCTAGTAAACCTGCTAAACCCAGCTGTGGGATACAAGCTCAGAGGAGGATATGCCTGTGTAAAATGCTGCATGCAAAATGATCAGCTCTTCAATGCAAATTGCTTCCCAAAGTGACAATCTTCATGCAGCATTTCCAGAAACAGAAACAAGAGGAGGGGTGATACACAGTCAAGTCTCCTATACCACGGTAGCACGGGTCTCCCCCCCGTGCGCGAAGCCGCCTTCCACATTGATTGGCAGCTTATTAATATGCAGATTTCCCCTGCACCCTTACACGCCCCCTGGTGCTCTGGTGCTGTTTTGGCACTGCCCTGCTGTGTGTCGGTGTTTGTGTCGGTGTTTCCCAGCGCCCACGGCCACCCCAAGCTGGGAAAAATCCCTTCTCCACTTGGCCAGGGACACTGGTGCAGGGGAGCTGCCCGTGCTGCTGTACCAGTGTCTCTCCAGGTGGGTAGACGTGGTCTCTCCATACTCGGGGTAGACGAGCACGTCTCAGAGACTCACTCGAGAAAGTCTCAGACAGCATGTTTGACCTGAGTGTGTAAATCTTCCATAACTGCGTGAAGCCTCCTCTCTTGGAGTGGGGCAGGTGCTTGGCTGTGGCTGGAGCGGAGCCGCTGCCACGCCTGCCCCACCCGGGAGCAGAGTCACCGTGGTGGCTATGCAGCTTGATTTGCATATTCATGAGTGCCTAATTGAATATTCATGCGTGCCAGGCCTGGCATGTGCAGTTGTGAAAAGGGTCCTCCTTCATCGCTGAAAAATCACGCCGCTAAGATATAAGGCCGCAATACGGGGGCGTGAAGTAGAAGAGGGCCGACTGTATAAGCGTTATGGGATGCTGGCAAAGAGTGACATCTTTTGAAATGAGATTTTTGTTGTAATCTTTGGTTGAATTTCTCTTTTCTAGAGGGTGGAACTCATTGTTTAGTAATGGGTTTCTAATGTTATTTCACTACTGGACAGGTGATAGTGGTCTTGAACTAAACAAGCCTTGAGTGAACAAAACTGCGATTCAAGCCACATTTTATGTTTTTGGGGTAATCAGTCATATTAGACATTTATACAATCTGGTGTTAGTTATTGTTTTGGTTTGTAACCCAGCTATTCCTGGAATAGTTACACACAAAAAAGCCATGATCATAAACTAAAACCCTAAGGGAAGTTTAATAAAGGTGACTTTTTAGTGAAAATGTCTAGTCAAGAAGCAGAAATCCAGTATGGAATAAAAGAAAAGAGCCTGAGGACTATGGGAGAGTGAAATGTCAGGTGCGTGTGTGCAGCAAAATAATATCATACAACCGCATGTCATGGCTGACAGCTTTGTCATTCCCCCTGGTTGTGTGTGAAGAGCAGGCAGCTGATTTGCCTCTCACAGGAACAGACCAACCCCTTCTCACAATTCTCAGGCCAGTGGGAGTTTGAGGTCAGTAAAATGGGAGCTGAGACAAGGCCCTTGTGTTTCTCAGTCTTTCCACCTAAAGCTTTAGGTTGAAATAACTCGGAGGCACTGCTCAGGCTAATGTGTGTTCACAGGAATTTCCTCTGCCCTGAGAGAAATACCCACAGGTCAGTGGTTCCCTCCAGACCTTTAGCTTTGCCTGGGTGGCTGTTTTTCTGGACATGACAAACTGCACTTTCGTGCATGGTTTTCAGGTAATAATACATCTAAGTTCTGAGAAGTTAAGCCCTTTAATTCTGTGTTAATTCAGAGAAAGGGAAAAGACATTCAATCTCTCTGTTTCTCTTGTACTTTTCCTACTTTTGTTTTAAGTTAGGCTTTTTTTCCCAAGACTTATAGTATTTGCAAAATGTGTAGCAGCTGAGCTTTTTCATCGAGCATCTGCTGGGACCAGAACTCAATCAAATGAGAAACATGAATGGCTAAACCAGATGCACCAAACTCTTAATAAACTTCTTTTCCTCCAGGCCTGAAAACTCTGCTGACATTTGCCTAAATACAGCTCAGATCCAGGCAACCTCCTTATTTTGACAAGAAACTTAAAACAAGTTTTAATTAAAAAACTATTTGTTTTTTTACAGGGTGCCTGTGATATTAATACTATTTGTCTGACATTTCAAATACTTTACTCACTGTAATTTTCTCAGATAAGAGGTTTAAAGCAGCCAAGAGCATAAATTACATCTTGTTTTACACTATAAACCTTGAGGTGTGAAAGTTCTCCCAAATGTAGCTTTTAAAAACGTCTTTTGTAAGTCAGAAAGTAGCATTGATATGTATTTTGAGTCAGAAATGAAATAATGCTGAACATGATACTTTTCAGCATGATAGTTTTTCATGATAAATAAGCGTATTTATCAGTCTCATAACAATTCCCCAAATATTGGAGGGTAAGGAGTTGGAGATGCCCATTTCATTTCAAAGGAGAGCTAAGCAGTTAAACCAATCAAACCATCCATTAGATTTGAGCAGAATTTCCTGCACTTCCCATGGGCCTCCTGGGAGGGAGGGAACTATGGCCAAATCAGCACTGGGGAGGGGAACAATGCTGGGTGGTTAATTTGCATCTAAACATGGGAAGTTTCTCTGTTCTGTGGAGCTTCCCCTGAAGGTTCCCAGCTGGAATTAAGGCACTGCCACTGTCTTCCAGCACCTCTCCTTCCCCTGTGTATTCTGCAGCTGGTTTGGTGAAATCCTGCAAGAAAGTGTCTCCTGCCTCTCAGCTCCCCCTAAATTTCAACTTTAACAGTAAGTTGGGAATAAAGAAGGATGTAGAGACCATTGTCTGTCACAGGCAATCAAGTTGTTAATTTGTTTCTGGAAAGGCACTGGCTTCCTACTCAGTTTCTGCTTATTAAGGGTTCAGCAAGAGCGGGAGATCCTGTCACAATGATCGTTTTACAGTAGTTTTCAAAAGTGGAAATAAAAACTGAGATTTGTATCGTGTCCTGAATGTTCCCTGAGCTTGGTACACTCGAGATCGTGTGTGATGGTGCCAACCAGCAAATGGGTCTGTGAAAGCAGTGGCTGTGCCTTATGATGCGACAGGTTGGGCTGCTTTGGTGTTGGGGGCATGGAAGGAAAATCTGTGCATGTTCTGGATGCCTCCCCCAAAAGGGCAGGGATTGGTGACACTGATATTGGCACCTTGGTAAGTTCCCCCACCTAATCAAGTCTGTTCACTGCCTTCAGAGCAGGACACAGTTTGGAGGCTGGGTATCTTTAGGAGCAGGATGTAACTGTCAGGTTACAGGCTCACACCATTCTGTTTCCCGCTTGTTCTCTGGACAGTGGAGAGAGCTTCAACAACAGAAACTGGAAGTGCTCCCCTGTGTAAAAGATGTGGACCTTAGGTGGAGGAGGAATTAGAAGTGTCCTAAAATTTTTGTGAGAGCTCTAACTGCTGAGGTATTAGATGAAGGAAGAGTTCTCCCTGCAGCTTCTGATAAAAGGCAGGCGTGCCCTCTGGTTTATGATAGAAAAAGCCTTTGTTTGGCAAGTTAAGAGAGTGGGGGCAGCTATTCCCTGCAGTGGGCATTGCTCACTTGGTGTCTGCAGCCTTAAGACATCTCTGTTACTCTGCGTGAACCTCATCTCTGCCTAACCCTCCTTCTGCATTGTGGAGGAACCCTGGGCACCAAACTGGGCACTGGGGATTGTTCTAAGCCTTGTTAGACTGAGTCAGATGTTGTGAAGCTCAGTGTCACTGTGCAGAAACCTTTTTGTGAATTCTGCTCCAAATGCTCAGGAGTGCTTTTGAAAGTACTTAATTTTTTTCTAAGCCTGATTTTCAAAGGTGATACAGGAGCTTCTATTGAAAAGGGACTAGAACTTCATGATCTACAGACAATCAGCACTATCCAAAAATAATTCTCAGGTTTTGCTCCAGTGTAACCATTCTCAGTATTATTATGTTATATTCTATCTTGATATGACCTCTGCAAGTAGTTTTTATTCTCCTCTTCCCATTTCATACATTGTACCACTGCCTTTGAGAAAACCCCAGATAAATCAGTAGAAAAGCTTGTGTTCTGAATAAAAGGAACATAATTGAAATTTGTTGGAAAAGTAAATGCTCAGAAAATTCCCTTGAAAAACAGGAGTTTCAGGACAAGTCTTTTTTTAATAGACCTGCATAAACCTGGGGGATATTTATGAAGATGTGTAGCTCTCCCTGATTGAAAACCTGACTAAGTATCAAACCTCATTTTTATCTCTAGAGGTATAACACAGCCCAGTTGATAGACGGTCATTGATTACAGTATAATGTTTCCAAAGTTGTTTTAGTTGAGCTGAGATAGATGGAAATTAAAAATTTCCAGCTACATCTATCTATGAGAAGGGGTAAAAGTGAAAAATAAAAGAAGTAGTAAAATGAGTAGTTTGTGATAATTACCAGAATTCAGAAAGTTTTTATCTATTTTTCAGTAAATCCCTTTTTCCCTTTATGAAGACTAAATCCTGCTGTTTCCCCCCTAGAGAGCTTCCTAAGGTTCCAGTTCCAGAATGCAGTTCCATCTGCCTCCTCTGGTTCTTCAATGGTGCATAGAATCTTGAAACAGGAGATGATTTTTCCTTTCTGGGAATGCTCAAGGATTAATTCTATGGGTGGTATTCTAGCTGGTGTTTGTTTATTTTACAACATCACATGAAAGACTCTGACCAAAAAATATTACTAAAAGCTTCTGAACCCCTTATATGGAGAAATTGACTTGAGAAAGCTGCATTTTCAGCTTGTTCAGCATAATAATGAGTTAAAATATAAATATACAAACAAATAATACACAAGACTTTATATTCAGTATTGAAGCATCCATTAATTTATATACCTATAGTCCTAGGCTTTATTAGAACCTCTTGAAGTGCAAGTGTGGTTTGAAATTACCTTCCAAAGTCCTGAGTGTGTAAGAGGTGCTTTTAAAACGTGGACAGTCCTTGTAGCACACCACGGGGGTAATATCCCAGCTCAGCAATTTTGCTCTATCTCCCTGAGAACCTGACAAAGAGCAACTCGGACACAACCCAACCTCTCAGTACAAGTGGTCAGTGCAACTCGAGCTGGGCAAGCTGCAGGTGGCAAGGTGTAGATTCCAAACATCTTCAGCTTGATAAATCCACACACAGCACAAAGGTAATTGTAGCTGGGCTGTCCTGAAGATCTGAAAGCACCTCCTCAGCTTCCTGTGAAAGATGCTGCTCTGTGGGCCTGACAACAGCCAGGTCTTGCTGTTGTTCATAACTTGTCAGACGGCCCAGACTCGCTGTTTTGACTTGATTTAAAGTGAGGGTACTTAGATTGAAACCTTGTTCATACATGTGAAAAGCCTGGTGTTGGAGAAGTTTCCTTAAGATGAACCCAGCTCTAGATTTCCTACTCCTTTTTATTCATTTTCACACAATCCCAAGTTTGGGAACATTCAGGAGATAATACAAATCTCCAGTTTTATTTCCATGTTTGAAAACAACTGTAAGGTTTCAATGAGTGGAGGAACTGCCAGGACAACTTTATGTGCTCACTTCTGAGTTTCCATTATGTCACACCTAACTACTGTGTTTTCTGGGCACAAAATATGTTATTAGTACTTGAGTATTGGGATTCTTTCGGTTTCATTGATATCTCTGAGCATTTTCACTGGCCAGGTAGAACACTGCCTACAACAGGAGTTTGCAAGGTATGGTCATGGAATGACATACTGTGGGATTTCCTCTCTTAGGAGCAAGTGTCCTCAGTCTGTTTTGCAGAATGAATTGCAGTGGCCAAATTAATTTTGGCTGTACTCAATAGACAATCTGATCATCAAAGCTGTATTGGATAGAAGCTCTCTCACACTTAGGGACCTATGGAAGGGCCTGTTTTCTAGGGACTTGGAACAGTTCTGATTTCACACAGAATCACAGAATATTCTGAGTTGGAAGGGACCCATAAAGATCATCGAGTCCAACCCTTAACACTGTCTCCCTGGTGGGAATTGAACCCAGGTCTCCCACACGCCAGGTGGGGACACTTACCACTGTACTAAAGTGGATTTTATTTCAGAAGAATCCTCTGTCCCACTAACCTGCAAGGCAATAAGAAGATAGGAAAAAAATCAGTTGTAAGGATATTCTGATGCTGGGAACACAGTACCACTGGATTTCAGAGGGAGCAGGGGGTAAGCACAGTGCTGTCTGACACGTGGGTTTGGGGTGGGGGGCCCCAGCTCGTTGCTGGTTAGGCTTTCTCCAAGTAGAAGATGGAGGAGTCCTGCCTGCAGCACAGGACTTTGGCATTGCCTCTCCTGAGTGAGCCTGAGGGTAACACGTGAGCAGTAACCCTTTCCTTCCTAATGCAGCTAGGGACATGAGCACAAGTTCATCCAGAAATTGCCCTTTTTGGCATTAAAGCAGGAAAGGACCTAATGCAAAGCTTGTAATTTTTTGTTTTAATCTTTTTTAGGGTTTTAGGAAGTGGCTCTTGGTCCAAGATTAAAACAACTATGAGAAACACTACATTAAATGACCAAATGTAAATGCTCATCTGTGAATGAAGGCAGTAGTATTGTGAACCCATTTTGTAACATACAGGGCTTCTTGGGGATAACTGCATAAATTTATTAATTCACTTCCTTCCTGTGCATGGAGAACCGTCTGCTGTTAGTGTGTTTCAGAGCACTTTCTCAACTGCACTGCAATCTGATCTTTTCTTCTTTTTGAAGAGCCAATTGCTTTAACCATTTTCTCAAGCATTTAGAGATTTTGCTTTTCAGAATGTTCATCAACTGCTACTGGTCTAGTTAGACACAGCAGTATAAACACAAAACTCCCAGTCTTGCTTGGCTGAGCTGGCATAGCAGTGCATGAACTGCTTGCACTGGGAACCTGCTGGGATAAAGAAAGTAGCAGTGACCAAACACTGAAATATCTCAGATTCTGCAGAGGCAGTGGCAATAAAATTGAAAGCATTAAGCACAATCTTGCTTAAATATAAAATAGCTGAACAATAACCCCTTCTACTTCTTGGGAAGAATAATAATGCTGTTCTAATTTAGAATGAAATTAAAATCAAACAAAACAATTTCTCTGTGACCAAAAACCAGTCTGTGGAGGGATGAGTCAGGACAGAAGTTTTGAAATTAGGAGGAGATTTTATGCAGGAGCCTCTTTCCCTGTTAGCAGGGAGGGTTCATAGGCAACAGACTTAATGGGATAGGCAGGCAACTTGTTGCTGACGAAGTCACAAACAGCTGACAC
Source organism: Pitta sordida (assembly GCA_013390025.1). Taxonomy (NCBI): domain Eukaryota; kingdom Metazoa; phylum Chordata; class Aves; order Passeriformes; family Pittidae; genus Pitta; species Pitta sordida. Next base: position 371,767 of record WEKX01000923.1, on the reverse strand, counting down.
CTCTTCTGCATCTTGGAGGGCTTGCATACTGTTGGGATATGTTAGACCAACAGTGCCATGCTTGAAACTTTTTCTAAAAAGCATTTTTTTCATAGCTTTCTTAAAATTTGGGGTCAAGTGCTTGCTTCTTTGGCTAACTAACTCATTTTGTTCTTTGCACACTGTTCTGTCAGCTACAATTTTAGTTCCTTCCAATAGCAGGGAAATTTTGGATCAGATTTACCAAAAGGGATAAGAGGTATTGCATACTAATGCATAGCTGGCTTTTATTCATTATTTATCTACACCAGAAATGTAATGAATACCTTGAAAACTATTTACTGGTTTCCTGGTTTTTTGGACAACAGTGTTTCCCAAAGTGCACATCACTGAATACCACAGACACGTTTCTGTGCATATTCACTTAAATATAAAAATTAATTTACTTCAGCCATTCATTTCTTCATTCATTCTTCTATTTGCCTTTATGGCTTTCTGCCATCATTTAAGCACTTTAGAAGGTGGGCACAGTGTGAATTCAAGACAGTGACAAACCAAGGAGCATCTGGATAAAAGCTTAAATATATGCATTTGGAGTGTCACACATATGGGAAAGAATCCAGCTCCAGGTCAAGTCCTACATTTTGAAACCCTGAGCATGGAGATTTGAATAGCTGGAGTTATTCCTGTTTGTGGCTCAGGCTGACTGGGCAGCTCTTCTAAATTGGGATGTTGCTTTTTAACAGCAAGAACAGGGCAAAGCAAAAGGGACAGAGGAGAGGGAGAAAAGGTGGTTAGTGCTGTGGAAGGGCTGTGGTGAACAGGGGTTGCTTTTCCCTGGTCCGACTTCCTCAGAAGCTCAAGCAGGTTGTTGCATCTGTGCCACTCTGCCTGACAGGAGCAGAGGGATATTGTTTAACTATTTGTGGTCCTTTTGATGTCTTGCTTTTCAGTACTGGTAAAACTAGTATTGTAACTTGGCATAGGCTTCCTTGTAGCTAATTCTGAAAGCATTAAATCATTTCACCTATGTCTCCAGCAAGGGGCTTCTTATGAACCACTGAGATGTTTCTTCTGTGTTACTGGTGGTCCAGAAACCAAACCCCACATACCTACAGTGAGCAGCTTGACTGGAGTGTATAGATACACAGATACATTTGTACATGTACATACAGAGTATTTCAGGGTGAGCACAGCTGCCATAGAGAGGATTGTTGCTGTCTTGGCTCTCTTGATAATTGTATAGAACCTGTCAGGGGAGCAGAATTGATATCATTTGACCAGTCAAAAAAACAGTTTTCCAACCCTAAAATAGGTCATTGCAGCAGTCCCTCTGACTATCTCGGTACCACTCAGTTTCTTGAGCTTGAATAAAAACTTTAAAAAAGGGGACATTTAATGAGGAAAAAAAATAGGCCTTATGTTTTAATTTTTTTTTCTTCTCAGAAGGAAGCTTTGCTAATTTAAAAATGTGGTTTAATAGTCTGGTTTCTAATCCAGACTGTTAAAGACCATATTACTGGTATTTATGTGGTCCTAGTTCAGCAAAGCATTTAGGTATGTGCTTTCCCAAGCCTTACTTCTCAAAAAACCTTAATTTTCTTCTAGTATAAATACGTATGAGTCCATTGACACTGAGATTTTTGCTTTCTGGATGTTTTGCTTGCACCTCAAGTCTTAAGTGTATATTCCATTAATTGTGTGTAGCCAAAAGGGGCACACAAGTGTAATTACCTGATACAGAAGGTCTTGAGCAAATGTATGTGTGCAGTCTAGAGGGTACACAAACTTGCTTATACATGGGTTGTAAAAGTATATAGAAGTATGGCCATTTAAACAAATATTCCATCTTTGAGTATTAAAACCAATCATTGTTTTTTTAAAATATTACTGGAAAATTTTTGTGATGAGTTTATGAACTATCCACCTCCCCCATTCCTGTTTCTCTCATGGGAGAGCATTCGGAGAGTTGGACTTTTAAAAAATCTCACATCCACAAACTGAAGTTCCACAGAAAAACCTACTGTGGTAATCAGTATGTTCATCTGGGGGAAAAAACAGAGCTGAGCTATTTATTTATCTTTAATTATAAGTGGTTAAACAAGGAGAATAGACTTACAGTTCCTACTGAACTTAAAAAGACTCTGATTTGTGCCAGCTAAAAATTAATTAGTAAGGAATTTTTAATTTCAGCATCCTAGGCCAAGAATTTATTCCTTGATAAAGATGTCCCCATGGAATAGAGTTATGAGATCAGATTAGAAAGAACATAAACTTTATATCACATCAAGCTTCTACTCGGAGCACTGATGTCTAATTTTATTTTTTTTTTGGTGTTGGAACATAAGCTCAGAGCTGGCCAGACAAGGGCCCAACATGCCAAATGAAAAACACAAGTTCCCTGAATGGAACTGGAAGATTTTGAGGTGGAAAAGTATTAAGAGCTTTTTTATCTGAAGTAAGGAATTGCTCTCCTGGATTTGGGAAGCTGAAATGACGGAATAGTTAATACCACTCATTTTGGGAAGTCATTGCATATATGCCCCTGCTTGCCTCGTGTCTGCTTGAAGCAGAGGGGCATCAGGCACTTGTGACAAAAGCCATAGGAATTGTTTCTTATACATTAAACCCCTTTCTCCTAATTTTCTTAGATTTTGGTGGGGAAAACTTAAAATCCCCAGTGGAAAGCAGGTGATCACTAGATAGAAAATATTTCCAATTTTTTGTTTGTTTGTTGTATTTTTACCCTGAAAGCTACACATCTCTTGACTCTCAAAATCTAAACTGATTAATTTCAAACACTTTCCCCTCAGACATATTTTGCAACATTAGGGGTGGGGGAGGCTGGGGATGGAAGTGGATTTAAAGCTTGTATTTGTTAGGAGTGAAGTTTTACATTGAGAGAATCAAAAATTCTAAAGTAGAGCTGCTATGTTGTTTTTCCATGTTTGTGTTGATTAATGGAAAGCTACAAACATTAATAATGAACTTCAAAGTCAACCACTTGTTGTTCCTTTGAAAATTTTTCACTGATCTCTCTGTTCCTTATGGTAATTGAATATCACAATTAAGATCTTATAAAACTCCTAAGTCTCAGTGAAGGGGAAGCACAGCAGTAGTACCAAGAAAATATCCGTGTAGCACAAGGGTTATAGACAATTTGAAGAAGAGAAAGATTGTATTAATGTAAAGCTAGTGCTGTATATATTAAATTATTTTCTTACCTTTTTGAGTTGGAGGCAAATGATTGCAATCATGGTCAGCTGAAAAAAACATACTGCTGCCAGTGAAATCCATGTTGATTGCTGTGGGCAGGCCTGCAGAGATGAAACATGTTAGAAACTGCAAAAAGAATCTGGGAAAAGTCCTGTGGACACTTCATTCACGACCACAGGGTAAGGTTTTCATGAAGGATGTGGAAAAAACATATTTTGTTTTCTGTAAGTAAGCTTTTCTTGGTAGTTACTCACCACCACCTCGGATTTTATTTTCATAGATAGTTTTTAAGTCTTTAGTGGTTTTACCTGAGTTATTACTTTATGCCATTTTGAAATGGTGGGCAGATTCCCGCAGTAGCCATGAGGATCACCATGAGGATTTATGAAACAGTCCCACATGTTATGGAAGATAGTAAAGATGGAAAGAAATGTAACGTAAAATGTGCTATAAGTGTCAAGCTGAAATGGAGAGTACTCCAAGAATCTATGGAGTAGAGCAGGTTTTTACTTTCAAACCAACTGTGTGGGTTATCGTGAAGCTTCCCAGTCACAAGATTCAAACCTCAACTACTAAAAGAATCTCTGTGTAGGAAAGAGCTTTCTATTTTAACACGAAACCTGTAAGGCAATTATTTTTCTAAATGAGAACATATAGTGTGTGTAAATACATTTGTGAGGGTATTTTACATAGCCTGGTTTTGCTTTAAAATAATGATTTTCTTCTAAAGAAAAGTGAAGACTCTTTCTAGAAGAGAAATGCCTCATCTCAGAACTGCACTCATAGACTGGGAAGGAGTCAAAAATAGAGAGCTAGGCAAGATCCTTGCATTGCCAGGCTTGCTTAAGCTGATATTGGCTTTTTTTATTGTGCTCTTTGAACGAGAAGGAAAAATTTGGATGTTTTTATCTATAATTTGCTTAATTCAAGATGTAAAAAAACCCCACAATGACTTTATGAAAGAGTTGAAGGTAGTAGCTCTTTGGTTAAAACCCCCTGTCCAATTTATTTAAATTAAAGATGGTGACAATTCCATCATCGAGAAATCCACATTTGAAATAATTTTTATTTAGACTGGATGCTTGGTTTATAATTTTTTCCCCCTTGAGTTTTCAGAGAGGGAGGATGTGTGGCAGTGTGTGCTGCTCTGTACATGGGTTTGAGGAGAGCTGAGGCTCCTGGTTTCAGACATCCTGAGAGTCCCTCTTGATGCTGTTCCTGACTATCCTACTTTGTATCAGATGTGCACTTCTGTACTTGAAATTGTGTAAGACTCACCATGTTGACTGTGCAAAGGCTCCCAAGGAGCTCTCCACAGCTGTACCATATCCAAAATGGAGTGGGGGATTTTCTGCCAGGAAAATCCATGGTTGGATCAATTTAATGAACTCTCTCATTGATTTATTCAGTTGAAGAAGGAAAAATTGGAAAATATACAAAACCCTGATATTCCTTTTTAAATATTTTCGGGAGTTTGTTTTGGGGTTTGTTGGTTTTGGATTTTTTTTAAGGAATACACTATTTTACTTTGAAGCATATCTCAACTTCATTTTTAACAAGTGAAAAATCAAGGCACAAAACACATCTTTTACTTTCAGGTCTAATTAAATATTTTGTTTGATTCTAAGGTACTTATTTTTCATCACATGAGGAAAAGTTAAAAAATTGCAAGGCTTACTTGGATTGGGGTGCTTTGTAGAACACAAAGACAACTCTAACAACAACCAACTTTGGTTTTACACTATTAGAAGTGTCAGTTGTGGAAGCTAAATTGTCCTGCCCTCTTCCCTCTCATCTCCAAACACAGAGAAAACTCATCTCTCCTCTCTTACTATACCTTTGTTCCATTAATACCTGGAATATATTAACTATGAAATTCCTCTTTCAAGGATTTTTTTTTTGTCATAATACTTGAAGCTTCATATTATTTTTTCTAGTCTGTATAAAATATATCAATTTTTGGACTTAGTGTTGTACTTTTGGACTTACTATTATAAGTTCTATTGTGGAGTGTTAAGCTCTCAAAAGGGTTAAAGGATCTATGTTTTCTGTAAAGCTGGGCATGCTAGTTGACCTTTGCATGCAGCAGACAGCTTTCCATTTTTCCTTGAAATAAATGCATTTTACTAGGTACAACGTTTATAGAAATCAAATGAGGCCTCAAATTATGTAAAACCTGACTAATTATTTTGAATAAAATTACAACTTTCACTCCTGAATTTCTGGCATAATTGTTTTAATGCTCATCTAAGCTGTGATGTCTCTGCTGTGTATTTGGGCTGCTTTATTATCCTGATGGTTACTGTAATTTTTTGCTACCTGCTCAATGAAGGTAATTTTGGTGTTTCCAAGCCAGCTAGAAGATCAAGTTCTGTGACCTGGAGAAAAAGGAGGCAAATCAGGTGTTCAGGAATGGCTCCTTACTGGTGCAGTGGGAAACCTGAGGGAGCTTTCCACCTATTCAGAATGTTTCCTTAGGGGGCCGGGTTGTGATGGAGTGGGAAGAGGCAACGAGCTTCTGTGACAGCTTCCCACCTTTCTGAAGGTGCTGTGTTGGGAATGGTTGGGAGTTTATGGTGAGAGGAAGCTCTTGGCACCATTGCTGTTAAAAGGAAAGCAGTGCTGTGATGGGTCTGTGAGGATGCTGCTCACAGACCTCAGATCTTGTCATCTTTCTTTCCCATACTTAGGACAAGTTAATCACAAAGAACATTACTTGGCCACAGTTTAGATTCATGCACATGTGCAGCTTTGTGCTCTCCTGTGTGTGGGTTAGACAGTTTCTGGAAAGTGAAACTAACTTATTAATTACCTGCTAATGCACAGTAATACAAGATAACCTGCAACTTTCCTATTCAGGATGATTTACAACCAAGAACTTTTTAGTCTGATATGTTTTTGTTCGGCTAGTGCAAAATTCTTTAATGATTCTGCATGGAAGTGAACTTTTCAAATGCATTTGACTGCTGAGATATTTTAGGACCTTCCCAGTGAGCCAAAAGACTTAGAATGGTTCTTTTAGGTCCAGTACATTGAAAGGTTTGCTGGTGGAATACACTGGGAGAATGACAGAGATGTATGAAGGTGTGTACACAATAATCATCTAGACAATAGTAACGTTTTTTTTATCCAGGACAACATTCTTTTCTCCTTGCTTTAAGCTGCTTTTAACATAATATTGCTTTTAAAGAGACACATCTTTTTGCATTGAAGTATGAATTATCTGTCTGCTATTACAGATGAATTCTGTAATAAGTGTGATATTTGAGGAAACAGCTATTGAGTAAAAATACAGTGAAGAAGGTCATACTGAAGCAAGAGTTAATTAGAAAACAACCACCCCCACTTTGGACTGCAAGTGATCCAGGATTTCAGAAATGGCATCTCATTTACTGATCTTCACTAAAAGAAGCTTCTATTTTCTTGAGATGAAAAACGTGTCTTTAGATCAGATTTTTCTCTTCCCTGTTTCCCTTCAACTCTCCAGAGAATATGGGCAGGCTGAGTTGCTCCTCTAATTCAATTAGCTCACCTTTGTGGGAGGAAGAGATTGTCTGCAAGTGTGTGGAATGTGAGAAAGGTCCTCATCTGGCTAAAGGAAGATACTCAGTAATTTTTTGAACCATCTCCAAGAAAACAGCAGCAAAACCAACTTGCTGAGAGAGGTGGATATGTCTGGGCCTTTCACCTTAATTCATTCACAAAAAGTAACGAATTCCTAAGAACAGGTCTGTGCTATTGATGTTTATTCTTTATATCAAGAGATGCTGACTGTAGATGTAGTGCTGTACAGATAAGCACAAAGGATCCATTACTTTAAATATTGTGTGCTTCTCCAATTTCTTGCAGAAATAGAAAATCCAGTAAGGAAGGAATCCAAATGGCAGGAGAGGGAAGTGGAAACAGAGGCTTAGACAACAATTAAAAGCAGCTCATAGTTTACACAATGAGTTTGCAGCAGGAAGAAGGAGATTTCACTGAATCTCTGCTGTGCTAGATAGTTAACAAATGCTTCTCAGTCTTTAAAACAAACAAAATTGCATCTGTGAGTGTAAATTCCAGATGAACTGTGTGATGAGCTTTCCACTTTTCTTAGAGAGAAAGGTTGTGGGAAAGGGTCCCCTGAAACCTCTTCCAGTCACAGTGCCTCTGGCACAGTCATCTTATTTATCTATTTTAATTTTGTTTTCATCTAGGATATGAGAGGATGCTGTTCAAGCAGTGTTTAATTTAGTTACTGCCAATATTCAGGTACCATACAGGTAGTTTACTAGTCTGCCTGTTTATGCTGAGGCTTCATGGGGTGCATCATTTGAGAAAGTTGCTCTCAGGTACTATGGACTGGAGGTGCTTCCAGTGGAAGCAGTTTCTTGTCCTACTGTAAAATGCAATTAACTAAAGTTTTGTAAATCATTAAAAGATATAGGGCAGAACATGCTTACAAATTATAGATGTATATGTTTAAAAATCTTTGAAGCTTAGTCTATAAGTATGATGATATCAGACTTACACTGAAGACTTAGTAGGTGTCCTACTTGACTCTGACACTTGCTTTTCTGAATGTCCCCAATGAACATTTTGCTTTCTTTTTTCCTGCAAAGACATCAAAACCACAGGGAAGGAAATGTGTCCAATGGAAGTAAGTGTGCCTTAGCCCTGCAGCTTGTACAGAAGGAACAGCTGTAATTCTGTGATGTTTTTCAAGCCTTGTCCCCATGATTATTCATCTCTGCAGCAAAATATTCTCTGCAATTGGTAGACTGGAGCTAAAAAAGCCTCCTGGGAAGGCTTGACTGTCCCTTAGGCATGTGTGTGGTGTGGCTAGAGGTAGCCCAAACCCCAGAAGGTGGACTATTATGTAAGAGTCTGGACAATGCTCTCAGTCATATGATCTAGCTGTAGATAGTCCTGCGAGGATAAGGGAGTTGGACTTCTTATGGATCCCTTCCAACTCGAGATATTCCATGATTCTATGTAACTCCTGGATCAGAAACGTACTTTGATGTACTTCTTTTGAAGGGAGCACATTAATGGGCAGTGAACACTGAGGCAAAATGGTGTAGCAGCGCTCTGTGAACACTTGTGTGTGCCCTGTGTACCCTGGGCCTGTGCTGCACAAGAGTTGGTTTCTGTGTGCATTGTATCTCTTCTGCCTCTGTCACTGTATCAGTGCACTGAAAAAGTGTTCATAAGGTCTTAATATCTTGTGTATCTGGAATCACGTGAGTTTTGTGAGATTTCTTCTTTTAGTTTAAGTTATTAATCATTGCATCTACATTAAATCAACAACGTCAGTAAGACATGTTTGTTGATACTTGTCCCTTTTTTTCCCATTACTATTACTTCTGGTAGGATGTATTGCAGGTAACATCTGCAGCAGCTTATAAAGCCTTTTTAAATCTAACTAAACATTTATCCTCAAGTTTCTCAGCATACCTGAGTTTGCTGCTAATACCATCTCACCTGTTGGAACAAGCTTAGTGATCAAAGTTAATGAACCATTTTAGTACAGGTTGGAAGCTCGAAACAGAAGAGTGAAGAACGAGGAAGACCTTTTCTATGCCCAGGAAATGTCTTAGCAAAACAGGTTCATGGAGAGGGAGTTGGACAAAAGTCATGATGGTTTTCACCCATTACATACAGCTCAAGTGAACTTTTTTGCTCATAGTGCCTTCCTATTTTTCAGACACCCTCTCTAGTTGCAAGAACAAAGCTGCTTTGTCTTTTTGCCTGAGTAGGTGCTACAAAACCTCTTGGGTTTTGGCCTCTACAAACATGATCCAAGTCTATCCTGCTTTAGCTTGTTCTAATTGCTAGTGACTTAGGAAAACATGTTGTTAAACAACGTCAAATTAGTTTTCTTTCTTCATTGATTCAGATACTGTACGCACTTGGGGTTTTTTTTCCTGTGATTTTTTCACCCTCCCAATTTCTTCTGAAAACCAAACCTATCGCTGCCTTCGGTTTCCTTCACCTTCCTCTTCTAAGTAAATTGAAAAATGGTTCAGTTTTAGAAAATATGGGGGAAAATGTACTAAATGACAACTGTATAGCTAAGACGGGTGTAATAAATATCAGCAGCCTTCAACAGATAAAAGGAGGAGAGAGAAAACCCACCTTACACTCTGTGATCATGTGAAGTATCTGCAATACTAAAACCAGCCCTGCAAAACCCTCACGTGAATAATCTTTACTGTGGCAAGTAGTCCAATTTTTCCCAGCACTGGTGAAAGGCAATGGTCTGGCAGCTCTGAGGAATGAAGTTCTTTTTTTATTAGACGGGCAAGTTTCCCAACACATTGCCTGGTCAGCCTGCTTAAACCCTGATCTGAAGAGGGAGGGATAAGCTTTCTCTCGGGCTAAGAGGCAGTTCGGTTTCCACAGATCACATAATTCTTGCTTGTATTTGGAGGCTGCCAATTAGTGAAAAGTAAAGGGAGAGATTTTGCAGGAAATTGCAGCTCTAATCCACCAAACTTGCATCACAGAAGGACCACCTCACTGCCCTCTGTGGGTTCCTGAGAGAACATGGCCCCTGTCTGTGCCAGCGTGTGCTCAGGGGATGCTCACACAGACTCCAGATTAAGGCCTGGGGAACAAACTGTGCTCCTGCCTCCCTCGTCCGGCTTTCACTCGCCCCTCTTCCCAGCCTGCTCTCTAGGAACAGCTTCCATCGGGCTCCACCAGTTTAAATCCACGCTGGTGAAAAATATTGTAGCCTTTTCTGTCCATATCTCGCAAGTTTCCGGGCCTGCAAGTACTTAATGACAGAGATCAAACACTAGTCTGGGCTTAAGCACTCAGTGGGCAAAGTCTTTAAGTCTAGCTTTGACCAGCTCGAATTTATTCACCCTCTGAAAATAAGTGCAGAATGATTTTTAATGTTACTGTGTCTTCTGCTATCTCTGCCCGCTCCTCTCAGATGGAGGCAGACAATAGATAATCAGAGCTACTGTGGTGGGTTTTTTTCCAGACTCGGGTAATTGGAACTTCAGGACCCTCAAATTCAGCTGGCCCAAGACTCTACCCTTCCACCAAAAGAACTTTCAGCAGTTCAAGATGTAATCCAATTTGTGGACAAGCTCCTGGGGCAAGTAGGACTTGTGGTATGTTTCACATCTGTTTGAGCAGCCACCATTTGTGGCAGAGCAGCGCAGCACTGGTGATTAAACTGCAGAACGTGGAATTGTCCAGGGTTTACCTACAACTTTATACCAGCACCAGCAGTGTTGAAAACGGTAGCAACAGTCCTGGTTGGCAGAAGGTGGCATGTCAGCTGCTTGCACATGATCCAGCACCACTTGGAAAAGGCTTGAACTGCTTTCAGTAAAAATATCGTTATTTGGTCTACTCCGGACACACTTCTAGCCGGAGCAGTGAGAGCAGGCAGCTTTAGCACCTTCTGTGTGGAAGGCAGTAGGACGGCATGTAACATGGCCTCTGTTACACAGTGGGGATGTGTTCTCCAATCCACTGTTTGTGGCAGCTGTTACTTGATTTTAACATCAGGTAGTAGACAAGGAGTTGGTCATTGCTGAGACTGTGAACTACACAAGGGTGCTTGCACAAGTCAGAACAAAAGGTGACTAGCAAGGTGCCAGAAAACCTCCAGATCTAGTCTATGTCAAAGCGTACTTCATTGAAAGAGAGGTATTGTCTGAAATGTTGCCTTCTCCGGCTGCGCGGCTGCTAAACATGTGGGTCTTGAGACGCTTAATACAGCTGGCATCTTCTGATGCGGCTTCAGCTGAAACAGTCGTGGCGGGGAGGAGGGGGGGAAGGGGGGAAAAGACATCTCTGCTTGGAAGCTCTTCCCACTGGTACTGGAGCTGGAGAGGGCAGCTCCTCGTGGGCCCGGTGGCCTTGTGGGACGGGCCCCACCACCACATCGAGCCGTCGCTCCCAGCCCAGGCGGAGGTCGAGCTGGCTCCCCGCCCGCCCCGGGCAGCGGCAGCACCTTCCCTTGCCCCGGCGTCGCTCGGGGCGGCTGCGGGGG
>WEKX01000923.1:281590-360555 GCA_013390025.1 Pitta sordida | reverse complement strand
AGTGGGATCGGGGGGTGGGTGGGAATAGGAAGAGGGGGGTAAGAGAGAAGGGGGAAATGCAGCAATTTAATCCCTTGGTCTATCGCTTGTGCTTCTTGAAGCCGCGCACGCAAACAAGCCAGGCTTCTACCCCCCTGCAAAACCTTGCAAACTTTTATAGCTTCTTTTAATTGCTGCAGGAGGAGGGACAAATGCAATGAAAATATTGAGCGGTGTTTGGTGCTTTCCTATCTCTCTCGTTTATTGCTTGTGGTATCCGGATGGGTACTGTGCCCCTGAAATTACATAATTTTATAAATATATAAAGCAACACCAGAAGTATTGGGATTCAAGGGAACAAACTTTTAAAGCTGCAGTGTCCTTCCTCCCCCCTTTTTTCTCCCCCTCGTCTGTCTCCTTTTGACAGTTTCTCAACTGGTGTGCTGTGGTTTGTTGTGAATGGGGGATCTGTGATTAAACAGGAGATTTGCGGTTTGCGGGTGACTTATTCACTCTCTTGCGCGCTGTTTTCCCTTAATTCATTTAAGTGTATCTTAAAAATCGTTTCATCGGGAAGCGGGTGATCTCGTAGATGCCGTTGTGGAAGGTGCACAACTTCGCAGAGGGTCTCTGCGCCCGCGGATTGTCCACCGCTTCGCCCCCCGGCCCCCGACTAAAACATTGCAAACAGACGAGCCCCCCTTTTCCGTCGCCAACTGTCAAGCCCTCTCCTGCCTCTGGTTGCGTCTCGTAGGCGTGCGGGTCAGCTCTGAAGGTGCTCAGGGCGGTTGAAGTTTGGGGACAGCGCGGGGTTACCCAGCGGCGGGAGGGCTGCGCGGAGCCGTGCGGAGCCGAGCGGAGCCGAGCGGAGCCGAGCGGGGCTGCTGCTCCCGCCGCGGGCACGGACACGGGCCCCGCTTCTGACACCGCCGGAGTTTGCCGAGACGTGCGAGAGGGAGGAGGCTGCCGCTTTAATTACTTGTAAATAATTTATGAAGCGTTGCTCCTACAAGAGGGGGGAGCGCGCTAGAGAGGCTTCTCTCGGTAAAATCCCTCGGTGATGGGTAAAAAATGAATTAAATAACGCTATGTAATAATACACACGGCTGTTGAAAGAAATGACGGGCGGAGAAAAAGTACGTGCCCAGCGGGAGCGGCAGCCCCCTCGGCGGCCGCCGGCGGGGCTGGGGCAGCGATGCCCGGCCGCCGGCGCTGGGGAGACGGGCTCTCCTCGGACGGAGGGGGTTTGGGTTGTAGGTTGGAATATGGCTGATCATGTGTTGGCTTGTGTTTTACAGTATTTTTCCCCTTTTGGCCACACCCCCCCTTCCCAGGCAGCTTCCCACTCAGGGAATCCGCGTACAGTAAAAGCCATCGAGATGACACACGCCGAAACATTTAATTAGAGGCGATTTGCGAGCAGGGAGCGCGCCGTTCGGCGGATGCCGAGGCGAGGCGGAGCGGGCTCGGCCGGAGGAGGCCGGGTGGCCACGGGCGTGTGTGCAGGGAGCGTTTGGCTGCGCGGGGTGTATTTAGAGCTTGCGAGAGTGGATTTGGAATGCAAGCGCCTTATGTAACGAGGTTAATCAGAAACACTGGAGAAAATTTCCTTAATTTGTCGGGGAGTTTTCTGGATGTTTGCGAAGCGGCCGTAGTTCGCGGGTGTTACACACCCCCCCCCCCCCCCTTTCCCGGCTCTCCCGGCCCAGGGCTCCGGCGGCGCGGGCAGATGGTGCTGCCGCGGAGCGGGGCCGGCAAGAGGGAGCCCAGAGCCGCCTCCGACGGGTCTGGGGAAAGGGGCAACTTTGGGATCCCATAAATTATGTAACACTCTGCTGTCGCTTCTCTATGGATGCGAAAAGGAGAGGGGGGTGCTGGGAAGACTAGGCGGCTCCGAGTGTTATCTTGGCGGTCCCGAATTGTTTGGGCTCTGGTACTGCTAACCTGCTGACCCACATGTTCCTCCTCCCTTGTCGCCGGGGAAGGGGGTCGGGCACTCGCAGGCACACGCTGCCACTCGCCCGGGCTCCCACTCGCCGCACGCAGGCGGGCACCGCGTTATGTAACAGTGCGAGTGGGAAAGCGAAGGTCAGTGATGGAGGGAGGCATCACAACACAATGGGCAGAGCCCTGGTGCTGGGGCTTTGCAGCCTGTACAGAGAAATAAAGCTCACGGCGCTAATTGGCGTGGGGAGTTGAAGGGCTGGAGAAGGAGAGTGGCAGGGGTTTGGGGAAAAAAAAAAAAAAGAAAGAAGTGTTTGGGTTTTTTCGGATGATGTAATGGAGTTGGCAGAAAATACAAGTCTACTCCTAGAGTGCAAACAGTAAGAGAATTGGAGTAGGCATTCTGTGCTAATGTTGCATAAATTAGCGTATTGGAAGTAAATTGACCTACACACTACACACCAGCTGATTATGCCTTACCAATAGTTACCAATCTCTGTATCTGGAGATACAGAACCACGCAGAAATACACAACAGTATCAACATTTCAGCCTCCTTGAAATTAGGATTTGATGGATTAGGTGATAGGAATCCCTATAGATTTATAGGTTTGTTTGGGTTTGTTTTTAAAGCTATTGAAATGTGTAGCATTTGGTTTCTTGCCTTTTTTTTTTTTAATATGGTCCTTTATATCTTATGGCAACAATGTGACCTTAATGTGTGACTCGTATAGGTGGAATTATTTTTAGAACTGCTGGCTTATAAACTTACATGTTCAGCTGTGTAGTGAGTTCAAAAATGTACCTGTTTGGGTCACAATTCTACCATGTGTAAGCTGGCAGATCTGGACTCTCATGCAAGCCGGATGGAGGAGCGATACACAGATACTTAGCTATATGTACACATGCACACACTGCTAACTGGAGAAATCCTTATTTTTTGTTTTGGCAAACACTATAAATATTTGTTTCGTATCCTTTGTTTTCATTGCTGCACCTGCTGCAAAGCTCCTTTGATACATCACAGTTTATAATAACCAGGGTACATAAGGAATTAAGTAAACAAAGTTAAAGACATTACTGTTGATCAAAAAGTGGGGACAGTTTGCTGTGGAATAAAATCTTAAGTGAAGCTTTAGTTACAATGTTGCTATCCTTTCAAAATATTTTATTGCTTGATATGCAAAACTGTTTGCCCCACCAGATCCTTACATAACTTGATTTTTATTTTGCAAAGGTTATGCTGTTGCTGTGTAGAACACTTAACTTGAAAACATAAATTTGGAAGTTATCAAAAGCACTGCTTAAATGGCGACTTGTTACCTGATTTATTTAGTGTGTAGGAGCATGCTTGTATATATACTTGCATGCTTTGGAAAATGACCTGCAGTCTGATATCAAAACTGATTGTTAGAAAATTGACACCATGCATGGAAAAAGCAGGAAATGGATATAAAGCTTGTTTCCCCCAGAAGAGTGTCTTTACTGCTGGCACTACTTGTTAAGATTTTCTGAAGACCAGTCACTGTCCAGCAGGTTGAATTTCAGTCTGAGTGTCAGTGTGTGTGTGTGTTTTGCAAGCAGGGTTTGTGGTTTGCCATGGTTAGTAGAAGGAATGTTTCACTCACCAGCTCTGGCCCTGGACTCTGGGACTGTTGTTGCCATTCATTTCACTTTGCAGGCTTTGACATCCATGGAGTTCTGCTCATGCTACTGTCTGAGGCTTAATGTTCTATTAGTCCCCTTAGAAAGAGTCAGAATTGAATAAACTGTATCTTAATAGAGGACTACTGTCTCATTAAAAAAGAAAAGTACATAAGAAGCTTTTAAACCTGATAAAAAATGCCTGTATTTTTTTAAACTGAGCACTCGGTCTCAGAGGCAAGTCAGTCAAGAGGGAATGTCTTGCCAAAAAAAAAAAAAAAGGCAGCTCTTGCATCATTGGATGGTGCTATGTGCAAATGTTTTTATGATGCTTAATATTTAATAATAGAAAGCTGCAGCTGTGTAGGTGCTTGTTCTTCTTTTCTTGCTCTTGAGGTACTGAGAGTATTTGCTATTTTCCAGAACCCTTCGGAATTTTTTCTCATGTTTTAATTTGGGTAATGCTCCCCAAGTAGGGATGTGCCATCATTAATAGTGGCAACAATAGGTTTGTGTTGTTCTTTTGTTTAAAAAATAATGTTTTTTCCTAGAAATTCTACAGTACAAAATTTAGTGTACTGTTTTCAGGAGGACTCTGTGAATTTTATAAATTTGGACATTTTGTGTAGATTCTTTGGGTTGCCTTTGTCGTCATCGAGGTCTATTCTGCATGCACCACTGATTTAGTCCTATTTTGGTAGATGATATGTGCTTTGAATCCTTTAAAGTACAGCATTGTTTTAAATGTTTGTAGCATAGGAGCAATAATAGCAGCAGTATGTTGTTCTCGTAGGAACAATGCAGTTCGCTTATTTCAATAAACCGTAACCTATTCTCCTATTTTATTTGCTTGAGAAACATCTCAGGAGCTCATAAACCAGTATGTAAATACTGTTATCATTCAACCAAATGCTGTAATTTTACTAAATAAAGAACATGTTTTGTAATGGAGATTAACGGGCTGTGTGACAATTTCAGTTTTGGGTATAGCACTGCATTTGAATAGAAAGGGCAATTTCAGCTTTGGGAGGTTGATTATTTTTTTTTTTCTTCTGGTATTTGTTTTCTAAACTATAAAAATATGTGCTGGGGAAAATCTGAAATGACTCAATCCATTTCGGTGGATTTAATCTGAGAGCTATCCCAGTGGAAAAGAGAAAGGGAAAAATCCCAACCTGCTTTTAAATCCCTGTAATATCTGTATCGCACTTGGAATTAGTTCATTGACAGGTGATCCATTCTCTACTGCAATATTTTTAGGAGCATATTTACAGTGTAACACAATTGTAGGAACACGTGTTAAAAAATGAAAAAAGAAAGTAAAATTATGGGTGTATCGAAATGCTTTGAGTCTGAGTGCTGTGCAGCTTTAGGATTATTTACAGACTCTGTGTTTCTTTGCTTCTAGATAGGAAGCAAAGGAGCCACAGTTGGCAACAGCAGCTGGTGTCACACAGTTGGGGAAGGGAAAAGGGAATGCTGGGCCCAGGAAGTTTACAGGGAGCTGTCAAAATGCAACAATACACTTGACTTAGGGCCTTCCATTTCCATGCTGCAAGGCTTTGTCAGCACCTCAGCTGTCTGTCCATCCCAGACCTTTTAGCAACAGGCGTCCGGTCAGCTCAATTCCTTTATCCCCGCCAAAGGAAGGGGGTAGCAGTGTCCACTTCTCAGGGGGAGCTCAACTTCTCTCTCTGTCACAGTACACTTGCACCTGGACCTGAACTTGCCAGGCACATTCTGCAGTTTTCAGTGTCTTTGGTAGAAGAGGAATTTCCTATGGTTAAAGTGTTGGAGAAACTTCTCAATGTGTGGAAGCATCTGCACTTTGTATGCAGACTTCTGCTGTTTTCCTCTGTTTTCTCTTTGTCTGATTCTGTTTTCAAGTATTTTGTTTCACCTATTGCTGAGACTGCCTTCGTAGCCCTGATTATCACTTCTGGAATTGTAGTTTACAGAGCTGTTGGTTTTAGTTATATCCACAGCTGACAGACAATTCATGTGTCCTCACATGCACAGCTCCTTACAGATAGGTAGAGGAGGGCCCTGCAGAGCAGAGTCTAAATCCTGTACTCTCACTAGATCCATGTTGCACATTTGTTGTCAGAAACAGATAAAAATTCATTTTTAGGGTTGTTAGGATTTTTTTTTGGTCCCAGTGTTCTGATGGGAGGCTCTCCTGCAGCTTTGATTAGAAAGCTTCTTTTCACTTCTAACTAACTGTGTTCGCTATCAGTTTTCTTCCTTCTTTAAATGTTTTCTATACAAGCTCCTTGGACTGAAAATGAAGAAGAGACTAGTATTTTATTTTCTGATAGCTGAACTAACACAGTGAGCTCTGTTCTATGACTCACAGTTTAGCACTTCAGCATATCTGTTGTAGATGGTCTGTGCTGATAGAAACATGAGAACAGCTTGGACTGTATGTCACGAAGAGTTAATTGTCTAATTTCTTGAATGCAAAGGTTGTGAATTATTCTTCATCCCGTTATCTGAAGTCTCATCTAGGTATGTTTCACTCTCAGTAACAACTGAGCTCTTCGGAGACTAAGTGTATTAGGGTGTGTATTTTCATGAAGACATTGCGGGGCTTATTTTACAGCAGTTTAATCTTATAGTTTAGCCTCATTGCACTGTTCATTTGGAAGGATCCCCAGGTGTTTTAAACACTATCGGGAACCATTTTGCTTATTACTGAAATCCAGCCACTTCTTGTGTGGAATCTGACAGCTGTTTAATGGTGCTCAGCCATGCTAAGCAGATCAGAACAGAAAGTGAAGAATACCATACCTGATTGAAACACTCAGAGGGATTTTGGATACAGATAATATAATTATCTGCATTGGAATTGGGTCAAACAGCTCTATTCCTGTAGAAAATTGCTAGATATTTTCAGTGGCAGTGTATGGTCAAGAAATTGGTTTGAAATACCTTCCTGAAAATGATACCCCCAGCAGTGAGATAATCGAAGATCCTGCTGCTTACCCAATTGTGATCACCAGTTGCAGTATGATCAATGTGTTCTTCAGGTATTTCTGGATGTATTAATTGTTTGATCCCATGCTGGTATGTGAAATCTTATAAACCAGTGGGGACACCCAAGATGTTGCAGGTCTTGCTTTGTAAAATAAATTTCTTTACCATTGTGCTCCTTAAACAGTGAGTTGCAGTCTGTGGGATGTGCTCGTATTCACAGAGGTTTTGAAATGGTTCTAGGGGATCTGTTAGCAGTAAGTCCAATAGGGGATGGGGGAAGTGGGTGTCACAGTCTTGTCTCAGTGACTATGGGGAAAACATACAGCTCTTTTCCAGTTGTCTTCAATTTCACTTCCTGTATAATCTAGTGAAACAGAATATAAACAGAAGATCTGCAAAGGACCAGAAGTCAAAATTCACGATCAACTGAATGAATGTCTGTAAATGTTCCAGTAATAATGACCAACCACAGCGTCTTTCATTTGTAATTTAATCTAATAATTTCCATGCACTTCTAAAGGAACACACTACGAAGCTGGCAACTTCTGAGAAATTGCTGTGCTGTTACAAACAGCATTTGAGCTGGCATTATAACAGCATGATAGATTGAGAGATGGAGAACAAAGTTAGCAGTTGAAACTGAGCTCGGAGAAATTGCTGGCAGAACGTGAGAAAGCCGAGCTGGATTATGATAACCTCCCTTGTAGAATCAAATTAAACCATTTTTAAAGGCTTTGTTGATTTTTAGTTTGTAGTTGTACTATGTATTTACTTCACATGGGTGCATGAGATTAATGAAGCAGGTGTAGTGATCATGGAGGGAAAAACTGTGGTGCTGCTGTTCTTTTTAATGTTTCATTTCATACGGACTGTGGGATATTTACAGCATTAGTTGACAATGTCTGTGTGCTTTAGTTCTGCAACTGTTCAAATGGATTGAAAAGGTTTAATATTGAAAGTTGATGGAAATTAAAACTCCTAGAAGGTTGAACGAGAGCCCTCCTCTTTTTTTTATTTTTTATTGCTCTTATAAAAATCCTTAGAAATGGCATCCTTGTCCAAAGAGGTGGTTTCTGTGAAGAATGGTGAATGCATGGCCAAGAACTCTGCAGCTGGTTTTGAAAATGTGACTGAAAGAAGACAAAAGCTAAAACAAAAAGCAAAAAGCAGAGGTACAGCATTTGGCACAAAGGCTACCAAGTATATATCCAATAGCATTGCCAGCTCCTCACCTGGGAGAGAGGAGTTTTATCCATTGTTCTGTAGATGTATATGCCATGGACTTCTGAAATACATATATATGCAAAACTGTAGACACCAGGGGGAAGGCTTAAATTATGTATTAGTAGAGCTTGACTTGACTGTTTTGGCACTGAAGCAAGGTCTGTTAGATACAGTCAAGGATAAAACCAAGGCCAAGACTTGTGAAATACTGATTATGGGGTTTATTTTATTCCTGTCATGGAATTATGAGAATACTTTAAAGTAGGATTTCCCCTCATAGTTTCTCTTCAAAGATGTAAGTAGGGAAAAATGTCTTTTTATGAACTGATAGATGACTTTGCCGAAGTCAGTACCAAACGTAAATTAGTTAAAGGGCTCTGCTGCACTACATGTTTTAACTAAGGGCAGAAAGGTAAGGGCTAAAACACAGCTTTTGTTAATACTTTACTTGAAGTAAAAAAACTGTTGGCAGAAAGCATCTTCTAAACCCTATGTATATTAAAAACTAAAATAAAATGAAGCTGATCTCAAAGGAAACTAGGGCATATCAAAACCTTCTCTCTGCATCGTGCTTCATTTTCCACTTCAGTACGGTGGTGAGTGTCCCCACCTGGCACGTGGGAGACCCGGGTTTGATTCCCACCAGGGAGGCAGTGGTGCTGTTTAAGAGTTGGACTCGATGATCATTGTGGGTCCTTTCCAACTCACAATAATCTGTGAATCTGTGATTTGTGTAATCTTCAAGAGGAGTTTTGTTGGTCATTTTTGCTGTCATTATAGAAGTCAGGAAAGAGTCCTTAACTGCCTGGGTTGTTTGAGAGGCCTTTTAAAGACTCTAATGAAGTATACTCTGAACTGGTAACATCTTCTTTTGGGTCAGAGTGCTTCTGAGATAATACTCAGTAAAGTCAGTCATTGAGCAAAAGCACAAAAACAGCTCTTCTCAGGACTGAGGCTTGGAGGAATAATGGACCAAACAATACGCAGTGGAGTCATACTTCCAGTCTCTAAGCAGACTTGCCAACCTGTCAATAGCCAGTCAGGCTTTACACTTTGAAAATATTTTTTTAAAAATCGGGTAAATAATTTCTAGAGATTTCATTCCCACTCAACTCTCTTTAACATTTGTAATGGTTTGGTTTTTTGTGCTAGAATCAGGTGTATTTTTAAGAAGTGAAGTCATCTGCTTTTCATGAATGTGAATCTGCAAGAGATCAGATTAGGTCAGTTGTATGTTGGCAGCATGAGAGTCACCCTTGGCTATTAGAAGTGTTTTGCTCTGCTGGCTGAAGACTTGATCCTGAGACAGTCTGTGTGTGTGTTTAACCCTGAGCATTGTGGATGATTCTGTTGCTGTAGGTGATGGTACTGCACCGTGGGGTAAAGCTGGGCTCTGTGTGTAGTAAAGAGCAATGGAGAACTGGGGAATTGTGTAAGAAAAACATGGAAATCTAGTACCAAGGAAAATGACTTTTGAAAAAAGATGAATTAGCTGTAGTTTTCAGGGTGGGTAGAGCTGGGTAAGTAACTCTTATCTGCCAATTACTTTGGCAGATATATTGCTGCCCTGCTATAATTTTGCTTGCAGGATCATACTGTGGCTCCATTGCTGGAAAAGAATTTATAGCCCTACTTCAGAACAGCTGTTAGGAGATGAGCAGCAATTTCCTCAGGTACAGAACCTGAGTTGTACGTCTCTGTTGCTGTACGTGGAATGTGTTTGCTAAGATTACTAAAGGGTTGTGGGTTTTTTGTAATTACTGACATCTTAGCTCTTTCTGTATACATATATCAATCAAAGCTCTTTTTTGTTTCCTAATGAAAAGAAGGAAAAGATGAACAAATTGTAGGGAATTACCTGCAGGAGAACTAGAAAGCTGACTGTGGAGATGCCCTGTCTTATTGGCATTTCTCTTTCTAGGTTTTGACTGCTTCTAATAACGTTAGACCACAACTGAGTTATTTTCCTTTGTTTGTTTGTTTGTTTCTGGGTAAATTACACTACCTATACCACTTTACATCTTTTTAGAGATTCACAGTTCTGGCTCATGAGAAATTGCAGTTGTTAATTCTTTTGATCATAACACTCCACAGAAATTCCCAGGCCAGGTCAGCGGTGTCCCAGAGATGCTCTAGTGTGACAGGTAGTGTAGTATCTAAGGCTATACAAAAGAGCAGGAGAAGATAATTTTTTTCAAAGGGAAGCAAAATCCTTCCAAAATTCTATCCAGTCATTAACTTTCCACAGTAGTGCCCAAGGCATTCCTTCACTAAAATCTTTGGTTTCAGTTCTCCAGAGAATGCTCCCACACACAACATTCACCTTAGAGGGATAAGGACAAAAGATTCTGGATGAGGCCAGGATCAACAGAGAGCTAAGTTTCCAGATAACCACGAGCTTCCATTTAGCAAGCTGTATTTGGCCTCAGTGTTGGGTTTCTAGCATTCCCAAGTCCACCTTCCTGTTGTTTTCAGCTCAGTTTAGAGACTGTAGAAATGGCTTGTCACAGATCTCTGCAATTGGCAAATCTCCTCTGAATTTCTTCCACGTATCCTTTCTTTGCCACAGCAGAGGTTCAAAGCAGAATGTCGGTAGGGATTTGAGAGCAAATGATCACAAGTGGCGAGGTGGGGACTCGTGCCAATATACTGAAAATATTTTGTTGCCTTGCTTTTCTCTGCACACAGCAGAACGCACACTGGAAGCAAACTTGGCTCTGGAAAGGCAGCAATAGAAAATGTAAAAACAAACCCAGAAAGGAAGTAAATGAAGCCAAAGAGGGAGCAGGGTAGTTTTGGGTAATGAACAGTAAAAGAAAGATGTGGAACTTAAGGAAGAAGTGTAATGAAAGGGCACAAAGGAAAGATGACTGATTTGGAGAATGGCCTGGAAAAAAAACAAACACATTTGGAAAAGGACTGGAGTAGTGGGGGAAGCTACAGTGTCTGCTGAGGGGAGGGGAATTTACTGCCTTCTTGCCTCTGGACAATTAATATCTTTATGTTCTGTGATCTTGTCTTTACTGTGGAATATAATAAAATGTGTTTTAGTGCATGGTGGGGTCTCAAACAGTTGCCTCTCAGATTTGCTTCAGCACCCCATTGTTTCCAGTGAGCTCTGACTAAATGCCTTTGCCATAGATGTTGTGCTAATGTGTTATATGAATTATTTGTCTTATCTCAGTCCTGTGAAATTAGAAGCCCTTTCCCACAGTGTGTTAAGCAGATTAAAACGAAAGCCTGTTTTTATGGTCCAGGAACAGTGCAAATATTTGGAGAAAAAAAAAACAAGGAAAGAAAATAAGTTGTGAACTAACAGTGGGATGCTGTGAGGAGGCTTTATGAAGCAAACACGTTTTGTCACTTAAATGGTGAGATAAGTTCCAAGCTTCCCTTGAAAAGGTTTATATTGTTTACTCTGGTATCTTAAATCAAGAGGAAGAGTTTAGGACTGGTAGTTTCTACTAAGATATCTTTTGTTGTTGTTGTCATTTGAAGTTAACTTCCTAGGCAACTGTGCAGTTCCTTCTTCAAAACCTTGCCAGTCACTACATTTCCTTTCTGGTAGGCGGTCCTGGGACAGGCCTTGAGGTGTTTGGAAAAGCACTAAACATCCCATTAGAGGCTACTACCACCTTTTTTTTTTGTTGGGGTTTGGTTTTTTTGTGGGTTTTTTTGTTTTGTTTTTTGGTTTTTTTTAGTTTGTAAGAGAAATTACTTGATAAAGAGTGATGGCTTTGTAGAGGTATGCATGAAATTTGAGATCTGTGTTACTCTCTCTCTAGAATTCCCATCTTGTATATCAGTCCCTTCTCTCTTAGAAGTAGAATATATTTTAGTTATAACAGCATTTTATTTATACTTATGATATCTAATCTTTGTGTCAATGTTCCAAGACATTTTATAAGATTACTGCTCTTCTACCTGAGTGGTATTTGTCACACAAAAAGTCTAAAACTACAGTGAAATTATTCCAGACATGATACTTGCTTTAAATAAAATGAGTATTTTACTGTGTTTGGGCAATAACTTAATTAAGGCATCACATGTTATTGTAATATGTGAAAGGGGACAGAGTAATGGTATGATGTCAGAGAGAGCATTGAACATTTTCTGGACTCGCTTCCTATTCCTGTGGGTTTCTCATTCATATCTCTAATTTCCCTGTATGGAAACACAAAACAAGACTGCCTATTGCTACATCAGTAATGTTTCCCCTTGGGCCTCTTCAGATCATGGTTAGTGTTGAGGAGTCATGGAAGTGCTGATGGGCTCCACTGTTGGAGGTTTAGGCTGAGCTCAGCTCGGGAGGACACAAAGAGGCAGGAGGTGCAGGAGACTTGATCCTTTATTTCCCTGTCTGTGGACTGAGTTATCAGCACCAGGCCCTTGAAGTGTCATAGAAGGTACATACTCCAAAATCTGACTTTAGGTGTTGATTTCCTACAGAAGTCTGGCATTTTTCTCTCTGTCTGTGTTGGATGAGGAGGGAGCAGCTGAGCTCTAATAGTTGTTCTTCTTCTGCAGCATCTGATCTAGATGTCCTTTGGTAAGACTCGCTCCATGCATGTGTCCCTGGGATACCTGTGTGTTTTACTGGCGTAGGAATTGAAAAATCCATGCTCTGACTGATACTGCAGTCTAAACTACTGGTGTGGATGCAGCTATGCCAGTAGAAGGGAGCGCTTGTTTGTCATGTAGCAAAGCCAGCATGTATTTTCTTTTTCCTTACAAATTGCTCTCTGTCAAGTTACAGTTTGACCTGCTGGAGGTAGTGAGGGCTGGGCAGGAGGGCAGGTTTGTTGTCAAAGCTGTGTTAGCAGAAGCTGTGCTGTATTGGCAGTGCTTAACCATCCTCAGGAGATTGTAGGGAACTGTCTCTGCTTAACCCTTTTCAAGTTGCTATTACATGTGCCTCTGCTGATGAGTGGATTTACATGGTTTAATTTATATGAAAGGCCTCAGATCCCTCTGCAAACTGGGCACTGAAGTCCTGTGGTGTTCCACCAAAAGGTTTTGCAGTAGTTTTGTGTATTAAAACTTTGTAATAAATAGATAAATGGCAGTGGTAGGGGGAAAGCTACTTTCTTCTGGGGTAAATTCTTACCTGTTGTGAGCATTTTTCAGCATGTCCAGACCAGCACAGAAACGTTTGTTTTTATTCTGTCTCAGGAAGTGTCTGATTTTGCAACCACATTTAAGTAGTTGAAGTTTTTGTGTAATACTGGCATTTCTATGTGATATTTTTCCAGAAGAGTAGATATTTCTACATTAATGTTTTCCAATTTAATGTTTTCTCTGTAAACCCATTGCTTTTGATTTGCATTACTTTTTCGTATTTTTCCAATGTGTTCTGTTTTAAGCAGAGAGAATTTTAACTGCTGGACGTTACTGAGGGAAAAAAGTTACAGACATAAACCAAGAATATGTGGGGAATAATTAAGCTATATTACAATTAAAGCATTTGAAAATTTTAATACCTCTAAGGTAATTTAAATTTAGAACATACTTTAGATTTATATCATACAAAGCTGTTCTGCCTGACTTCCACCAGCCTTTACTAAGGACTAAGCAGTCTACTTGCCACCTTTTAGAGATTATTCTTGTATTTAGAATTTGTCTTCTAATGTGGAGTTAATAGTAATATAGCAATCATTCAGTTTTGCAAAACCAAATAGGCTTTTAATGCTCTAGAGAGATTTCTAATACACGTAAAAACACTTTATTCAAGGCATTGCCATAGTAATTAACCTCTTCACATTTTCCTTAAAGAAAAATCCCTTCCAGTGGCACAGATGTGGTTATAAATTTGTTTTCTGTTGCTGGTGGGATGCTCTCCTCAGTATTTCAAATGGGAAGGTATCCATTCCTTCACATGGTGAAACTGGAAGGATGTGGTGCAGATGAGATGTGCTTTCCTGAATATCACATTTGGTCATCTGGATACAAGTTACTGTGGTCAGTAGTGTGGGACAGGGTTCTGGAATGTTCATACTGTGTAATTTTTACCCTGCAAGAGATTAATTCAGTTTTTTGTTTCCAGTAAGAGCTCTTCTTGTGGCCATTGAGTTATCACGGGGAAGAAGTCTTGCAGGAGAGCATGAAAGCAACAAACACCAACCTGTTTGAACTCCCTCATGGCAGTGTTTCACGTGGTTCAATCTCCCTGGTGAAATCCATACTTAGAGATTGAAAGGGTTTCTCTAGAGCTGTGTTCTCCTTTGGACATGCCTGTTTCTCTTCCACACTCGCCTCTCCAAGTTCAGCTGCAGCAGGAGATGAGAGCGAGCATCTCACGGCAGCGCTCGGGGACAGAAGGGTGTTGGCAAGACTCTTGCCAAGGGTGATGGCAACATCAAACACGGCTGCAGGTTCTGAGTTTAAAATGCAAGTGTTCGCTCCATGTAAGTTGATATCATTAACCATCAAAGACTGTTTAATGTGGAGTTTCAGATTCGAGATGTGAAAGGAATTGAAATACAGTGTGTTATGTAACTTTAGGTTGCTAATACGCGGTTTTGTTACAGAGGATTAAGGGCAAGTTTTATCCAAAGGCACTTTCAGGAACTGGAGATATCCAAAATATTGTTAGTCATCCTTTCTGCTTTTTATTAGCAGTATCTTGCTGAGACAGGTAATTATTAAAACTGGAAAGGAAGTCTGGTTTGTAGTTTAAAGCCAAAGATGTATTAAAGTGACCTTTCTAGCAAAGGGGAGACAGGGCACTGCCGTTGGTTTTAGCCAGAGAAACAAACCTGGTACGTATCTGCTTTTTGGTTCATGTTTTCAGCACTGGAGAAACCTGTGTTTGCCAGACTTTGGAGGAAAAAGAGGGTTGACTACAAACAATTAAAGCATTTTGGAAAAAAGAGGTAACTAGTAAAATTTAGAAACATGATAGCACAGGAAAGAGAAACAAAACAGAAATGAGAGGCCCCACATGGATCTTCTCTTGTACTGGGAAAGTCTGGCAAGTAGGTTATCGGCACATTTTGAATGATCAGACCCCTGATTGTGATTTTTCTGGGAGAACCAAGCCAGAAGAGTCCTGTCAGAGTGTAAGAGAACTGGTGAAAATATTCACAGAATCAGAATCACAGAATATTATGAGTTGGAAGGGACCCACAAGGATCATCTAGTCCAACTCACCATCTAGCACCCTTACAGAGACCGAAAGCACATCCCAGTGCGGTAACACCAACCTAGATCCCTCACAGTCTAGCAGGCCACTCCGAGCTGGAAGGGACCCAGGATCATCCAGCCCTACACCCCCCAGCTAGACCATGTCACTAAGCTCCTCATCCAGTCTTCTTTTAAACACCTCCAGAGACGGCGACTCCACCACCTCCCTGGGCAGCCCATTCCAATATGCAATCACTCTCAAACAAAACCATACAGGTTTCTGCTGCCTCCTTTCTGGTTCTGAACTTGTCTCCAGTAAACAAATTTGGATTAGCAGTAGTGCCAGCTGTTTACCAAGAGGACAGGACAGGAGGTTTGTGTGCCCTTCAGAAGCTGGAGAAGAGATGGAATCCCAGCCATCAGTAGGCTGTGGGCCCTTCTCCCATCAAACCCCAAATCAACAGTCAGTGTAACTGAATATTGCACTGTGCATGGTGCACTTCATATTTCAAACAGATCAAATTCAGCAGGAGGTTTGAAATGGAGCTAAGCTTCCAGAAACCAGCCGAAATAACAACAAAACCCCTTTAATCTTAGTATGAAGACCTTGCACTGGGGCTTCATGCAAATCCTGTTAATAATGTAATGACTCTCCATTAATTCCCATCACTGTTATGTCAGTTTATTTTCAGCTACTTGATTCATCATGATTTTGTCGGTTATACTGAAACCCCTTTTTATATTCAGCTATTAAAAATGATTTAGGTTTCTATTGATTCTCTAATTTTTGCATCTTTCTTGATATCACTGGTGTTCTGAATTAAAGTTCCCATTTTAGGAGTAGAAATATCTGTGAAATGCTATTTTCTTACTTCCTCAATATATACATGTTGTCCTTTTGAAGTAGGTTGTATTGCTTCCCAAGAGACTGGGGAAGCTTCTGCTCTCCTTTCTGTTTGAATCTTGCTAATGCAAGTGTTACCAAGATACTATGTGTTAAATCTGCAGCAAAACAACATTGATTTCTTTCATTCTTTTCTGTATGGTGGAAGGAAGCAGAAGAGGTTTTACTCTTATCATTTATCACACCCAACTGGGCATGGGAGTAATTTTTCCAACACATCAATTATTTCTAAAAATATGCTTATATTTATTCAGTTTGTTTAAGCTTTCATTTCTAAGCTGAGCAGGTTTCTAAAGAGCTCTTCTTCCAACATGAAGCTGGTGGGAGCTGATGGATATTAAATTTTAAGTGAAATATTTCTATTCCTAGAGGGAAGGTGCATTTTCAGGAGGAAAAAATGAACGTTGCTTAATTGATAGTGACACATGTGCTGTAGTTGCTTTCATTGAACAATTGTGAAAATTCATCTTTCCTCATGGGTCTGTGTGATTTGGAAACTCTGACCCTTTTGTAGAAATGGGGTTTGTTAGATTTTCTGTGTTTTAGACTGAGCACCAGTTTGGAGGATGGAGTTGCCACGGTTGGTAATTCCTTCCCTTTACGAGTGACTTGTCAGGGTAGAATTATGGTGTAATCAACCAGCTACATTAAGCTATGAGGGTTCCATTCAAAGCATTTAACACGAAACTTTATCAAGTAATCCTAAAAGAGCAAAGGAAGGTTTTATGTAACAGCAAGTGCAGGGGATGTGGGGCCCCATTAGCAGAGATCAACTCTCAGGCTGATCGTTTTTAATTGACAAAATTATAACAAATGATGAACTGTTGGTATCAACCTGTTGTAATGACCAATTAATGGAAACAAGGAGATGTTTTTGTTTCAGAAAATTGATCTGGTGAACGAGGGGAGCAGATGCTAAATGGATGGCCTGCAAATACTGCTTCTGAAAGATAAACATCTGGGAAAGAGTCAGAGGAAGTGTTGATTTTTGTCTTAGTAAGATAAGTACCAACAATCAGACTAATAAAAATAATGTTCCAGTAGGTTATTATTTCACTGTCTTGTACACATTTTGTGTTCAAAGTCTAATGGAATGAGCTTTCCCTCCGCTGATAATTAATAAGCTGTGTTTCTCTTGCCTTGTGTTGGAGCAACTTTGTTTTACTATTTTGCTTTTTCTCCTCTGTGCTGCATATGCTCCAGCCTTCTCAGTCACTTGCCTGTAGGTATTTCTCACTTATTTATTTCTTATATGTCTTATTCCTCATTTATAGCCAAGTGTTTTTCATGGTGAGTAAACTTTGTGATAGCTTAATGAAATTTAGCTTTGCTCATCTCTCTCCTAACAACTTTCCTTCTGGCTAGACAAAATTAAGCTCCAGTCTCTTTGAAGACATCTTTCTGTATAGATTTTTTTCAAGTTACTTTAGCTGATTGCTGAAAACATCTAAGATTATGGGCTGGCAGTAGTCACCAGCAATTCTGAATATTAAAGATGCAGTATCTAGTGTTTGCTAGGAAAAAAGTGCCTGTTAAAACAAGTATTTTGGTAAAGGAAGGTGCTAGTCCAGCCCTGCTTTTAGAGGTACCATCACCAGCGGGAGGTTTTGGCATAAGGCTGGTTACCAATGCTTTTGTTTTGTTTTTATTCTCTTTGTAAGACTCAGCCTGAGGGAAAGGAATGTTTTTTGTGAAATACTCTGAAACTTAATTGCTTAGGTTAGGTGAGAGCAGACCGCAGAGCCCCGCAGGTGTAGTCTGCATGTACGCCCTGGGCTCACTGGAAGTGGCGATAAACACAGGCAGAGGTTTCAATGGCTCTTGGAAGGTTTCCTACATAACCCTTTACTTTTAAATCCGTTTATTTAGAGTCTGTAAAAAGTCAAACTATTGCCGGGTTTTTGTTTGCTTTTGCTTGGTGCTGCTGGATGTGTGATCAGTATTGCATGGTATGAAGTAGTCTTATCAAACAAGCAGAATAAAATTGGTGGGCTCCTCAAAAGAGAGTACTATTCATAAAATTAGCTGCTGAAAGAGTAGCATTGCTGCTATTTTCACTGGTCTACTATACAATCAAAACCATTTGTAACTATTTGTAATCAAAACCATAGCATTGTAATGTACATAAAAGGAAGGGCAGAATACTTTGGTCATTATTTTTCACTTGCTTTAAATGATACAGTAATAGGTATAACTAAAAAAAGAATAAAGAAAAATCGTTATGGGTTCTGTTTCTTCCCCAATGCTCATATGTGGAACTTGTACCTTCTATGGCAGATAAGGCTGCAAGTGTCTAACCTAATGTTTGATAAGTTACTTTTTCCATGAGTGATTTATACTCTTCACTTCTGATTTGTTAAATTAAAGAGGGTATATTCTGCTGCCTACATCAGCTTTCCCATTGGTCCTTACATGGAGGTTCAGTGTGTGCCAGTGACCCTAAAGAGTTCTGGAAGAAATGTGGAAAAATCAGTATTCTGAGTAGGTCTTGTCTCTGGAAGCATAAATCCTGAAGAGCAAGTGGAGGCTGCTGGTTGGGCTGAGGAAAGAGGTATGAAAAGATTGTTTGTGCCACAGCTGACTAATGGGCAAATGAAAAAAAAAAGCATAATATGGACTGGGAAATAGATGATGAGAGAAACCTGTTCTGAGAGGCTTCTTATGGCTGGAAACCAGATGAGTGAGTAATGTTATGAAATTGCTTCAAGTACTTACTGTTGGTAATAGTTACTTTAAGCCATGCTGGAGTACTGTCCCTGCTGACTATCAGCTGCATTATTTTGTTTTGCAAGTGCCAACAGCCTAAAGTACCGTGGTGGAAGATGTTTACCCAGTTTCCTCCCAAGGCCTGGCTTTACAGCTGTTCTGCTCCTCAGTTATCCTGCTGCAGCGGCCTTGCAGCCCCAGCCATTTTCCTTGCAAACAGACAAGTAAGGTCTGCATTATCTGTTTGGATCTTTTTTCCCCCTTTCTTAGCTGTTTGAAAAGCATTAGAAGGGAAGGGGCAGCTCTCCAAGGCTGATAAGAAGCATTATTGTGTTTCACTTTCCACAGTGAATAGCTACAGTAGGGTGTTCTAACACTCCTTGTCGTCAGGTATGCAACTGATACCTCTTACCCAAACTGCAGAACACAGAGAACTCATCTCCTGTAGGATTCATCTAACAGCACATAGATGCTTGCACAATATAGATGTGTATCTCAGTTCTTCAAAGTGCCCCATTTTGTCTAACATAAAGAAGTGGCACCTTTAGGAGACAGTCTGAAAGGGTAATTTTCCGAAGCGTAATGTCCACATTAATTCAGGGAATTACCCCGAGTATACCTGTTTCTCTCCTTTAAAGTGTGAATGTTTTGTAAAGCAAGTCCCCTGTGTTAGAGTGGAGTGAATTCACATATTGGCACTGTGGCTGCTTCAGTGAGGAAGGAATTTGTTTCACCAGCATGAATTACAGGAAAGAATTAGAGGTAGGTAAGTTCATTTAGGGTGCGCTTCCCCTACTTGCAACTTCTAGGGTAAAAGTAAATTGAAACCAAGTGGTCTCTCTCTTACTAGCCAAGATTAAAAAAGATAATTGTTGGGAAGCTGAGTACTGGTTCTTTGTGTTTTTAAATGGCATAATTTGCAAATTGCTGGGCATTTTTTTCAACCCCGTAAAGTTGAACATGATTTCACTGAGACATGCAGCTCCATGTTCTCACTGCATTCTTTGCAGGCTTAATACAGCAATCAGAAAGTCATCCTCTATTTAATTGTGGACAAAAAAAGTAGTCAAAACCATATGTTGAGCAAAGGTGGCCCACTGCAGTTAGTCTGTGTCAAATCTAATGAAATTATTGTAATAAACTGAGATATTTTCAAATTCCTTTTATTCAAGCCCTCTGTAATATTCTCTGTCTTCTAGTAATTTATGTCTGCTACTGATTGGGAAATATTTCAGATAAAATGACACTTCCAGCTCTATATATGCAATATCACTTAACATTTTATGGCTGACTCTAGGGCCTAAGGATGTTTTCACGTGCACTTATAAAGCTGCTGTCAGAATGTACACATTGCATAACTGAGGGTAGAATTTGGCCTTGTATACACCACTGTATTGTTAAAAACCCTACAAACAAAGCAAACAAAACCTCCTGAAATCAAACACAAACTCAAAACCAGGAATCCTCATGAAACTATCAAAATACGTGCTACATTTTAATGGCTGAAAATCTTTATCTAATTACAGTAATTTGAAATTTCACCGTTTATTTATACAGGTCCTCCAGACATTCTCGTTTTAGCTGGTGCTTTCTGTCTCTCTAAAGAATCAATGATTTTACTCCAGAAACACTCATGGATCAATAGACTTTGAAGATTAGCAGGTCATGGCCAGGTACAAAATGCATGTTGTAAACCCCAGGCTCTTATATTTTCTTGAATCCTTCCTCAAAATACGAGAGAAGGGGTAGCTTTGAACAGCAGACCTCTTTGAATGGATTAATTCCTCGTGTATTTCAAAGGGTTGGGAATATACGGAAGAAACTACAAATGTGGAATTAATTTTCAGTGACTTGAGAATTCAGTTAGCTGACAAATAGTTTTCTTAGATAAGCCAGGATGCTGAGAATGAAAGTAAGACAGAGGAAAAGGAGTGCTGTACATTGAGTGAAGTTTTTGGTTTTCTGTTTTCCCACCTTCTCTTGGAAATGGAGTT
The DNA here is from genome assembly GCA_013390025.1 of Pitta sordida. Classification (NCBI taxonomy): domain Eukaryota; kingdom Metazoa; phylum Chordata; class Aves; order Passeriformes; family Pittidae; genus Pitta; species Pitta sordida. The sequence goes on along the minus strand of WEKX01000923.1, from coordinate 340,063 downwards.
GCTGCCTTATTACTTTGCCTTTTCAGTCACGTTTTCCTGATTTCAGGGCTTTGTTTTCTGTTCATGACTGGACACTAACATCTCTAATCTCAAATGAAGATAAATAGGATTAATTTATGTCTGCTAAGAGTGCTAAATGAATCTTTTACTCTGCAGCACACAGCTACGGCTCCTGAAATGGTCTGTCTAGACTTTCTAAAGGAGCTAAACTAGATCCAAGTAGCTTTTGAAGCTCTCTAATAATTGTATTCCAGTGCTGTGTTGCTTCATCTGCTTTACATGACAATAATGGGGTCTAAAAAGGTTTGTAGTGGCAGATGAGTTAACAGTATGAACACAGATGGACTTCCAAGTTCTTTTTTTTCTTGTCGTAAGGATATTTTCATTCATTTTCCTTTCTTACTCTCTTACCCTCAAGTTTGTAATCTTCATATTCCCTCTCATTCTCATTCTTTCATGGGGATTTCAATTTTAGATACGTTTCCTCTCCCACCACTATTCTTTAATCCATCAGTTTTGGTCATGTTTGACAGAAGGACAGATATTTCCCAGATAATGACATATCTGCAGGTTCTCTGAGAACAGGCATACAGAAGAGGCTTAATTGCAAGCAATTAAAGAAAAATACTTATTATTAGACACTAGAGAATCCGTGTACAGGAATGAGTTTAAAAATGATTTCTCTGCAGAAAAAAACGGCAGTGGAGTTTGTAATTGATAATGAGCATCAGACCCTTGTGAAATCTTATTTTAGCAGTGCCAGGCTCTGTGCTATGGATGCATCAGGCTGCACTTAGGAGAGAGGCTCAGAAACACGAGTTGCATTAGTGGTAAATCTGGTTCTTCATCCACTGGCTTACTAATGCAAAGTAGTTAATTTGTTTACTACTGCAGCTGGAAAGGCCTTGGACCCGCATCAAGTGAGAGTCCTGTATGTGCACTCCAATCAGTAAATTCTCTGACCAGGCCTGAGCCACAGTACCTTTGGGAACTGAAGGAAAATCTTCCCCAGGACAATATTATCTGCTTTCTTCTCTTCTGGCATATTGCAGCCTTTTATTTTTATGCTGTGATGTAACCTGGATGAGCATATCCATAGAAATTGATATATTGGGGGCTGGTTGTACGGATTTAATCTGTCATGAAAATGTTTTTATCCTACTGTATAGTTATCAAAGAGATTTTGTGGGCTTTCCCTCATGCTTGTCTTTAGGGAAAGGAGAGTTAGCTCGGTAGTTGCATGGCGCACATTGAATTTTTAGGGCCATTGACAGTTTAATTCAGGACTGATCTAATTAGGGATCGAGAGAACTGGATTCACTATATCCTTAAGTATTGACTGTCCTGAGAGATGCTCTGGCAGATGGTTAGTTCAAAGTGAGTTTACCTTGGGCTCAGTTTCTTTAGACTGACAGCTTTTTTTACTCAATTAAATGAGACAACTGTCAAAAGCACAGACTCTGAGTTGATGCAAATAACTCTGCTGCACAGATAAAGCTTAAATGTGTTCCTTGAGTCAGCTGAAACTGTCAGGTGCTTTGAGTAACTAGTTCAGCCAGCCAGAAAGGCACACTGGCAAGTAGAAGAAAAGGTTGGGAGGTGCCTAAAAATAAAACAACTCCCAGGTTTTTGTTATCTTTCTTCATTGATTTTACCTTTTGTCACATAGTGGTATGGCATGTTGGGAGATATTCTTTGCTTTCACTCTTGTATTCATTTAAGGAAGGAATTCTTGTTATGTTTTAATTATCCTCAGAAGTTTACTTGTTGTTAATGTGCCCAAAGTCCTTAGGCTATGAAAGCATGAAAATAATGAGCTATTATGATGGAGCTGTCAGGCAGTCCCCAAACTAACTGTTCTATGCTCCGAGATTTCAACTGTTTGCAAATAAATTAATATGTTGCATTGGTTTTGGTGGTTTTTTTTCTGACAATTTAGGAATCCTTATGTGATGTTTGTAGCTAAAATCTAGAGTGTGCTTCTTCACCTTCTCTTGTCCCACTGCAAAAACTGAAGTAGCTCTTCCTGGTGCTGATCTCACTGAGCACAAAAAATCCTGCCTTTCTGTTCTACCTACTCCATCCTAGAGCTTTGGTTCCCTCAGGAATTACTGGGTGTTATGAACTTTGTGGAGTTGATGCTACATGGCCATTTGAGTGGTGTCTTCCCTGCTTTGTCCAAGGTAAATTGGAATTGAAACTGGTATAAGTAGACAATATATACTCAAGGGTCAAACAGAAGCCAGTGTCTGCTGGGAACTGAAAATGAGTTGTGGACACCTTAAAAACATGAATGTAACCTTGGATTAAGAACAGCAGACACTGAAGGAAAAAAGACAAAACCTGGAGTGTCTGTGAAGGCTGAGGTATGTGGGTACCTGCTGGTGCACTTAGAAATGCAGAGTACTTGAATGAAAACTTCTTTTGACTTCAATACTTTCTTAATTGAAAGGGTGGGAAAATTTACCTTCCCCTTGCACTGGAAATTTCCCTATTGAAGAACAGGAGTGGGACAGGACACAGGAAAAAAAGTGATGTTCATCTAGTGAAAAGCATATTAATTGCTCTTATGACTCAGCTTTTTATAATGCTTTTTGTGTGACCTCAGACACAGGCTCACAGCAGACTCTGAACTTTCCATAGTCTAAAATGATTAGAAATCTAAACAAACTCTTATGATTTTAAATTCTTGAGATGAGAGCAAGAAGTCCCTTGTGAGAATGAGGTTTGAATCTCAGTATCTAATACAAGGACAGAAGCCTCTGTTAGTGTGTTCCAATACTCATGTCTCAAGATGCATTTTATCAATACTTTAGTAGCCCTTGACTGGCAACTCCCATTGCATCGTTGATTGAGTGCTTTAATTTCCATTCCTCAAATGTATTGGAAACATGACATTTTGAAGCCTTGCTGATGAAACTTCTGTATTATTACTTAGATGTGAACCTGGGAATTAGAAAGTCAGTGTTCAACTTTGGATACATCCTCCTTGCCAGCTTTGTTGTCCAATTTTCCCTCCTTATAATTATATATTACCCTGTTTCTCCTACTGTCATCAGAGTGTAAGTCATAGAGGAGTGTACAATACCAAACTCACATAAAATAAATGTAAGCAGTTCAGCAATAAGGAGGTATATATTTAAGATTTCTTTCACCCTCATTAGGATGGGCATTTTTAGAACTTGTGCTATTTTTTTTGTCATTTCAGCTTAATTCTGAAAGGAACATTGTCAGCTCAAGTAAAAAAAAAAAATCCAGTCCAATGAGTTGTGTAGGTTTTTTGCATTTAAAAAACATATATATGTCACTTGATACATTTAATTGAGTTATTTGAAAGTCTTTTTAAACCAGGAGCATTAAGCTCTAATTTCAGTCTCAATGAAAATGCTGACTATAATGGAAGTTAAAGAGAAGTGATGAGAACATCAAAGGCCTTGTTATGTCTATTAGGAAACAAGATACAGAACTGTCTGCAAGCCTAGAGGGAAAAGGAATGATGAAGCCAGGAGTAGTTGGAAAGATGGGTGTGGCTTGTGGGTGTAACCAACAGGCATTGAATGTACAAGGAGTGTCTGCGTTGGTTTCATCTGGTAGGTGGGCAGGGCTTCTGATCTTGTATACAAAGGCTACCAGCTCGCTGCTGTCATTTTCTTTTCCGGGGGGAAGAACATTTTTTACTTCACTTATTAATGGGAAAATAGTTGATTAATTCTGCAAGTGGGGGATCAGTATTTAGAACCTGCACATTTATCTGGCACAGCAGTTCTTCTTGCAGATATTGATGGATGAGAGTCACGTGTATCTTGGTGTGGACATAAATTAGGGGTTGAAGAAACTGAAGAGTACTTGGTCAAACCTGATTCTGAGATCTCTAATGTTATTACTGAAGAGTCACCTTTTCTTTGCAGATACATGTTTTTTTGGAAGGGAGAAGAAGTGGAAGTGAAAATAAAAAAAGCATTATGAAATTCATTGTCAGTCTTAACCTCTGAAATTCCTTAGTACTCTGTGGTAATGTCTATCTAGGGCTGTGGCAGGCAGGTTTTGGAGCTGTAGGATTGATTTGGCCAAAGCTGTGCCTTCCACTCTCGGCTGAAAAGCACTTCGGGCAACTGCCTTTGTCTCTAGGGAAGGGATCTGTGGATGCAGAGCATTATAGCACCTGAATCTCTACCCACCCCTCAGCCTGATTATGCAAGGTTATTATATTTTATTTATAGAAGCTATGCTTTTGGGGAATTGATGGGGCTCTCACATTTCTCCTGGAGTTTCCTTAAAGTGAAGTTGGAGAAAGAAAATTATGTTTGTTGTACAATGCATGGGCAGTGAAACTTCTGGTGTGGAAGGGGTTGGACTTGGCCAACTGTGCACTGTAGAGGTGATCTGTGCATGTTCAGTGGGATTCCTTTGGATGTTGGGCCGTCTAGCAGTGCAGTCAGAGCTACTTCCTTGGCTGTCTTGCAGAATGTCTAGAAATCCCTGTTAAGTTCTGTAAATCCTGCTTTTCAGCCCCAGCAAGATTTGCAGTTGAAAGAGAGCAAAGCCAGGTTTTTCATAACTCAAATGGTAGATGTCTGTTTATAAATTTAACAGGTAGTATGTGCCTTTTTGTTAGATTTTATGAAACTATTGGCTTTTATTCATCATTCCGTCTTCAACTTTTCTATTCTCCTCTATTGTGATGTCTTGTACTTTGCTTATGAAAATACAGTGATTTTTTTGATGAGTTTCAAGAGACAGTCTATTGTGTTTGTCTTTTAAATACATATATTAAAACGTGCATGTTGCTTCAGTACATGCTTTCATCATGTCACAATCAGATTTTTGATTTGCGGGGATTCAGTATACATGTATTTCTTTGGAATGCAGTAATCTAAGAAAAGCTTTGACCCTTGCTATCCCTAACCTGTGAACTGGAGGGTAAGTTGTGAAGAGCAGGTGATCAACTTGAAGTCAAGGATACAATCTTCTTTCTCTCTGCAATGTCCTCATGCATTTAAGTTTGAAAACAAGTTTCTGTTTAGAAAAGCTAAGACTCTCCTACCAGTGACAGAAGTTGGTTTGTACTCTCAAGCATTTTCCGTTAAAACCTGGAGGCTCTGCCCTGGTCAGGAGGTGACTCGTGCAGGGCACAAGGTACAAGTACCTCTTCATATAAAATAAGCTGTGTAAAATGCAAAAACCTCTCCAAACCAACACCTTAATGGCACGTATTTCAAATTTATTAGAACATTGTATGGAAAGACCCTAAAATAAGTCTATAGTCAGGTTCAAGGAGGCTTTTTCTAGAAATGTTTAGTTCTGAGTTATTCATATACAGTCGACCCTCTTGCACTTCGCACCCCCCATATTGCGTCTTCAGATCTTAGCGGCGTGATTTTTTAGTGATGTCGGAGGCCTGTTTCACAACTGTGCATGTGTGACCTGCTGCCATGGTGGCGGCAGCCCCAGCGGCAGAACGGGCGGCAGCGGTGGCTTGGGCTGCAGCGGAGGCAGCACAGGCGGTGGCGGGGGCAGTGGCGGCCGTGGGGGGGGCACGGGGGGCGGTGGTGCAGCTGCCATTCAACGCAGAACTCGGGCTGCGCGGGTCTGAATTAAGACCGCGGGTGTGCGATATAGGAGACCTGACTGTATTCATTGCTATTCCTTTTCATTTTTGTTTTCAGAGGTTAGTTGAGTGATGTTCTCATTCCCTGACACTGTTCCAATGTCAATGCTTATTCACCAGTTTCAGCTAAAGGTAATTCAATGACTACTTGCCCAGTGATAAATGATAAGGGAAGGAAAACAGATTCATAGATTAGTATTAAGTGATAGTCATAGGGAAGCTCTAATTGCAAGTGCTAAAACAGTTTCATAACATTGCTAATAATACACTCCATTCTCATTATAAGCCTCTCTGTTACGATTTCATCATGGCACAGGCACGTGCACTTCGGCTCCTCACTGTACCAAACCCTGGGATTGTCTGCACTGGGGGTGCCTGCTGTCTGAGTGCACATGGAGAAGGGAGCCGGCTTCTTCAGCAGGCATCCTGCCTTCCTCAGAATTTGCTGTTCCTGAGCTCACTGGTGCAGTGGTTGTTACCACCAGGTTTCTATGACACGCAGACATGTGGGAGTGACCCACCTCGTTATTTCTGTGCAAGAAGGAAATTAAAAAGGGTCCTGTGTCTTTAAATTTCTATTAGTTCACATGGTCTGCCTGGCGATAGACCTCTGTCCTAAACCTGCGGAGTTAAATTTACCCAGAATGACAACTGTATACTCAGGGTTTAGTTACATAACAGCAGTTGCTGCGTTTCACATTGCACTAATCCAAACACAGCGATAAAGCAGGCCATGGAAAAGCTGGCTGGTTTTGGTATGTTACATAGGCAGGAGCACAGAGCTTTCAAATTTTCTTTTCTCCGTTGCTGAAAGTATTCTCTGACTTGACTGTTTGACCATCCAGTGGCTATTTGGTGCTTTAAGCCGTGTGTTTGCAGATGATGTGTGTAGCATAACTGTGTGAATCGTGGCGATGGCTGAGAAGATGGTTGTGTTTGTGAGGGACGTGCACACACCACTGGAGGGGTTTAGATAACAGCATTAAGGCTGGCGTGGTGTGAGGTACTGCAGTGATTAAACACTGCTCAGCTTTCACGTACTGTTCTGAACCTGCTCTTACTCCAGTTCCCTGCAGCTCCTTCCAGCAGCACTCAGAGGAGAATCTGTGTGTGAGGGTAAAGCAATAACCTCTGTGTGCTCACTAGTCCACAGTGGACAGATCAACTCTCAGGTCTCATATCATTAGTGTGCTATTGCTCAGCTTTTGAGCCATGCTGAGAGCAGGCCCCAATGCACTCCTGAGTTCCATTGAGAGTGCAGCCATTTAGATCCCCATGGGAGTGTTTGCAGGGCCTTGTTAAATAATAAAGACATTTCTCCAGCTCCTCATGTGTTTAATCAAAATATGAACTCTCCCAGGAAGTGAGAAGAGGCAACAGGGAGGAAGGCAGAGGATGCTGAAGATCTGCATTCTTAGAGCTTGGATGTTGGAGACAGTTTGTCCCACACTGTGTATTTCCTTGAATTTCCACATCATTTCCGAGCTCCTGTGCTTCTCCCTCATCCATGGTTGGGGCTGGGTTTTTTTGAGACCTCTGAAGCAGTAATGGCTTTTGTGTACTCTGTGCTAGCATCTGCTTGGCACTCAGCAAATAAAAATGAATCCCCTCCGTGCTGCATGAAGAGCCTGGAGGTTGGGTGTTTGTACCCCGGATGATCCTGGAGGGAACTGTATCTTTTTTTGCTGGCAAAAGGCTTGTGGTCTGCAGTGGAGCCTGGCAAGGAGCCATTAAAATCTCTCGTGCTCGGTTGCACAGAGCACTGGAAGCTGCAGTGGGCACAGGAGACCTGAGCACACAGCAAGGGGCAGAGCTGCAGCCGTGGTACCAGAGGGGCTGACTGCCATGGAGCTGTGCTGCCATCCCAGGGGATTGCTCCGGGGTGTTGGGGAGAAGCCTGAAGTCTATTAAAGGGAGATGATAAAACCAGGATGCTGAAAGAAGAGGTTACCATAAACCTGCGAGCAGAGTTGACGTTTTAATGTTCAGGCTTTTCAAACTCGTTTGTAGTGCATTCAGAAATTTTGTCAAATGTTATCGGTCAAGGACGCCAATTTAAAAGAATTTTAAAAAGGGTTACAAATGCATGTTCAGAGTGTTCAATGCAGTATTACAGTATTGGTAAATACAATTTTATATGTTATTCTTAACCATATCATTTATTTGAGTTTTCTTAACTGTAGACTTTCTACTACTTTTTATGCACAAAACTGTTAAGATGAGTTGAATAGCTACATATTGGCTTTGAAAAGGGTACACTGAAATTATTTGCTTGGATACATTACTTTAAATCTCTCACACATTCATCTTTAAATTTAGAGCTTTTGCTACTTGCTCAAGAATGCAGAAAAATATAAAAATAATTTTTTTTCAGCCAAAGCAGTGCTGCAGTCCACAGTACAAAAAAATCAGTGCTTTAATAGATGTCCAAGAGCAAAATGTTTTATTTCTTTCTGCCTCAAGCAGAGCTTACAGGAGCTAATAAGGAACCGTAGTTAGAAGATATTTGAGTGTTCAGAGACGGGGCGCACTCTTTTGCTACAGGATGATCTGAAAACCCCAGCATAATGGATTGAGATTTTTGGTTTGTATTTTTCATTTTAGACAGACAGAGCTCCATTTGTGAGGATTCCCTGATATTTGTCTTTTATTTGAGAGCTAATGGCTTATTTTCTCTTTTCAATGAACCCATGTACTGTTCATCCCAATTAGAAGGAGGAGATACAAAACACTTGATTTTTTTTTTCCCCTTCCTTTTCAGCTCTCTTGTGTTTCATAATTTGTGTTCCATTTCTTGGACACTGTTATATGAAGAGCCATTTTGGTTGCTACTTTCAGGATGAGAAGACTCAAGAGAGTGTGGCAGAGAAAAATAATGACAAGGAAAAATATGATTCCTGTCTCTTGAACATGCTAGAAAAATCTTTTTGGCTGTGGTAAATAGCTGTATTTCCTAGCTTCATCTCTGTATAGCTAAATCCAAATTCTTAAAAACGAATGTGCTAATTCGAGTCACTTGTTTTAAAAATTAAATCAGGGATAGTAGAGATGTAGTTTTGGAGTTTAAACTTGAGCTTTTAAAGCATTAGTGACTGTAGAGTTGATGCATTAGAAGGTTTTGCTTTCAGAAACACAATGGTAAAGGCCGTGTCTTGACCTCTGAGTGCTAAATAGAACTGTTCTCTTAATAAAGGCAGCACCATTTTCAGGCACATTTTGTGTCCATCTTTATACATCAGCAGCTCCAATCTGTGACTCAGTCTCTTGAGCAGCACTGCCATGTAGTTTAAGCACTTTATGGAGATTTGCAAAGTGAAAATGGTTGGTGCCTTTGATAGCTTCACTCATCTTTGGCTTTTTAAATTCTTTTCCTTCCCCTTAACACTTTTTTATTTGTCAGTAGGAATAATCTTCCATGTGCCAGAAGCTCTAGTTTGAGAGTGGTGTCATGAAGTTGCTGTTGGGGGGTTTTTTTGGTGTGCTCTCCCTCGAGCGCCTGGATAAGCAAAACACTGAAAGGTTTGGGGGTTTTTTTTGCTGCTAGTGGTGACTTTATTTTTAAAAAAAAATTAAACAAGGTGACTATTTTCACCTCCTCCTTATGAAGAGGTACATGAAGCTGCTTGTCTTCCAGCTGCAGCAACATTCATAAGAGATTTCAATACAAACTCTGTCACTGGTATTCTGAAGTTTTCCTGGAATTTCATGGGTGTCTGAATGCAAATTTATTCTTCCCCCCCTCTTTTTTTTTTTTCTGTTTGAAGGTTAGTTTTCTTTAGGGTATCGCTTCATTCCTGCCAATCTGATAAAGCTAACTTAATTAAAAATATTACCATTAGATCATACAGTTCGCTTTATTAGTTTAGTCCATGGGGCTCCATTTCCACTGGGAAATTATTTACTTCAGAAGTTGAGAGAGTAGCCTTGGCTGGCTTTGTTTAATGCAGCTGCTTTAAAGCTTTCCATCAGATTAATGTTTTTCCAAGTCTTTTCTTGCAGGTACACTGTTACTCAGAGATAACTGTGATTGCTCAGATCTGTGGCAGTTGCTGCAGAGCAGTGCTGGGATTGGAGGACTTTATGGCAAAGCAGACACAAGGATTAGTTTTGGATGATTGACTATTTACCCCTTTTCTCATCTTCTTTTCTTCCCCTCTTCCCTATGCCCCAGTCCATATTTTTTCCTTCTAAGTGAAAAAGTTGTGTTTTGCTGTCTGGACTGTTGGAAATGTTTGCTTTCTACTCCAGGGATTTTTTGGCTTTACTTGGTAGGGAAAAGAGGGGATTGCTAGAGAGACTATCCTCTCTTTCTCACTAGCAGTTTCAAACAATAACATTAACAGCTTGTTTAGCTGGAGGTCTGGTCTGCAGGTTTGTATTTATACTTCCAATTCCTTGTACAATTGTGGAGGAGCCAAATGCACTGGATGCTGGAAGCAGCCTGAATGTCATCTGTCATATCATCTACAGGTATAGAGTGGAGGAGCAGAGAAATGGGTAAATTCTGTGCTCCTAAACAATTATGTGACCTCACGTAGGTGATTTCACCTCCCTTCTGGTATTGCACTTCTCATCCTGTATCAGATGTTCCTTATGAGTATGCCCTTCCCGTGTTTCTGTAAAGCCCTCTATGATCCTTGATGGCTGTTTAGACCTCAAGACTACTCTTGTGCAACTAACAGGTGGCAGTGGACCTCATATTACACATTTGTTTGATGTATGTACTTAATTCTTTCAGCACAGACACATTCTTCTCTTTGCTACTAGTGAATCTAATCAAGGGTTTAAGTTATTTTTTTCAGTTCATTACTTTGGGAACCCTGATACAGACTTGCTAAACTGACTTTAATACGCCAGCCTGTAGAAGTGAATAGGCACTGGGGTTCTGAGTGCAGTTGCAGCTGGGGCAACCCCACAGTCTGGGCTAAGGCAATGGACAGCAGGAACAAGCTACAGGCCTGAAGGCATCACTGGACACAACTGTGTTCTAGACTCGTTGCGAACCTGTTCAGTAATGATCTTTTGTTTGAGATGTTTGACGTGGGATTGCTTTTTCCAAACGTCTGTCTGTGACCTGATTACCTACATGTCTGCATTAGTCTGTACAAGAATTAATATTGCTTGTGCTCAGGCATTTTTTATGCTGGTCTCTGAATGTTGAATCCATCCTTGAGGCCAAATCCTCTTCTCCAAAGACTCGCAGTCCTATTGAAGCGAAAGCAAGTAGGCTTTCTCCACCTCATCTTGCCTTTTTTATTTTCATGGGAAGTGACTGCTGTAGCTTGGGCCATGCTTAATGCTTACATGCAGGCGGCGTTATTTTTCAAAATGCTCCCTCCCTCATAATTAAAATTCATGAACAGTTCCCTGGAGAGCCACCTGAGGTAACAGAGTCTTTTCAGTGCGCCATTAATATACAGGAACACTGAATACAGGCATTTGGCTGTGTTCACTCTTCCTCACTCTTCCCTGGCCGGTCGCCTGTATGTGTTGTGGAACAACAAAACTGAAATCTGGACAATTTATATTTCAGTAGTGATGGGATATTCTCCCTTTCCCTGTCACTTCACATTAAGGACCTGCCACTAATAAAACTAATTAATAACTCTTGGCTCCACACAGAACACTTGGACTCCCTCATGCTGGCGCTGTGCCATGGTAGCTTTTGAAAGAAGTGCTTCATCTTAGTCAGGGACAGGATGAATATTTCTCCGCAGTTCTAATTGGACCAAGTGCCTCAGCAGTTCAAAGGCAGCAGATTAGCAGGCTGTACATCCATAGGTAGGGTCTTCTTTCACAGCCTCCCAGACAGGGGGTTGTGGTGTGCCCTGTCTGGGGCTGTGACAGGCTGGAGGAGGCTGAGCACTGCACGTGAGGTGGTCTGGTCTGTGCCCTGAGGCTTTGCCCCAAACTCAAAGGGTGCATCTAACACCTGTACAAATCAGGATGTGTAGGTCGTGCTGTTCCTCGCTCCAGAGGACGATGAAGTGCTGTCCAATGGATCTATTGGCTGTTTGAAGTAATTTGATTAAATGATAGAGACTCTACTGACCAAATGACAGCCCTGCTGATAAGTTTCATCTCTATGGGAGGTTTTGTTGGCATTGTGATGCCACTTGTGGGCGTGTTTTGGTTTTTTTCTTCTCGGTGCTGACATAACTGTGCCAGTGAAATTTTGTAGTATAAGCCAGTCCGTGTTACATAAAAATATTGTTCTGCCTTCTACTCTCACTGCTCTCTTTCCCTTTAGAAATACTATTTGCTTGCACACTCTAGATTTGAGACCATTTCCACTGCTGTATTTCTGTTCAAGTAAAGGAGACAGAGACCATGGTGTCCCTGGTGCTCTGGCATGTCATGGTAGGTGTGTTTATTCATGACCTGATCATACAAACAAGAATGTTTTGTCATACACCTATGCAATGTTTTCCACGTGCATTTGTTCCCGTCCAGGCAGCTGCAGTTCTTTGTTGACACCACCTTTCATACACGTTTCCTTCAGAAGGGACAATAGTAGAAGGAATTTGGTTGAATGTCAAGCGGGACAGAGAATGCCCATAAACAAAAATTTAATGAAAACCATTAATGTGAATGTATGTAAATGAAACAAATTGCAAACAGCAAGCCTGTTGTATATTTTTTGCCTGACAAAAATTATCTGACTCCTTACCACCATTTCCCCCAACTTTCTCAATGTGCCTCCTTAGAATTAGTGGTAGGATTTTAGGCTAAGCTATTTATCAATGCTTTTGGAAAGGAGAATGCTTCAAGCTTAATTAAAACAACTGAGTAGGTTCCTAGCTGGAAATACCAAGCATTGATTTTAATATTCTACAATGTATCAAGCAAATGAGTATCTTTTCTTCATCACACCCACCAGTTTACTGTCAATATAAGACACTACTCATTTATTACTATTAATTTGTTATGGCTGTGGATGTTACTTTACTGACAAAGGTGGATTCTCTGGCAGAACTTGTTATATCAGTTAAATGAAGCTGGAGGAGGTGGCAAATGCTGGATTGGAGGTGAAGGATGGCAGTGGTGAGAGCACCCACAAGCTTGGGTGCCTTACTGAGACGAAGGCTTTCCTGGGTTTGTGTATGTGCTCGGTGGGTTAGTACTCAGGAGCACATTTGACAGATGTTTTCTTCAGTTGCCAGAACCTCTTAGTGCTCACAAAACTTTGACAGTCATGCCAATGGAGCTGCTGCAATTAATATGCATCAGGGGCTAGAAAAAGAAGGGGTGTTTCTGATTAACTAAAATAATGTCCCTGTTGACAGAAGGAATATATTGTCAAGTTTATATGAAGTTGCTGTTTTTTTCAGATTCCCTGCCCTGTTCGTTGTGGAGAAGGTAAAGAATGTGAAGTGAGTCCAACTCTTTTATGATGATGTAGTGCCACCGACTCCACTGTCACTGTCTTGGAATTGCACCAGTGAAACTACACAGAAGAATTTGCCTCCTGGTCTTGTTGCCAAGTAAACTTAAAAGTGTCAGTATTAAATTACTGAAGAGCAGCCTCTTGCTTTGTAGGTCCTGGAGAAGTATTAAAATCCATGTTGTACTGTCAGACGAAACGAGAGTCCCCAGCTCCCAGCTGTATACTTTCCCTAGTCTCATTCTCCCAACAGTTCTCCTTGACATTGCATTTTAATCCTTTCCAGCAGAACAGCCAGTTGGCAGCCTCATAGTCTCAGAAAATATAGTGTAGTTGTCTCTCCCCCCCCAGCATGAAAAAGGAAGAAGGTTGGCGGGAATTATAGCTGGTAACTTCAGTTCCCTCATTACTGTTGCTTTTATATTTACTGCTGTCTCCCCCTCGCTCATCTTAGTGGCTCTCTTTGTGGATGATTTTTGGTACTAAAAGGATTGCATTTTTTCTTCTGAACAACAGTTGCCTTCACAGAAATAGTTAAGCTGGAGCTGTCTTTACCCTTGATTCTTTGCAATCAAATCCAGGATTTCCTAGGCAAAAAAAAAAAAGCAAATACGTAGTTTGTTCCTTCGCCTGAAGACTTTTTTTGAGGGGGGGGGGCGGGCTTGCAGTGTTGTGTTTGGTTTTTTTAAAGGTGTAATCCACAATATTGTGCAGTTGGAGGAAGGCTACTGCTGGTTTGTTGATTTACTACTATGCTGCAAAATCACGGTGTGGCAGAGGAGGGCGAGGAGGGCAGGAGAATGCTGCCAGAGATGAGCAGTGTAGGAGAGCTGTCTTGGGGTGACTGTGCTTGAGGATTAGGAGAGAGTATCAAAGGAACTACAGGTGACAAAATAACTGGGCGTTGAAGCAGCACCCCGGGAAGCTTGGCTATGTAGATTATAGGAGTGAGAAATCAGATTTGGGTTAGGCAGGTACTGCTGAAGGCAAAGCTGTTGTTGGATACCAGTTTTGCAGAGTTATTCTTGTAATGAGAGGCCTTTGTTTCAGGGTGTTGAACAATCATGTCCTTTTTACTGCTGTTGAGATGCTTTGTTCCAAGGTTATTCCCTCTATAACCGTGTTTTGATACAATTATTTTCATTTAGGATGGTATTTTCAGTCAGAATTTAGCATTTGAATTGGTTTTGTTTCTTTCCCAATATTTGTGCAAGTTCTTTTTAAGGAAAGTATGGCATGGGTGCAGCTTCAGGAGTGCCTTAATGTGCTCAGCTTTAATCCCTAAAAAAAAGGAACTCCAAGTTTCACTGTTGTTAAATTCCTGCGTGAGTAGGGGACACAGTGCTATTGCTGCACTAATTTTTGGATACTAATATAAGACAATGAGAAGTCTGGAAGTATTTCTACAGTATTTTCTTAAATGGGACTGCTGAGAGGTGAAAGTGCCATGCTTCTTTGTGGTTGGTCGTCAGAAACGGCAGCACCTGAGAGTACAGTGTGTGGAAGGTTCTCCGCAGAAACAACTGGTGCGTGTCAGATCAAAACTCATGCTCAGGCCTTGATTGCTGCACTGTGGCTCAGATTCTGGCAGCTCACCTTCCCCTCCTGCCACGGGCAACAGCAGCTCCCTGTGTCCTTTGTCTGCAGGAGGTGATGTGGGCTGCTGGGGCAGCTGGCTTTGAGGAGCACCTTCTCCAGATTCCATCCCTTCTCCTGGTAAATGTGCTTAGGGGAAGAGGGGAAAGAGGTTTTGTCTGCAGCAGGCCAGTGAATCCTTTTATACACAGAGTTGTTGAAAAAGAATATAAAAATTGAGGAGGATGTTTCAGTGAGTCACAAGCTGAAATGGAAAAGAAAATTGAAATACTACTTAGTGCTCCGATTTGGCATGCAGGGGTTATTCTAAAATGTCTCGTTGGTTCTGTTATTGTTGTAGCTTTATTTTGGAAGTTAGGAAAAATAATAATTTAGAGTCTAGTCTCCTATAAGTATTCCTGCTTATAAGCTCACTTGTTCAAAGAGATGATTTATTTGACTGGGTTTGGATGGCTATAGAGCATTGTTCAATGCTGAGCTTATTTACCATTTAAACTTTTACTGAATTATAGTGTTTGGAAGCTGAATACCATTTTGCATCTAACTCATATTTTTGGCTGTTCACTCTGTAATGAAACAGCAGTGCAGGCTTTGATTCCTGTGCATTTATTACATATATGAATCCCTCTCATCTTTTGCTTCACTGTGATATTCATTTGTCAAAAAATAAAATAGCTCTTGGTTCTATTACTCTTGATGATGATATAAATATACAGTCTGTATTATCTAAACAAGTTGTGCATGAAGAAAAAAGCCAGATATAAACCAAGATGTGAAGTTTTTATGAAGTCATTACCTTGGGGATCTTCCCTCCTGTGTCGGGTTCATGACTTACACATTACAGTAAAAATGCACCATTTGTTGGTAACTGGGAATGCATGTTAGTTAAAGCCAGTTTATTTTTAAGTTGGAGGTATGAAATGTTAAGTTTTTGGTATTACAGAAATCGAGAGGATCACTAGAAAGTTGTAGGGTTTGTACTTTCCAAAAAGTTCCTGCATTTCCTTTGCGTTTTCTATTGACAGCTATTGGTACTGTAAATTTCCCCTGTATTTTATCATCTTGTCAACCTCTTGGTCTCTCTGTGATTTCTAGGCAATATTCTACATAGCTATACAGACAAAAAAGGTGTGATTTACCTGAAGGAGTCTGACAGTTGCAGCACTACTCTGCCATTGGTTTGTCAGAGCCTTGGCGTCTAAGTGCTAGTGCAGAACAACTTTGTATTTTCTTACACAAGTTAATTAAATAAGGCTTTATGACTTCTGGTTTATTTCCAGAAGCATTTAATATAAATGTAGTATGGGAATAATGTGTTGATAGCCTCTCTTGGTGGTGATGAAGGATTTAAGTGATGTATATTTGCAAACAGGACAAGTTCCAGCATGTTCATCTTTATGTGGAACAGGACAGGGATAAGGCTGGCAGGGATATGGCTCAATTTGAGAAGAGCAGTTTGAGAAGAGAAGCTATGAAAAGCACAACTCTGGTGGTTATGGGAAGCACAGTCAGGCAATTTGCAGGTACTTCAGTGTGGTATCTACCGGGTTAATGACAACAAATGCACAGAAATTTTGTCTATACATGAGTTCTTGCAACACCAAGGATGGGGCAAAAAGATACAGGTAATACAGGATATATGATGAACAACATAATGCCTGCATGGTGGTTTTTATCTTAAACTGCTTTTCAAGTGTTCATGATAATCTCCTAATAATGGATAAAAATTAAATCTAAAACCAGTGGCAGGTCTCATGTTACTTCCTTGACTGAAAACTGGTAGTCCAAGCGTGTTGCCTGTGTGGGGAGGTCTTGCACCCACTGATTAGATGCTGAGAGAGGATGCTGGAAAAGGAATAACAACATTTCTGTCCCATTTCTCATGCTCTGTATGTACTTGTCACCGAAAGTCTTACACAATGGCTTCTTGTCATCCTCTTACATGTTTTCAGAAACACTTTCGTCCCAAATGCTCTGGTTTTCCAAACACTTTATGGGAGTGCACAAGACTGCTGCTGCGCTGGAGAGTACCAAAATACCTTTCTGGTGTGTTGGTTGCTACAGTTTTTGCCATCCTATTGTACACTTATTGTTTAGAGCATGCAGATACCTGGGAAAAGTGTGTTTGTCTTAAGACCCAAATGCTTAATACTCTGTTTCTCTGTCAGAAATCAGGACTGATTTAGTCTGATTCCTTTTGTTGGTTTTTGCTCCTATCCTTCCTTTTTCTTTTCTGGGGAAAGAAACTATTCCTATATCTGCTGTATGTATTGTTCTTATAAGATGCTGCAGAGGCTAAATGGTCTCCTGTGTAAAGCTTCAAATCCTAATTTGCGGTTTGCCATGATATACTAATGTGTTTCTGCTTCTTTCAAACAGTTTTACATCTAAATGGTGTAATTGTATTGATGAGACTCAGAAAGTGTTAGGGCACTTCCTTTTCCCCCTCTTTTTTGGTTAAAGACCTAAATTGTTTGCAGAGCTCTGTGCTTGACTGTAAAATGTGTACCTTGGATACAGCCACTTTCTTCCTCTCTGGAAAGCCCGACATTAAAATAAAACTACTTTTAATGCAATTCCAGGTAGAAATCTATGACACTAGAAAAGTTTTAGGAAAACAGTGGTGTCTTAAAAAATGCCACATACCCACAAATGGTTTTGCCAGTGACTGTGTTAAGGTACTGGCTGATCTGTTTTTTTACTTCCTCGTTTGTGCAGTCATTTAAAGTAGAATTGGAATTTATTCACCAGTCTTGAATTCTGACATAGTCTAAAAGTAAGAACTTAAATTCCTAAGAAGAAAGTTTCCTGGCTTTTTAGTCAGTATGGAGTAATGTTTAGCTTTGTATAGACTTTTGAAAGTTATTTCCTTGAGTAGGATCTTTTTTTCTTAATTCAAACTTCTAAGTAATTTGCAATGGAATTTTTATGCTTTGGGTTTTTTTAAGTGTCTGGTATTTAGCACTTGAAGGACTGCTTCATTTTCCATTTTGCAGGCAAGTTTTTAAAATGCTTTTGCATGTGTTTGCTTTTGGCTGATTTGTTGTCTAGATTTTCAGAAATCTTTTTGAGTGAAAACATTATGTAAGTCTGCTTCTCTGCTTTGAAGCTGTGTCTGTAGGCAGGTACATTTATGGTTAAGGCTGAAGTCCATGCTGTAACTCCTCTTTCCCTCCATCTATTATGTAAAAAGGATAAATAATGTAGTTGAGTTCTCATGTCTGCCTTATACATCAGGACATCCCTCGCTGGTTGCTGGCCCTGGCCATCCTGCAGTCTAGAATTGCATCAGAATAACCCATTCTGCTGTCAGGCCATGCTGGTCCTGTCTGACAGAGGCATTTGGACATGACACCTATTTTCCATGAAAACGTTTTGTCTTCCTGGGATGCAGACTGTGATGACCTCTTTTCAACTTGCCAGTTTCCCACGGTGTGGAGGGGATGACTGAAAGAACAGCCTAAATGAAGTAAAAGATGCTTCTGCTGCCATTTGCTGAACAGACTGCTTTGCAGGCTCATGTTCTAACTGAGAAAAAGCAAAGGAAGGAGGCACTGGTGAAGTGTGGAGGGGATATAGAGACTGGGGGAGGAGAGAAAGGTTCCTTGCTCACAATCCAAACTACTCCCAGTGGAAAAGATCACAATTTTTTCTGTGACTTTTACCCCCGCCCCAAACACTTGCTAACAACAGAGATGTCATTGAGACAATGCAAATGTTTGCAGTGGTGCCATAGCGCTGAGGTCTGTGTGGATATTTGGAGTTTCATATGAAGTAAAGAATGAGAAAAGAAATGCCAGCATGTTGTAGTTTGCTGTGTTTAGCTTGGCAATAATTTTCTTACTCCTTAGATAGAAGCTCTTTGAGCACTGTCCTAGAACCAGGTTTGCCTGTTCGTGTGAGTGATACAACTTGGCTGGAGCAGAGCTCTTCCGCCTGCTTACTTGGTTTCTCTAGTATCATTTTCACCTCTTATCAAACCTTCCAAAACCATCTGTCTTCTAAAGTGCATGTTTTACAGAACATACTGCCTCCTCACCTGTGTCAACTGAAGCTCAAAAGGTACGTGATCTTTATAAAGTACCATGATAGAAGCTGCCTTTTCATGCAGTAAAGTGAAGCACGTATGTCAAACAATACTGTGGGTAGAAGGTGTTGCATTATTGTATCGTATTGGTGCCTTGATAACTGTATTTTGTGTTCAGGGAACTGAAGGAAATGGGCAGAGGTTCTGTTGTTTGACACTAGTGGCCCAACACTTTCTGTGTATGCATGGTTGGTGCTGTCATTCCTTGAATACCCAGGATAGGCAATCTGAATTTGTTGGGCACTATAATCAGCTCCAGGGACTCTAGAGCAGCAGTGTGGGTCCTGGCTGGAGGTGCAGTGTTTGTGCTGCCCCAGGAACGGTGCATGAGGAAGCAGCTCCCCTTGCCTGTCGATGATGGCAATAGGAACAGGCTCTTGTGAGGTGGTAAGTTCTGAGTAGCTTCTTGTTAAACAGTTTATTTTGGCTTTCACTGTGTCCGTTTAGAAACAGTTCCCTCCATTCCCAGTTTCAAGTTGATATGACTTGCTACAAAGCAAGTTAATTGTGATCTTGAAAGATATTCCAGTGGTCATTTTTTGACTTGAGTTCTTTATTTAAAGTACCTTAACATTCACTGAAAGAGATCATGTGCTTTTTCTAGAATACACTTTCTGAGCCTACATAGTGATTCTGTCATATATCTACCAGCTTTGAACATTTACTTTGAAATGTTTCATATTTAACATAGGGCTATGAATATGAAAACATGGTATTTCAGAGTTTCAGGGGAAGTTTTATACATGGGCTTCTACATGTTAGATTTCCCTCTGCATAGATGATGATTTGTTTTTTAAATGAAAACCAACCCCCCTGAACTCTAAACTTTATATAACATCTAGGAACACATTTGTCTTTTCCTGTGGTGTAAGTGAGAACGTATATGCCTATATAAATATATACTGGCACATGTTTTTTGCCTTCAAAATGGCTTGTGGGCCATAAGTGAACAGACTGCTCAGTTACTATGCTTGGATTGCTTATTTAATACTTCCAAATTTAAATATTCTCTGTGTTGGTTTGTTGCACAAAAAATGCAGTCAGAAATCAAACTTGGCAATTTATTTTTCTGAAGGAGAATTGCTCATTGGATGAAGAATTTATTTCTCCAACAAATGCTCTCTTTCTCCTAGACTACAGACATTCTTTTCCAGGGCTTGTAACCGAACTAGGAGCACTAAGGACGTTGAATGAGAAATCCCTTCATCATAGTACAGTGATCCTCCAGAACATAGTGCAATGATGTCCCTGCCCATGGCTCGAAATGGAATGAAATGACTTTTAAAAGTTCCTTCCAAACCTTATTGTGATTCTATGATTTATTTTTTAAAATGTGGAAGTGCGAGTTTCTGTGCTTGTAATTAATATAAAGAGATGAGCTGGTTCACACAGATTTGGTACAATTCATAATCTCTTGCTGTTTTTGCAAGTTGGTACTGAAGCAATGTTTTATTAATGTAAATAAATTGTATTCTCCAGTATTCCTGAGCATCCCATAAGCTTTATAGGCAATAGAGGTTCTTGATCTGAAAATAGTCTCTCCGATAAGCTTCCATACATCTATTAAGGCAGAGCAGCTTCTGTCACAGGTCACCTCATTTGCTAATGACTCGGAATTCAGATCAGGTATTTGCAGTGAAATTAACATTCAGAAGGAGTTTATCTGAAGGTGTTTTTCTGTGGGAAAAAAAAGGGCAGAATTCAGACTAGCATTTAGAAATGTAAAAAACTCTTATTCTCATGCAATTGTTTGCTGTAGGGAAGATGGGAAAAGGGTGACTAATCGATATAGTGGAAGTAGGATGCTTGGAGATGACCTGCAGTTATGGCCTCAGAATGATTTGGACAGTCTATCCTTCCAAAGGCAAAAATCGGGAAGCAACAGATTACATTTTTTGTAATCTACAGTCTCCATTTTTTGGAAGCAGGAAGGTCAGGGATGGTGCAAGGAGTGTACGCATGGAGGTAGAAGAATTTTAACAGTAGCTGGTACAAAAAACAGGAATAAAAGGGCTATGGTTCTGGGGAGACTTACAGGGAATCTATTCTTCAGGTGACTTAGCCCATTTAGTTGAGAGCCTCTGAGGAGAGAGAAGCATTCCCGGGGTTGATCTGTTCCTGCCATCTGGATGATGGCTGTTACCTCTCATGCTGTTCCTTTGTGCTGCTTTGTTTGGTGTCTGCAGATTGATCAGCTCAAAGCTAATTTCAAAATACATCCCCAACGTTCACAACATGTTTATTCTTATATGATAATTACTGATGCGAAAGAGAAGTTTGTGGATTTTGTTTCTTTCCAGCTGGAAGACATTTCCAGATGTTTGTAGGGAACAATGCTATCAGATGCTATCATCTTCCCATCTCCTCCCCCCAGGAGCTCTGCAACACAAAGGCCCGTTATGTAAATTCTAAGCGAAGATCAGATGAGATGGTGTGGTGGGAATACGATTGCACTTTGAAAAGGTGACTTCTTACTCTCTTGCAAGTGTTTCTCTATCACAGTGCTGGTATGTAATTTGAGTTTTGTTAGGACTGTCTGCATCTCCAGTACTTACCTGGGCATTGGTATGATGCCATACTCACCAGATGAAAGCTCCTAGTTTTGAATATAGTACATAGTTTTGTCTGCAAAGCCTCCCAGGTCTACCACAAGTAACTACATTTTGGAGGAGAAGGAATAGTGGAATGGCAAGAATTCTTAGCACTTCTATTTGAAATAGCAGACAGGAGCTTTTGGAAGTGCTAGAGATGGAGAAATATTTCAGAAAAATGTGAGGACACAAGTTACTGTCTCCCTTCAGAATGCAAAGAAAATTTGCTAAACTCTTTGTACAGTTTCATGTCTTAGACCTTGTTTCTTTGGAATAGGGCTTCAGGTCACCTGTGCTGCTGCTCAGAATGTGAAGGAGGGTTGTGACCCAGCAACAGGAGAGGAAACAAAGTGAGCACTGAAACTGCTCATCACTGTGCTACTTGTTAATGATTCTTCTGGGTAGCAGCAGTAATGAGCAGTTGAAAGAAGTACTTTATGTACTCTAAATAAATTGCTTCCAAACCTCGTAATTGCCACAGTTCTGGCTTTCAGTAGACCTGGTAATGAATTTTTGAGTGGTGTCCACATGTTGTGCCTGTTACTGTATTTGACTTCCATCCTATTTTGAGTGATCTCATCAAGGGATGGATGATGTTACATATCTGAATAGAATATATTTGTCCAATACTGGGAACAGCCGTGATGATGAAATGGAAATAACTACACAACTGACTGAATGTAATTTTTAATTTTTTTTCCCTGCGAGGCCACCTTTTCATGATTCTGCTGTATTGCTGATAGGTGAGTGATTCCAGATGGTACTGCCTGAAAATCCCAGTGTATTGATTGCACAAATACAGGACACAGCAGCTTCTTAAAGGGTGCTTTTATACACGGGAGAAAATAGATGCCTTCTTGTCTTGGAAGTGTAGACACCACTGAGGTGTTTCAAATGGCAGAAAATGCCTCAGGTTCAGATGGGCATGGTGAAGCTAAATAACTCTTAAAGGCTTGTGGCATGTGCCTGTGATCAGGATGTAACACAGTTCTTGCCTTCTGCTGACAAAATAAAAAGAGGAGGAAGTGGCAGATTTTTTTTTTTTTTTTAAATAGCAAAGTAGAGAAATCTGGAGAGACTTTACTTCACTTACATGAGCTCTCTCTATATGTATAATTTAACATGGCACCTTATATATAATTTAACGTGTGAAATAAACATAACATTTGCATTTCACAACTGGAACTCTTCTACTTACAGAAGTGGAATCTTTTCCCATCTGTTTTTAATTTAGAAATGCCATTTCTGCAATGAAACGAACATGTATAGTGGCTTAAAACATTGAATCCTAAAGATTGCTTGACACCCAGCCCCCTTCCTAGGACAATGAGCTTAACCACTGTACGAGGTATATGTTGCATTGGTGTCACTGGCATTACTGATAAATCACTTTCATCCTGCAACAGAGCCTTATTTATAAATAGCTCTTTAATAGAATGCCCTAAGTTTGCAGTGATGTTTTTCAAACCCCTGAGAATACTGGTTCTTGCCTCAAAGAGCTTATAGTCTAAATGAAGGAGATAACCAGGTAGAAAGGATCAAAGAATAGAGAAACACAAAGGAGAGAAGTGGTGGGTAGGGAGGAAGGGAAGTGGGCATAAATCTCAGGAGAGCAGGTCCTGGTTTTATATTCCTCTGTCAGCTTCTTGTTTTCAGAAGGCATATTGTTCACTGCCATTATAACTGAAACTAGATGATGTTTTGGAGCAGAGCTCGCTGAACAGACTCAGTGGTCTTGATGAGTTCTGTGGAGGAAGAGAAGGATGTTATTCTGTGTGTTAGAAGAGGGGCTGTCTTGGGGCTCAGCAGTAGCGCGAATATGCTGCCTGCAAGGGGATTTTACAATAGGTGAACAAGTAGTGTCAATAAGCTTTGCTTCATTGATTTTGATTCATTCCAGCTGAGGATATAACCCAGTGGGAGCAGTTAGGAGAAAGTAATAGACCTAGAGAGGAAAAGAAGGTTTTTTTACCTGTGTTAAAGCTTTTGCCTTGCAATCTGAATTGCACCTTTGCTCCTAAGTGAGTGCTTTGGCATATCATGCACAGCATTACTGTGCTTGCCCTCTTGGAGAGACAGGATAAGGGTTATTCACATTGTCTCTTTCTTGCCTTCTCACATGTAGGTGTCTGACAGAGACTGCAAAAATGGGATGATACATTTATTTAAGGTTTCCTACCATAGAGGAAAAAATAACCCAAAGTAACAACATTGATTTAGTTTGGTAACTTGCAATCAAATGGGTGTACTGGGCTTTTTGTGCTCGGTGAGGTTTTTTATTATGAAAAAAGTTTTCTTTTTATGTGGTTGCTGATTAGTCTTTGAAATAAAAAAGTCAATAAATCTGAGAATCATTGGGTATTAATCTGTGACTTGCCATTGTATTTCTTAGCCACAATCTATAGGAATTCTCTTGCTATCTGTTTTTTATTTTGAATACAAAGCAGTCTTGGCTTTGATATCTGACTTGTAAAGCTGATACTATTTTTACTTGTCATCACCCCAAAACTTCTCTAGGTAGAATAGTAGCAGTGGTGCAGGAAAACCAATATGGTACCTTGAGGTAGAAACAACACTTAGAATCCATAGTTGAGCAGGACTGGTGGATCAGCAGATGGAGTTTAGGTAACTAAACACTAAGAAATATAATAGGCTTGGACAGGACAAGTAAGGGCACTTGTAAAATTTCAAGTGGTACTTCTGGCCAATTTATATGAAAAACAGATAAACAAATACAACATTCATTTTTACATTACTTAACTTTGGGAGTGAAAATCCAAAGGGTTTGCAATAGTACTTCTTTTTATTACACTACTGTTGTGTTCTGATTAAAATTGGTTGTGCTCTGAAGCTGCACAGTTCAATTAAGAGACTTTTCACCCCCTGCTGCGTTTACTTTCTAGGTTTGTAGTGGGCAAGGTGCTTTCACCTGTTCAAAACATTTCACGTGCATCTCTGTCAGTGACACCCTGTGTTTAGGTTGGGGAAAATGAGAATGATGCAGTAGTGAAATCTTGGTAATCAACCTGAGGCAGATAAGAGGGGCATGATGGAATTTGGGGGAACAAGGATGACAAGCTCTTGCTGCTGAGAGTGGATATGAGCTTAGGGTCTGAAAGTGTGGGGGTGCTGGCTTGTTCTGTATTCTTTGGGAACAGAAAGCAAATGGAAACATGGAGAATTGGAGCTTTTTGTTTGTGGCAATTATTTTCAGAGGAGTAATGTCCTTGCCGTTCAGTTGGTCTCATAAAATGTCAGCATTCATTAATGGTCATGGGTTAGTTATGGAAACTTCAAGGATACTGGAGTTATGGAAAACTTTGCCTTTCAGTCCATACCCCATCAGTGATGGTTGTTAAATATTTCCGGTGTACAGAAAAGTTTGCCAGTCCAAGGCAAGTTATTGTATGTACAGCATCCTTGTAAGCTTCCAAAGATATTTAAAGCCAATAGAAGCCTAAGGAAACACACTTACTAGTTATACTTAAAACCAGTGGTAAACTCACAGCTTAAAAATATTCTTGTGAAAGTGTGACATTTGTATGTCGTGGTCAGAAGCATAGAAAGGCTCTGTGCCCATTTTCTTGAATGCAAGTATTTCAATATAGGAGGGGTGATCAAAATGTGTCATAGTGCAACAGCTCGCTATTACCGAAGATGAGTAAGATAATTCTAATTCCCATCTTAAAAGCAGGCAGTTGTCTAAGAGAGGTGCTGTGTCCAGGCTTTGGATATGGTTCATGTAAGTACAATATTAAAAGTAATGAATTCAGAAATATGAAGTATTTTCTATTGGCACGGTATAGTGGCCAAGTTACTGACTGCGCCACGAGAAAACCATTCTACTTCTCATTTTCTCATCATAATGTGCTGGTTTTCTTTTATTGCACAGCCATGCCTCCATTCTTGTTTTTAACTTGAAGTTAGTGAAACATCTTCCTAATACTTTTCCATTAACCTTGCTAGGATGAAGATAACAGTGTTGTAGCATAATATTTTTTTATTGATTCCCTCCCTGAATTGCTAAGCCAACATAGAGAGGAGTGAATAGCTATTTTTAAAATACCTGTTATGATTAAAAACTGTAGATAAGACACTGACAATTTTTCTCTTATTCTGCTCTCTTGGTTGTCAGCTGTTATTGGAGCAATTTAACCACCAGCTGAGAGGGTGGACAAGTAGTACCCTCTTAGATCTCTTTGCAGTGCAGGCCATGAAAATAGCTTTGTGGATGGCTTTATGCAGTGCCTCCTGTTAGCCAGTTTTCCAAAGCAAATTAACCTTTGCTGTGTAGTGTTTTATGTCAAGTAGGAGATCAGACCTGCAGCTGCTTGTGCTGGAATTTCCTTGAAGAGCAGGATTAGGTGTTCAGCTGTAATGGTGACACCAGCTGTTGTACTTGTTGGTGTTTGCTCTGTTCCCCCTCCCACTTTCTTCAGTTCTGCTTGGGCTCCCTTTAAATATGAAATCCTTACTGCCTCTTGTAGTGGCAGGGCAAGAAAGGGACATTCTGTATAACCTGGCCTGAAAATAATCCTGCCTGTGGAACTTGCCTTGTGCAGGTGCAGCATCTCCTCCACCTCTTCTAGTGGCAACTCTTCATGCTGGGGCTTTCACTGCAGGCTGGAATTGCAGAGACAGGTGGGATGTGGATCCCCAGTCCCAGCCCTACGATCAGTAGTTTCTCTAGTGCCTTGAAACTGAACAAAAGAGTGGCTAAAATGTGTGCTGGCTTACAAGATTCGAAGTGATACATTTGTCTGCTGGGCCTTCTTCAAGCCGTAGAGGGAAAAATAGAACAAGCTTAGTTTTTCCATAATTTCCCCCCTGTAGCCCAAAGGAGACTACACGACAGAGATGTCTTCTCTAATCTTCTCTTCCACCCTGCATTATTTTCTTTCCCTCCTCCTTTCCTTCTGTCTCACAGCTCCCCTCCCCACTCACATACATGCAGACTTTTGACAGCACACCAGTTTTATTCTCAAGCTCCCTTTTTAGCCCACATGGGTGTCTAGTCAGTGCTGCAGCCCTGGCTAATACACAAGGGTTTGAATAAATGTAGAACAGCAGGTAGCAAGTGACTGTTGACAGGGTGACATATTGACTTAATATCTTGTGTTATGTGATATGAAGGATGTGCCTTTTGGTGTGTATTTTCATTTTAATTTTTTTGTGTGTGTTTCTTAGACAGACACTTGTAGGCAGTTTTGAGTAATTGTCTGAAATAATTAACATGTTTATTAAATAAGGAAGCAGAGTGCATTATCTAGCAAATCAATTATGTAAATGCACAAAAAGCATGAGAGATTAGTCTTTAACTTGCTGAACTGCATCCACTTTCCTAAATTATAGATGAAAGTGTTTGGGTTTGGGTTTTTTTTTTGACAGTGTGTATGTGGCTCTACTTTGCTCTTAGGCTCTACTTTGCTCTTTTGGAGCTTGAAGTAACATCAATTAATTGGTACTATTGTGAAGGAAGAGGGCATTCCTGATGTACACTAATGAATACCAGCGTGCATACGTCCTTCCTATACAGGGAAACAGATGGTCTGTAGAGAAGAACAGAAGTAATCTCAATTGGAGGGTCTGGATGACAAGATAAACTGACAGTGAAGCCCTAGCAATTTATTCTCTCATCTAGACATTGGGGAAAAATCTCCAGGAAAATCTGTTAATCTCTAGCATTTTGAACAGTGTATTTTCTTTCTGGTGACTTACAATCTAATGAGACTATGGCTCTACAGTTTTACCAGTCCTGAACTTCAGGAGGAGGGGGGAATAGAGCTCATCCCTCTCTGAAAGTGTGGAAAATTCACCCCTTTCCATTACAGCTGTATAAATGGTGTGTGTAGGGGACCATGTGGTAATAACAGCACAAAATACACTGCTCTATTTTCACCCACTGCATTTTCAGTCATGCTCAGCTGGAAAGAGAAATAGTCTTCTGTGGTTCAGGCAACTGTGATTTATCCACTTCTCTGAAGCATGTTGCAAAAAAAAAGGAAGACTTGAACTTATGGAAATGTTGGGTACATATACGAGAGTCAGGGAACAGGTTATGGATACATTTTGAAAGTGAGTGAAGGTTATGGAAATGTTATTATTCTTCATTATTAAGTACATTTATGGTCTCAAGTTTCCAGTAGTAGCTGGGGCCTTTGCAGAGGCTGTCACTGTCCATCAGAAAAGAGAACTTGTACCACACTAGTTGGGATTTTTTCCATACTATTATTTTTCTCCTGTGTCATCTTCTGAGTATCTTTCACAGAGGTGTGCAGAGCTTGGTCCACTTCCAAATGCCCAGCACAGAGGATGCAGAATTCCCTATAATGTTGATTTAGTAGATTATGTCATAAATGCTCAAACTGTCAACAGCACAGTTGTCCTGAGGACACACTGTAGTTTCATCCCTACTGCAATGCCAGCACAAATGATGCAGCTCTTTATTTCAATTGTTTTTATTTCTTACCCAGGCTTGGGTTTGGTTTGTTGAAAGGACACATCCTGTTACCAGAAGCCAAAGTTGTCTCTGAGGAATGGAGGCAAGAAACCTTTCTTTCTTGCTTTCCTCTGGTTCTCACTCTTGTCCCCGAGTTCTGACAGGGAGGTTTTGTGGCCTTATACCTCTTTGGACAGACATTGCACCATGTATTTCAGGTTAACTTCTCACAAAATCAGCAACTGTGCTGCAGACCTTCATGTAAAGAATGCACACTGCTGTCCTGTGTTCTGACCAGGTTACCTGGAGGCAGCTCTCAGAGTGCAATTCAGTTCCCCTGTGCAGTCACATATGTCTGGACTGGCTATTTGCTGTCATTGGAAATCTTTCTGGCGTGTGTATCACTGTGGAGATGTGGGGATTTAGTTGCAGACAGTAAATTATATTATTGTACCTGAAAGTAGGCTTGTTTTAGTTTTGGAAGAAAAATACCGGTCATGAAAACCTTGTTTAAAGAGAGTGCGTTCCCAGGAATTCTCAGTGTTAAAATAACAGGACATTAAGTGTGTCATGTTTATTAATTGTCAAAATTAGATCAATCATAACAGAGCTAACAGATATGTCTGGTTGAGCTGAAAGATGAAGATGGAAGAGCTAGCAGATATCACCAAGGAGCTAAGAGATGCCAGGAGAGATGACAGATGTGGCTGGATGAGCTGAAGGGGGATTGGAAAAATGCAGTCCCAGTCATTGCCTCAGGGAAGAAATAGTAAACCTCACAGACCTTGAAAAAATGTCTCAAGTGAGCAGGAATGGAGGAGTTTGTTCTGTGCCGTTGTCTCACTCTCACTTGCCATGTCTGCTTCTTCCTCTTCTCGAGAGATTACCGTAGGGGTATGAATTCTGTGATAGCTTGGATTTGGAATTTTATTCATGTTTGGTTGAAAAAGCAGACTGTAAAATATTATTGTGCTGGTGCTAATTCTTTCTAACCTTAGCAATATCCATGCTTTGGCACTTGCAGGGATTTGAGAATCCTTAGCCTGCAGTGTTAAAAGATTTTTATCCTGCAGTGACTCCCTTGGGAATAGATTCCTGTAGAGAATAGGAATAAATTCAGAATAGAAAGGTGGGTGATCCGAGTCCAGCTTTCTGCTTTCCCAGAGACTTTGGGAAGGTGTGATCTCTGTGATTGTTTCAATTTTACTCTTCCTGAAACAGTAAGAGAACTCTAAAGGAAAATGTAAAGGGACACACTGGGGTTTGAGAACTCAGTGGCTCTGATAACATGGCCAAGGAGCTGTTAGATATAGAATAGGTAAAGCATGTATGTATTAGTAAGAAAACATCACCAATATATGAAATAGGGCCTTCTGAATGTATTCAAATATGAACAACATTCCTTGTATCTGGAATGTGCAAGTACCTGTCATACTGAGGTTTTGAAGTGGAGATTGCACAATACCATTTTTTGTTACTTCCAGTACCTTAAAGGCTTATTGAGTTATGGTAAAAAGAGCAACGGGAATGCATCCTGTTGAATTCAGTGAACTAGCCCATCCTTCTACAAGTAACTTGTTTTTCAAAACTTAAAATGAGAGCTAAATTCCTAAGCAGTGCCTTTGTAAAAGGAGGGCTCACAGAGCTTTTTCAAATCATGAAGAATGTACTTCAGACAACAATATGCACAGGTATGGCATGTCTATAAAAGTTGGTTCAGAAAGTCTGCACAACACCCCCTCACTGATGCTATAAATACATCTTTGTGATGAAGCTCAAAATGTGATGAAAATATTTTGATACTGTGTTTTTAACTTTTGATACATCTCTTGGCTTGAAAGATAAAAGGATTCACTCTTAGAATTTACACTCCTCTGATGTGATTAAAACCAGATAGGTGTACTGTAAATAGAATATGCTCTGTATGAGGGTAGGTATGGCTTAGTGTTTTTGAGCAGGAGGTTTCTTACTGCGGAAAAACAGCTTTTCTTGATAAGTTGCTTGTCACTGTTTTCAGCAGCACCTCCTTTCATCTATTATTCATTTTGGAAGACTTAATAGCATGGTTTGGGTATGGGCTGATACCAGACATCAGTAGAGTATAACCCCTGCAAAAATAGGAGTTCCACAGAGCTATTGGGGATAGAGCAGCAAACAGAAAAATGTACTTTGCTTTAGAAAAAATATTTCCCCTCCCCCGAAAAGAGCCACACTGTTACACACTGTAAACTTCTCCACTAGTCCTCTATTTAAATGTCTCATTGAGCAGATTGTCTGCACACCTTTGGCATGGCCAAGGAAAAGTGTAAAGCAGGACCCTTGTTCTCTAGTGAAAAGTGAAGATCTGCCCTTGTTGTCCTGAAATGATTGGAACATGGGGCAGTATCTAGTAAGACTGTGTCTAATATTTTTCTCTAGGCCATTAGCACAAACTGGGGTGTCTGCAGAGGGTCTGCAGTTTGTTCCCCATGGCTTACTGTGGGGTCTGCAGGGCCACAGTTTGGTGTGTGTGTAATGACTGTGAAGTCCTGTGTGACCGTGGATTTGTTGCAGTCGCTATGTGCATAGAGATGGATATATTTATAGAAGAATCACTGTGAATGTGAGAAATAAGCCTTTGAAGTGTCAAGCCAAATATTCTGGGGGGAAAAAAGAAGATTTCTTGACTACATCAGAAGCTTGTATTTCATGTAGACTTGTCTCATTTTACCCAAAATATCTCCCCACAGGTTAGGAGAGCTGAAAGCAATAATAGTAATAATAGGATATGTAGGGGGAGGGAATATGTGTGTGAGAAAGCAGAGAGAGAAGAGGGAAATAACAAACATTTCTGAAATGTTTTTGTTCCTCCTTAGTTAGAAGTTGTTTCTTTCCGGTAGCTGTTTTTCCTACTTTTCTTCTTATTCGCTCCTAGACCTGCCAGGGAGACAGAGCTGTGTTGCTTTCTCTTCCTTCAGGCCTCTGCAGGTGTCCTGCTGGGAAGGAACAAGTGATGGAGAACAGCTTCCAGTGTCCTGCGTGTAGGTTGGACCCCCCCAGAGCTCTAAGCCCGGGTTATGGGAAGGCTGAGATGGATGTGTGCCCCTCGGCTCCCAGCATGGCTGCCACCACAAAACTAAGCCAAGCCTGACATGAAGGTTTTTCTTTGTTCCTTGTGTCCCTTTGGGAAAGAAAAGACACACAGATACTCTAGAGTCACAAAAGAAGAGGTCCACTAGTCTTTCATTAAGCTGCTACTGGGATATTAGAGTAGACTGAGTGGCTTTTGAATATGGATTAAAGCCAAGGAATGTTACTGAAAGGAGATTTTTTGCAAAGCAAAATAAAATACAGATGTTTTTCAAAATTAACTCTTCAGTTGATGGCAGCAGTTTTGTGCATAATTTCCATTTCAAAAATAGGAAAGTAGTAATTTTTATCAAGAACCATTCCAGGCTGGCAGGTGTCTGTGTACATGGGACAGCTCAAAACCTGCCTTTGGTGCCTTCAGTGAGCAAGACTTGCTCTCTGTTGACAGGTTTGAGATGTGACTCTCTGCTTCCTTTGCTGTATCTTTATGGTTTGACTGCAATATATCCTCGTCTCAACTGAAATTTCGAAGTTTTGCTTTAAGATAAATCACGAGAGGAATGTGTACAGTGCCTGTAAAACCTTCAAAAACATACATTGGGAATAGTTTGTGCTGTTCAGGATGAGAGTTCCTATTTTCTTGCTTGGAGGTAGTTACTTATACAAGTGCTAATTTTGTTTCTGTTATTATGTCCATTCCTTGTTCTTTTTAATATAATCTCTAGTACTGAAAGTGGAGAAAACCAAGAAGACAAGAGAGTTGGCCTAGAAAGACACAAGGTATTCTGAGTTTAAGATACCATTTACTTTTTAGCATTAGGTCTTTTTGTACAATGATGCAAATTTGTCAGCTGACAACATCCACTGTTAAGAGGCCACTACTAATCCTTTCAGTGTGATTTTTTAGACAAGGTTTGTGAAATACAGCCAAGCTATTTGTTGTGGTCTGTATTTAAAATCCATTATTTTGGTGTGATCTGTATGATAATTTTAGTCCTGGTTGGTAAATAGCAGTGGCATTAATAGATTTCTTTAATCTGGGAGACATGGGAAAATATATTTTACTATTACAGAAGCAGCAGGTCGCTAACTGCTGGTTATAGTATCCATTTTGAGTAACATCAGAGGAACCCAGATTAAGCAAGTGAGAATGTGGGATTAAGACTGTGTTAAAATGTAGCTTCAAATAGCTGTAAGTATCAATAATTGCAAATGCTTCATCTTTCCATGGAAATACCTTGGTTGGACTGGGCCTGCACCTTGGCATTTGAATTGCCTCGCGCTGCTGTAGGTAAATGTTAACATGCAGCAAACACTGCAGGCAGATGCTCTGGCTGCCAAAAGAAGGGCATTTTTCAAATGTATCACTGTAGTGTTGAATGGGAAGCCGAGAATATGGTTTCTCTGAGAGATTTAAAATATTAAAGAAGCCAGTAGCAATAAATGAAAGTGCACCCATTGGTTAACAGCGTTTGGCTATATATCAAGACCATTTCTGGAAGTAGATCTTGTAACATAAATTACTGAATACTGAATTACTGCAATGTGTTAAGGATTCTTTTTAATTACAGGATGTTAAGGCTTCAAAAATAAAATTCTTCAAAGTTAATCATGAAGTAAAATAACTCCATACTTAGCTGAGCTTCAACTTCATTAAAACTGTTCAAACGGCTGATGGAGCCCTAATAAGTTTTGTTCAAAGATATGACATCTTTGAAAATTTTCTGCAAATCTAACTCTATTATCTTTGATACTCTCTAATTGGATATTGCAATCTCTATTCATGTTGTCTAGTGGATTGCATCCATGATAAGGTGCTGTAAATGTGTCCTGTTGTCCTGAAATTAGAAACCCCACGGATTGTAAGGGCTATTTTCAAAGCAGTATTTAAGCCCTTCAGGCAAGTACAAAATACGTGTTTTGCCTTATATAAATATAAAACCTCTTTGGGGAATGGAAGATGGGGGGTAAGGGAATGGAATAAGCAACATTCTGACAGTATCAAATCATTAATGAGGGCACTAGTTCCTAAATTATTTACTGTGTATTCCATGTGCTCATCTGTTTTAGAATTGTTAATATTGAATGTGTTGTTTGTTATATACAAACATTTTTTCCTCTTTTAGATATCCTTTTTTGGAATATAATTTAATTACTGATGCTTTTTACTCTCACGAACTGTAAAGATTTTTTTTATCTACAACCTAAAATCATTAATGTGCTACAGAATATCCTCTTAGAAGCTGTTGATACTGTGTAAATGATGGCGAGGTGGAAGGATGTGGTATTTATTTTCACAGACTGAGGTGCAGCAGCTCTGGACACGCTGGAGGCCGGATGCTGTGCTGTCCCCTCTCCAGGAGGCTGCCAGCTCCTTTTCCTCCTTTGGCTTCTCTCTCCTTGTCTCCCTCTCTGCCCTGCCAGGGCAGCCGGGCGCTGTTCCAGTGCCCTCTCCTCTTTGGGAGCTGTTACTTTCAGGACCATCAGCTGTTCATCCTCTTTTTAGTGTCCCTTAAAGCAGCTTAAACAGCTACAGAAGTAGCATTTTGCCCTCTGCTGGGAAGCCGGGTCTGACAAATCAGTGGCGTGAGCTGCTGTGCCAAACATTCTGTCTAAAGAAACTGTGCGAGGCTGAAGAAGTACTGAATAGGCTGTGGAATTCTTCTCTGTGCTTCATTTCCTTAGACACCGTAGCAGCAGCATAAGTTTGGGCTCTTTTTCTCCTTACGGGTGTGATGGTTTTTCTCCTTTTTGTTATTATTCCTTCTATGTCAGTGTTGTCCTAGAAATCATCTGGCTATTAGTCCTGTGCCCCAGTCCCTCCTAGCACTCTGACAGATCCTGCCCTGCCACTGTATTTATGGAGCTGATGCGCAGTGTGAAAAATCTAACAAACAAAGAATGAAGTGGAAACGTCCTGGTTTCTAGTTCTGGTTTGGAAGAAGGCAAAATATGTTTGGCATTTCTAGTGTAACTTCAGCTAAAGTTGTGGAGGGATGCTAGAGAGTAGTTTGGTTTGGAGGGGACATTTAAAGCTCATTCAATCCACACCTGCCCTTAAGTGAGCGGGGACATCCATCAGGTGGCTCAGAGCCTTGTCCTTGAATGTTTCCAGGGATGAGGCATCTACCATCTCTCTGAACAATCTGTTCCAGTGTTTTGCCACCCTCACTGTAAAAAGCTGCTTCTTTAGTCCAAATCTACCTTCTTTTAGTTTAAAATGTTACCCCTGGTTCTGTCATAACAAGCCCTGTTAAAAAGTTTGTCCCCATCTTTCTGTTTAAGTACGGAAAGGCAGTAATCCAGTATTCCTGGAACCTTCTCTTTTCCAGGCTGGCAGAAGCTTTATCCTACTCAGTAGTTACTGGCTGCTTCTTGTTACTGTGGTCACATTTGATACTCTGTGGAACACAAACTTCAGTCACGGTAACTGAACTGAATTAGCTTTTCGTTCTTGTAAGTTGTCACTTTATCTGCAGATCTGCCCCAAAGTCATGTTTACTTTAATTTACTGTGTTTTTCTCAAAGAGCTTCTTTGCCTTAAGAGAAATAGCTCTGGAGCAGAAGGCAAAATAAGGAGTATCCTCAATGACTTGTGAAGATGCCAAACTTATGTTTTGATTTTCTGCCCAGCTGAAAAGTTGCATTGCTTGGTAATTTGAATTATCCTATTATTCATGTTTATAATTTTAATTAATTTCATTTTATCAAGCTTGGTCATTTTGTAAAAACCGAAGCACTTATGAAAGTTGATTTAAAATCTGTATGAAACTGCTTTTCCTTGAGAGTTGTTATCATGCTCCTTCCAACAATGGCAAGTTTGTCAGTTACTGTAGCAGTATGTGTAAAAGCAACACTCCTAAGAATATTGCTCCTTCACATTAATATGCTCTAAATTGAAGAGGACTGTATTTAACTGTATGGGATTAATTATATTCTTGGGTTTTTAAAAATTTAAGTGTTTTTGTCCTCACTCAGCTGCAAGCATTTTTCCATTACTACGGTTTTTGAATCTTGAAGATAACACTGATAACATTCATTGTTATTATGGGGTAATATGATGCATAATGTGGAATGTCTTTATTTATATCATTTGCCTTCACATCTGACGATCCCATCCCTTGTAACCCTTAGCATTTCTGTGGTGTGCACTCCATTTTACTTGTTTGATAATTTGAGTAGTGAAGACTAAATAACCTTCCTTTATTGCCTCCTGAAATAAGCTGTTGAGTAATAGTGATACTAAATCTGCTCAGTCGTGAGATTCAGAGTTGGCTGTTTCTGCACAGAGTTCTATTGCAGGCATTGCTGAACACAGATTGGAGACTGGAGAGTCACAGGAGCTCATAGATTAGAATTTATTGCTGTTCAGAGACTTTTTCCTCCCCCCCCCGTTTCCTGAATGGGTGCTTTATGTATACATTTACTGAATCTCAGTACTGATTTCTCACTTTTATCAGTGGAGGGTGTCAACCCAGCAGTGCCATACACAAATGTCTCCTGTTTGCTACATGACTTATCTAAGAATACAGGAAATAGATGGAAACAAATAGGGACTAAATATCGTCTGCACATAGGCTGGGCAGAGCAATCAATTGTGGTAAGTGGAAGAGAGCTGTTTGAGTACTGAGGGACAGAGGGGGAAATAGAGAAGGTAGCCGGGCTCCCCAGTTACCTTTCACAAGTTAGTCAACAACTGTTGTGTTGATGAATAGCTCCTGCTCACACTGTCCTGGCAACAGCAGGGTTTAACGCTGCCGTCTGGCGCAGGGCATGGACAGCAGTGCAGGAAGAACGATTTTCAGATCGGCCTTTTACATAAACAGGCTGGAAAAAGGACTGTTCGAACCCCAGTAAAAACAAACCACTTCACTCTGTCAAGGGAGGCATTGTAGGTGGTGTGTGAGCAGGAGACGGCTTTACAAAAGTATACGTAGAATAAAAACGATTGGTGAAAATAGAAACGGAGAGGAGATAGAGATGGGAATAGAGAACAAGGGAAGGTTAGGAAAAATATTAAGTGAAACCAAGACAAACTGGCTTTTAGAGGTAAAGATGACAGAAATTACAGTAGCTATTCATCTCTCTAGCTTGGCTGAATGCAGAGGAGTGTAAAAGTTAAGGTCCTGCTAAAGGGCAGGTCAGCAGTGTGGCTTCATCATTCTGTGCTCCTACTGCAGCACAAGGGCTGGAAAAAAGGAACAAGATGAACCGAAGGTACATGGGAACATAAAATCCTCCTTTTTCTCTGTAGAAAGACATTATGATGATTCAGCATAAAATACAGGCAGTAATGTGCACTGCTTTGAACTGGATTTGTTTTATGTGTTTAAAACAGTGGCTGCATTAAAGGTGGATCTCCCCAAAATTTAGTCTTTCTCCATCCAGATGAAAATTATGTAATTGAATCACATCTCTGCCCTGTTTAGTGTCTCTTTTATATGACAATGCCCTGTGTTGGCTGCTGTAAAGGAAAGTGTAAGAAAGCCTACAACACCCAATTAGGGAGTCATGTGGCTGTATGTGATATTTTTTCCATCTCAGCTAAAGACCAGCTTCAGCCGGGAAGCGTTTGGATTTCCATCCCTTCCACAATTGCTGAATTCTATGCAACATAATACAGGATATTCTCATTAGCTGTATGAATCGCAAAAGCTTTTAAACTGCTGCAGCACTAATTATCTTGTGTACCTGGATCTGTCTCTGTTCTTTGTGTCTTCTAATATTCATTCATGTTGTGAAAACCCTCTTGAGTTGTTCCCTGAAACAACTGTACTAAACATAATAAAATATAAGAATGAGAGAGAATGGTAAGATTTAAAAAAAAAAAAAAGGCAAAGAACTTTTATAAGGGACAAAGATTCTAATGTACATTATCCTGCAGATTTCTGGCAGGTTGGACTGAATTAGCATAATATAACATGTATAATAAAAACATATCATAATAGTTCCTGTTAAAAAATCAAAATTCTTTTAATTCCAGCATTTTCAGCTTAGAGAAAAAAGCCCACCAAACCCACTACAACCCTTCATTTGAGCATCTGGTTTTAGATCAGGTACCTTTGTAGCTTCATGGGTAAATGAAATCCTCATCTCCCAGATACAATGAAGTCCTCACAGCACCTTTCTGACTTAGATACACACACTATGTGGGGCAGTTTCCAGCTCTGCTGGGAAGTTGTGCGTTTGCAAAGAAAAATCTTTCCTTTTGGCTATTGGAAACCAGTCTCTGATGAACTGATGTGGGTGGATAAATAGAAGCCAGTGTTCACATATACACCTGAGCTGAGACAGCTCTCCATGGGAGGGCCAATGGAGTCGTGGTTCTTGTGTGTGAATTCTCAGTCACATCAGGATTTGGAGGATATTTTGGTTTATTTTTGATGCACTTAAAAAAATCACAAGATTTTTGTCAGTGATTTTAAGCATGAAAGTTTTTGTTCCTGCACTATGTCTTGGATATTTCCAATTAACATATTCCAAGGAAATGAATTCTAAAACTCCTGGTGCCAAAGGATATATTCCTCTTTGATGCTAATATTCCATACTAGTTGTATTTCTTTTTTCAGTTCTGTCCTCCAGTTGTTCCTTACTATAATGCCCAAAGAGATGATATATCAGTACCCAGACACCACTGCAATTTATCTGATAGCTGTCATTGAACTACAGGCAGTTTTAGAATGTCACATTTTTCTGTTAAGGAAAGTTGGGTTTTCCTGGCACAGTGTTTCAGCTACTCTTTTCCCTGATCACACTGAGCTGAAACTCAAGTTCCACATACCTCAAACATTTGCTTGATAATTAAAATTAGGGAGGAGCATATAGCTCTTCTCTGTGGAGAGTTCAAAAGGAAAATATGAGAAATGATTGTCACTGACTTCCTCTGATTTACAAACAGGAGAGGGGTTTTGTCTGAAACACTTAAGTGTAAAAATAAATCAGTTGAGCTTTTATCCAGGTTTCCAGCTGTCTGGCTTACTAAATAAAATAGAAATGACAAAGTATGGAATTGTTCTCCAAATATAAGAAACCCTCAGTGTGCCTCAAGATACCCGTAGGAAAGCAGAAAGAGGTTAAAAACTTGGTGAGAGTCATTAATGGAAATTGAGCAAACAGCTCTACTGTCAAGAGGGAAAAATTGTTTCATATATGAGTGATGATGTGTATCCTAATAAAAGACATCTTTTCACACCCACCAGGAATAAGACATATTCTGTACTTTTATATCCCATCTTGTTTTGAGTAGGAAGAATATCTTTTTTAAGAAGAAAAATGTTTCATTGGGAAAATGAAAAGGAAAGAGGTTTTCCCACATGCTGGGGAAATTCATGAATCATTTCCATCAGAGTATGTAAAAAAGCAGAGAAACATGCCAGAGGAGAAGGAACAACTGATTTTTTTCAGTTGATCTTTGGCACAGAGATGATCTGGTCATGCTCTAACTGATTTTGGCCGAGATATTGACTTTAATGGTGGGGGAGGGAAGTAGAAGTAAACACCTCTTTCTCAGCTGAAATGCTAAATATATATATTGAAATGTTTTCTGCTGAGTTTTAAAAAGGAACAGTTGAAATCACAATTGGAGACAACAGATGTAAGAGAGGTGACAAACAGGTGCCACGTCATGTGACCTTTGCTCTGTAGTCTCGAGTGGGAGGAATATTTTTTTGCTGGATGGAAGGTGTGTGCTCAGGTGCGGAAGTTCAGCCAAGAGAGGCACAGCCTGAGGCTCTGAGTCATACAGGCAAAATCCCATTTTGCAATGCAGGTAAGATGCATGACATGAAAGGGGAAGAAGATGGAGTGTTGGGTTGTGCTGGGAGGATGCAAAACACTTAAAGAGGGTGTTGAAAAGTGGGTGGCAGTCACCCTTTCATCTCTTCGCCTTTTCTGGCACACTTTCTTCCTTCCCTGGTCCTGTCCTAGAACCCGTATCTCCACCCCATGAGCAGCAGCCTCCTCTGAGAGACCTGTCTTCATTTCTCTCTGCTTGTTGGGCAGCTGCAAAATGGGAGAGAAAAGGCACTACCTTGGATCAGAGGGAGACTTTAAATGGGGCCTGGATGGGGAGCAAGGAGGTAGCTCCAGGAGAAAAGTGGTTGTCTGGGGTCTCTCTAGACTCCAGCCTATCCACCCACATACAGTCAGGAGAGAAGCTGTTGTGGCTGGAGCACCTGCTGGCAGCTGTTCTTGGCAGCCTTCTACTCTGACTGTGCCTTGAGGCAGCTCTGGGCTTAGATATTTGAACAGAAGTTTTTTCCCTCTGCTGCCAAGCTCTAGGTGGAATGAAGCTGCTGAGGAAAGGACAGTAGGTATCCACACCTTGGAGCTGGACAAGAACACCATCTCACTTGAAATATAGTAGTGCTTTGTATGAAGTTGAATTCCACATTTCCTGCTGCAATCTACTGGCTAATAGGTTTAACAACTTCTTGCTTTCTAATTGACTGCTGTGCAAGTACTTTATTTATTCTGATAATTTATTTCACAAAGTAATGTTCATCACTTTTCCTGTCCTTGGTTTGGGAAATGACCCAACTGATTGTACATGAGAGAGTGGAGGGGCTGGTTCTCCACTTCTACCTGGGCAAAGAGTTAAGCAGAACTGTTTTTATAGATTTTAGAACAGGAGGATACAGAGCTTGAGGGATGCAGAGGAAGAGGTGCAGGTGAAGTACACCAGCTCTCCCAGGTGACTAAAATAAGAAGCACCCAATTGTCCTACAGGTGGAGATGCATTGGCGTGATTACCTGGCATCTCAGAGAAGGGAGTTTCCAGCTGCAGCAAATGATTGAATGGGAGCTGTTTCTGCAAGCCTGAGAGGAGGCTGTTTGGAGTTAGCACCAGCTAGAGACTGGTATTATAAGCTCATCAATAAGATTAGGAATTTCCCTAGGTAAATGGAGGCTCAGCCAACAGTTACTGTGATCCAGAATCTCCGAGGTAAGCAGAAGCCTGGGAACAAAATGATACGTTGCTCTTGTTTCCTTTCTTTGCAAACTGCTTGTCAGCTGAGTGGGAGAGGCAGCCAGGGATGGCAGAAGGAAAGGAAAATCTGTGCATTTGTCTGAC
Organism: Pitta sordida; assembly: GCA_013390025.1. NCBI lineage: Eukaryota > Metazoa > Chordata > Aves > Passeriformes > Pittidae > Pitta > Pitta sordida. Next base: position 300,216 of record WEKX01000923.1, on the reverse strand, counting down.
CTCTTTGCTCACTGTCTGGAAGTTACCCAGGTACTACCAACTTACTTAGGCACCTTAAAGTTTTCTGTTCTGAGGCCTTTCTGAGCTTAGTTGATACACTGTCAGGCAAACACAAATATGTACCAATAAGCTCCTTATTTTCAGCAGAAACTTTCATACAGGAGTTTGCCTTGGTTTGACATATTCACATGAAGGTTTTGGGGGATTGGGTTTTGTTTTAATTAATTACAAGGCCTCTAAGAAGTGATATTTGCTCAATATTTTATTATAAGAAGTAAGTTTACTTAGTCCTTTAACAAATGGTACAATAAACTTGTCTTTTTCCTTTCAATGGTGTCCCAAGGAATGCATTAGTCTTTGAAGCTGAAATACTTTGACATCAGACTGGGTGATGAGTTGCTATGGTTTCAAGGGCAGTGTTAGTGCTAGAAAAAGACCTCATCCTTGAAATGTGCACACATGCAGTCCTGGGCTACTATATATTTCATGACCAGAACTTAGGAAGTAGCCTTCCACATCAGTGCCTTCATCACGGGGCATAAGGAGAAACTGAAGGAAGATTCAACTGGATTCCTGTTCCTTAATAGCTATTCCATTCGATTTGAGTAGAACTCTGTGTATGTGGCAGTTTTCAGCGCTTTGATGGAAAGATGGAAAGCTTACACCTCGTGCAAGCTGCATTCACAGGGGGAATTTCCAAGACAGGTGGAAATCAGAGGGAGAGGATTCACATTTTGGTGTGGAATAGACTCAATGCAAGCCAATTGTTTAGTTTCTTGAAACAATTTTTTCAACCTACAAAAAAAGAAGTGGCATGTTTTTATGAGGTACCTATAACGACCTTGAAATATTTGAATGTATCTGCTTTCTCTAAAGAGTAAACAATACAGCAGGACTGTTTTAAAACATAAATTTTAGTAACCAAAAAAAAAAGGTGTATTGGAGCCCTTGCGTTACTTATCACTTGGGTATCTTTAACTAAAAATAGAATCCTAATCAGTTTCCCCTTGAGTCCTTTAGCTTGCAAGCAAGAAATAGATAATGGCTGGATGTTTAAAACAATACATTATTTCTCAGTGCATCGTCGAAATGTGAATTCCTCTGAGTTATATTTAATGCATATGTTTCTAGAAAATATATTGTACCTTCACAGTGGATATTGAAATGTGTCTCTGAAAGAAAGAATGATTTCCTTAAGCCTTAAGGAGTGCCTCATTGATTTGTAATGAGCAACTCTCCTCTCTACAGACTCTTTGTTTCTGGTAAAACAGGTACAGTTACCATGATTGATGCTGTTACATTGTCCTCTGGTATTTCAGTTCCTTTCTTGGTGTAGCCAAGGATGGTTTAGAATAACTACTGACACTGGGAGCCGTGCTTGATTTCTCCCTATGCCACAGGTATGTTTCCCTCTTCTCCCAGATAAAACAACACAACCCCTCATTAAGTCTTGACACGGTTCAGGAATGGATCTCAGCAAAGTGACCCGTCAGCCCTGGATCTGGGATTCTCCTGCATATCAGGTATAAAGAGGTTATTAGGACTTGGTGAGCTCACAGAAACAGTGAGGGGTCGGACAGTCTTCTTACCTTCCTTGAATTACTAGATTTTTTTTTGGAGGGTCTTTATCATTCTCCCTTCACAGTGTTTTTCGACTGAAAAACAGAGTCTAACTTGTAGTACATCTGACTCTTCACAAAAAAATCCCTGTAATTTTGAAAGTAGTGATTTGATCCTTAATGAGTTTACTGATGTCTAATCATGCAGCAGGATGAAGGGAAGCCACTTGCAAATGAGCAGTGTTCATCTAGAAATTCAGCCTTCTCACCACAGTGTTCAAGGGAGGAAACGGTGCCGGAGGATTTCCCAAGACTTTGAATTCCGGGATTTCAAACTCTGAACAGCTGTATGTACACTGAGGCTTTTCTGTTCATTTGTCATCTATCTAACAAGCTCATGGCACACATGTATATTTGCCTGTGAATTACAGGGAAATGTTTTGGAAGTCTGTAGGGAATCCAGTTAATCAATTTGATTCATTGCGGTACTTATTAGCCATGAAGGCTCAGCCTCAGAAGGTTTGCCATTTTCTTTCAGTAAAGTTCAGTGTAGTCTAAGCCAAAATCGTTGAAATGAATATCTTAACTTTTATTACCCAAAGAAACTGTCAGACCTCTCTAATGGTTTCAGATGGAGTGAGACCACCTTTTAAAAAAATTCTTTTGTTTTAATTTGGTGCAGCTGACATGCACAGTGCAGGCTTACACAAACTGTGGGAAGGGGGAAATATTAATTAAGGTCTGGGTCATGCCCAAATCTTGTGAGGCCATTTAGGTAATTTTTCTTTATTTTTTCTCTTTGCCAACTGCTACTTAACAGCTTGTAAAGATCTTTTGAAACTCTATTACTTTATGCATTAGAGATTTGCCTACTTCCACCCTCCCCCTTTTGGGATTCTGTGAGGCTTTTTTCTTGTATGCTGTGCCAACAGCAGATTTTGCCTGAGTATTCTTTTTCTCATTAACATCAATTGAAGTGAGACGTCAGAAATCCAGGACCATTTGCAATGACAGGACAGTGCCAATGCTCTTCCTTTTATAACCCATAGGAATAAAACTATGCAAAGCATCATTTCATTATTCACATTATGATGGTCTGCATAAATTACAAATCATAAGCTAGGGAACAAAAATTCAGGAGGTACTTTGTTAGAAATTGCAAGTTTAAATTTTGAGAGGGGAATATGAGAAAGAATTAAACAAAAATAAAAATAATATTGCCAGTGCATTTTAGACATACTCCTTCCTTTATTAGCAATTTTATCACAAGACATGAGCCTACTTAGGCAGGTGAGGATAAATGCCAGGCCATATTTCTTTGCTGGTTTACAGCAGGTGTGGACTGAAAACCAGAGTCATGTCTTTCCCCCCCCCCCACCCCTTTTTTTCTCTTAATGGTGAAATATTGAAGATATAGAGTTGAATTGTGTCCTTTATACAGCCTTCATTTGGTAATGGACTAGGTGGAATCCTCCAGCACTACTGAACTGAGCAAAATGCCCAGCACACACTTTGCAGTGTGAGGTGTGAGGACCCTTATGTGAGTAATACGAAGTCATTCTTTCTTCTTGAACTGAGGTAGTCCTCACCTGTACAATGGTTTTTAAAAATCGAATTATTTATGGAGAAATAATTCAGCACCTGTCTGTGTTTCTGTGTTAAAGCTCACTGAATTTTTGTGTTAATTTCACTTTATTTAGTTTTTATATGAAAATCTCTGAAGAGATCAAGTGCAAGGATACAGCGATTAGTGTAAACATGTCTTGTTTTCATTAAGTAAAATATTTTGGGTTGATTCATGAGGTAAAATCCGATTTAATTCAGTGGAAAATAAACCATATTGCAGCCTATACTTAGAGTAACCGTGCCCTTTTTTATTGGATTTTGGCCCACAGGAGCAGAATAAAGCCTTTTTCCTCATGGGGACACACCCAGAGCAGCCTCTGTCAGAGCTCAAAACCATTGAGGTTTTCTGCACCTTCTTGTTCGAATCCATCGCTCCGGTTGGGAGGCAGCAATAACCGAGGGGTGTGACAGCAGGCTGTAAGAACATGCTGCTTGGGCATATGAGGAATACATTTTCTGGCTTCATGTCTTAAGTCTTGCCACCTTTTCAAGTTACAGAAATGGTGAGGTTGAGGGGGTGTTTCTTCTTGATTTTTGTTGGGTTGTGGTTTTTTTTTTTCTTTTGACACAAAGCTTTTGATCTTTAGGTGTCCCCTCGCATCAGGTGTGTGTCGCACATCTCTTCTGTAAATAAGCATTTTGGTTTAGGGAAAGCTTTTGGAGGTGGAAGGAGACATCCTTATGAAGTAATATTATGTGGTTCTGTGGTATAGGAAAATTAAAGTTCTAACACTTGTTAGAATTTATGCTCAATGGAAATTGATAGAACTTACTGACTTTGAGACCTAGTAAAAATCAAACACACTAAAAAGATAAACCTGTGGTTTTGCTAATTTTCCTAATTGCCTTGATAAGGGGTCTGTGGAGCACCACAATCTTCAATGTGACTGGAGGAACAAGGGACTTTTCTTTTTCTTTGTGGTCATGAGGATGAAGTTGGGGTTTGGTAATAAGATTGACAAGGCAGAAGAAACTCTGGAGATGCATTTTTTTAAAGGTGTGATTTAATAACTATGTGTTTCCTTACCATTCCTAGGGAAAAAATTAGCTTTAACAGATAGCAGGAAACAGATTAATTGTTGAGTTAATAAAAGGAAAAGGATCAACATATTGTTTAATTGAGAGGGGAGCCCAGAAAAAATAATCTTTTCTATCTAATTTGCTATCACGTAAAGGAGATTGATAATCTGTTCCAGATTAATGAAATACACCCCACTTGCCAAGTGACATTTTGGGATGTTTGCAAGATAAATTCAGCATATTTAAGGGAAAAGGATTTCATCCCTTTCAGCATGCAAATGATCTAAAGTTGCACTGGTCATAGAGCCCTTTCTCTGGATGCCAACTTTCTGGGACGCAGGTTTCCGATGTGGCTGGAGCCAAGAGTCAATGAATGTGATAGGAATTGGAATGTGCTACTTTGTATCCTGTACCTATTAGTTTGTGCTTGTGCCCAGTCAGGCAAGGTAGTTTTTAGGAAGTGTGCAAGTTGTTTACGGTATCAACAAATCTCTTCAAGACAGATGAAAATAAAAGACATTTAACAGTCACTTCACATAGTTGTTCTTAGATTGAAGTAAAGTTCAGTATTAAACATTAAAACAAAGCCAAAACATAACCAAAGGCAGTGTTACTGTAACTCTAAATGTCATACATCCCTTACAGAAAGTATCTCTCAGATTAATTATGGAACCCCCAGATTTCAAGAAATCCATTGTGGAGGCAGGAGGGATGGTCCTCCAGGGGGAAATCTAAAGATGTTTCCTGCCAGCAATAAAAAAGAGTTAGGGAAACTGATTGCTTGGAGAGGCTTTTAAAAAATAAATAAAATACAGGGAAGTCATCAGCTTGAAGTAAGAAGAGAAAATGAGATGATGATTTGAATGCTATTTAAAGAATTAGTGGAAGAATAGGTAGGTCTTAGTAGGGTTGTCTCTGAAATGGATGGCTAGTTTAAAATATTTTTGATCAGCCCTCCTCTGGACTTACCTCTCATTGCTTCAGAGGTTTCCTGCTTACCACAGTCATTGTGCTCTCTGTCAGTTATTTGTACCTAAATCATTTTGGAGGGGATTTGGGTTGTTTTATTTGGGTGGAATTTTTTCTCCTCTGTAACATGAGTGCCTTTTTGCTTAAGTCTGACCTGCAAACAAGAGCAGGGTTGCATTCCATTTTGCTGGCCCCTGTTTTTTCTGCTGTCCAGCTTGAGCAGCCCAGCTGACCTGTACCATATCAGGTGCCACAGTTTTTGTTCGGGGTCCATGGAACGTAAACCAGTTGTCAAACTCTGGTGAGGCATAATCACCATGAAAGCTATTGTTTCTAACTTATATTTAGGTCAGAATATATCTCAAAGTTTTCAAAATGTGTTCATTGATGTTAGAAATGTTACAGTAGATGTACCTCTGTCCTCTGCATTCCTGTTTAGGTACAGTTTCTTACTTGCATGATTCAAATTATATTTAAATGCTTTGATCTTATTCTGTTCCTTTAAAATCCAGAAAAATCACAAATTTAACTGTTTTCAAGCATGTACAAGCATGTGACAGAATAGCTTTTGTAGACTTGTGCTGACTTATTCTTAGGCCCCTGACAAGGCTTAGGTCTACTCCTGCCTGGGTTATGCAGGAACTTCAGCAGCTTTGCTGCCTTGGGACCAGCAGCAGCAGCAGGAGGAAACACAGTGAGTTACCTTTTGCTAACAGAAGCATTGTTTTACCAGGTTTCTGAAAATCAGAGTCGTTCTCTCGTTAGATGCCAGACGAGAGGTGTTTCTTTGAAGTCTGTCTGCTTCTACCCTGGACCATTTCTGAAGTCAGGACATCCCTCCAGCCTTGGCCTGTTTCTTGAACCTCTCTCCCTTACCTCCTGCACTGAAATAACTATGGGGCTTCCTTCTGCTCCTCCAGGGTACAAGGGTACATGCTGTGAGAGGGCAAGAAGCATCACCTCCTTGTTCTCACTTCTGCTGTGCTGGTGTAGTGCAGTACTTTTAAAAGCAGATGAGAGGAGGTGTCAATTTTTCTATAGTTCCAGGATGATGCTATGTCACGTTCTGGAGACTCGACCTATTCAGTGCTAGGGGTGATGGTAGGTGAAGCTGTACCTGTGAGGGTATATAAAATCTTAGCTTCTCTTCTTGTTTTCGGGTATTTAAAATTTTGGCCAGTTTGTGTGGAGTTTCACCACGCTGTGAGATGGGGTTATCTGTACCCTTTACCTGAGGGTCATCCTTAACACACCTTCCTCTTTTCCAGCAGCAGGAACTGCTGAAATGGCATTGCAGTTGCAGTTTGAGCTGTAAATGTGGCTGCCTTCTTGGTCCTTAACACATCCCTGATTCTCTCCCTGTTACCTTTGGCAGCACATCAGGGTATCTTCTGTTCTTACGGATTCTATTGCCAGTCACATTTCTTTGCCTTCACCTGTTTCTTTGCAGTTGTTTCTTTCTTTTTCCCCTTTTTAGTGCTAACGAGCTTCCACAAGAACTGCATGCATGTGTATTTACCAGCACGCTGGAGAGGAGTGTAAGTGTGTGGCAAGGCAGAAAGAAATAGAAAGCAACGATACTTAACAAGGAGATTGTGGTGTTTATTGCACAGGAGTGATGGCTGTCAAGATAAAGAGTAGATGACACCAGGGAAAATAGAGGAAGTGATTTAGGGAGCCAGGCCTTGGTGCTACAGAAGGATGGAATACACAGCCTGAGGCAGGACTGACTTTTTTTTTTTGATGAGGACAGTTGAGGCCTCTGTGAGAAGTGCAAAGCAGGATATCTCAGCTTGTCTACGATTTGTAAGGAGTTGCTGTGACTTGCTGCAGCTTTATGGTTAAACAGGGTTAGGAGCATGCTCCATCCTGGATGAAAGGCTCTGGAAGAGATCTGAAGACCTTGCCAAGTTGTTACAGATATTGACACCAAGACAAATGATGTCAAATGACCCCAAGACTTTTTTCAGTGTCTGTGAGCTGGTAATGGGAAAGTGATTCAGCCTGAGACTCAAGTCTTTGTCTTCCCAGGTGCTTTGGGACAACAGTAAGCTTCCCCAAAAACAGTTTGCCATTTTACAGTTTGGATTTTATAGATTTGCTTTTTCTGTTGTGCCAGATTTCATGCTAATGTAGGAATAAAATGGTTTTATTTAGCAAGAAAGCCTGACTGCATACTTTTACACTTGTATGTTCCAATCTCATTCTCTTTAAGGAATCTGGTTTACTTTGAAATTTAATCTATCAGATATGAGAAAAAGCAGAAGTGCATTATTTGGACAATTGTTTACTTGAGTATTTCTGATTTCTTCACCTCAACTGTCTGGTGTACATCAGGCAGCTTGACCAGCGTGTTTGCCTGGGAGCAGCCTTTCATTTGCAAATTCATGACTGTCGACATGTCCTTTCTCTGCTGCAGATTTGAGTCTAGATGCAGTTGGCTGCCTTGAGTCCTCATCGAAAGGTGCTGTTTGGTGATGCTGAGACATGTGTCATAGGCAAGTGTGGAGCAAGAGCACCAAGGGTGCAGTGGGAGGAACGAGCCCTCCCTTACGGATTTGATGTGTAATTGGTCACCAAATGGTGGAGATGGGTGGAAGTTGTGAGACTCTTGGCCCGATTTCCCTGCTGCTCCAGCACAAAGCATGGCATGCCTGGCATGGAGCCACTGAAGCACCGGGTGTATCTCCCACTTATCAGGCACTGCATATGGCTCTAGGCAGGTTACAGAGTTTGTGGGACAGTGTTTTGATACAGTCTGGCAAATTCTAGTTGTACTTTCTGTTCCTGTAGACTGCTCTGTTCCTGTGGCCTGTGAGCGTTGGCAAACTCTTCCTGCTTTCAGAAAAGGGAGGAGAGTTAGACAGTTCTAGATCTTTAATTTTTGCAAAACATTGCAACGCAGAGCCACAAGTGATGATTTTATCAACGTTTTGCACATAACCTGGTTTATGGCTCTCAAATTGGTTTCTATAGGGCTCAGGATAAAAGGCTGGAAGAACTTTTTCAGCAAGTGTTCTGAGCTTGATGTGCAGGGTTGACTGGAAAAAAGAACAGAATTTTGTATTTGAAATGGTTGACAAGGAAAAAAAAAGCCTCACAAACCTCTCTGCTGCAAAGAGAAATAAGGCATGTGGCGATTGACAGATTTACGTATCCAGATAAAATCTTCCACTTTTCCAAAAGCAGAACTTTCTCTTTATGCAATGTTAGTTTCAAAGCTTCCAGCTCCTGCTGTGCCTAATGGTAGGTATGTTTCCAGCTACTTCCTTTTCATGCCTGAAAATGGGATCATTCTCGGGTCTCCTCATTGTCATCTGGTAGCTATTCCCTTTCACTAATTTCCCCAAATGAGTTGTGGCCCACTCCAACGACTACAGGATTCATTAGAGTGAAGAATAATAAAAATGTCCTTGGTGTTCAGACAGGAAGAAAAGATCCCAAAGGCTGCCAGAGATAAAGATCACCCACTGAAAGGATAAAAATGAACAATGGTTCTTGCAGGGAACCTAAAAATACAATACTCGGCTCTCTCGCATAGAGTTTAGTTACTGAAATAACAACTGGATTGTGCAGTATTGGGATTATTTTGGTCTCAAGATAATATGAAGTCTTGCAAGTTTAAACAAAACACATATCAGGGAAAAAACATGGGTTTAAGTCTAAACTATACCCAGTGTTGTGGCTTAGTTCAGGTTTATGTGCATCAAGATACAAGGCTGGAACTTAAAAGATCCCTTTTCAATACTTAATTCTTGAACAAACTTTTTGAGCAGCTTAGGATGGGTTGATTAATTTTTTATGCCTCTTTCCTGTCGGCAGGTTTGTGAAATGGGTGTAACCATGCTTTTGTGCTTGACAAGGTGGGCTACAGGTGGGGTTTGCTGCTGTGTTATTTTGAGTTCTCTGTTGCCAATGAGACATATCAAAACAAAATTGAGTTCACTGTGAAGTTTGTGATGTTTGTCAAGTCGATCACTGCTGCCTTTAAACAGATTATTTTTATGTGAACCTGTGCTTCAGTCCCTTGCTGAGTGCTAGTTCTGCATTAATTAAATTTTCCTTTATATGTATGCATAGTATATGTACACATGTAGAAATGACATCTAGCAGATGGATCTTACATAGTATAATCCAGTTTTTAAGACACTTTAAATAAGCACAGCTGTAGGGATTTTATTATACTGTGTGCAGACACACATAATTTGCTGTGCCCATGTTTCTGAGTCCTGCTCCAGATCAGAGCTGGAGGAAAAAGAGGAGAAGAGGCAGCTTTTACAACTACAGTCAGTGCAACTAATTGTTCCTACTAGGTAAAGATGCATCCCTTTTACTGGCTCTCTGATGATGGCTTTTTGTTTCTAGCTACAAGCAAATCTAATTTGCAAATGAAAAATTTCATTATAGCAGAAGTTGCCTGCAAGGGAATTAAAGGAGGCACATTCAAAAGAATTCTGCAGAACTTAAAAATGCTTCTCAAAGAATGGATTTACGACCCCAAATCGCAATTAAAATAACAATTGGTTTTAAGTGGTACCTATTATTTTTAAAAGGTTAGATATTCCAACAATAGAATTTTAAGGGAGTAAGGCAGCTTGTGTGCAAAACCTGTGGAGGTAATTGGCAAAGCTCACTTAATATTTTTTGTTTGCTATCCAAGAGCTATTCACGATGCCACTGTAACAGTATGTTGTTGGTACAACAGAGCTGACAGTTTTCTGAGATGAAAAGGAAGAGAATGGAATTAATCACACAAACTTCATCATCCAGTCTGGCATAACTGAAAGTGAGTTCTGCTATACTTGAACTATTTTAAATAACTTCATGTTTTATTAATATAGGGGTTTTTTCTGTTAACCTCTTCGGTACTTTCTGTCCAGAGTTCCATTGTGACTTCTTGTCCTTTGCCAGACTTGCCCCTCATATGTAGACAAAGCATGTCCTGGGTGTCAGCACAGGAGCAATAGAATGTTTGTACATTTTTCTTTCTTTTGTCCTCAGAATGGCCACGAGGACTAGAAAACTGTGTTGTGCTGTGGTGCCTGTTTTAACCATTCACTCCTTAGAGACCAAGGTACATGCAGAGGAGCTAGGTTATTACTATTCTGAGAAATATTTACCATCTTAAAGTAATGTATGTTTTAGGAATGTCTTTATTTTTATGTAGTCACATTTACGTCAAATTTAGCTTTTGTTTGTGAGCTTGAAGACATTCCCAGGGTCCTTGTTTGGGAGAGACAAATTAATTTTCAGTATATTTTTCTCCAAGCCTGTTCACTATCCAAGTGTTCTGATACTGTCTGCTTTGTTTAACATTGTGCAGAAAGTGCCTTCCAGACCTCATGAGTCCTGTGTCCCTTGGGAGGGGAGAAAAGTCAGTATGTACTAGGTGTCAAATTTTTTTTTGGATTTTAACCTAATCATTCATTATGGTTTTGCACTACTTTTTACCTATTCTCTTATATATTTAGAGGCTGTGTTTAGTGTCAGGTGCTGGCACGATGTTTTCACAGGTAAGGAAGGGTGTCTTTCTTTTTTAATTTAGGGAGTTATCATTTGACCTGTAAGTGCTACAGTTTGTCAATATGTATGTCGGCCTCTTTTAGAGTGAAGGCCAAGTGTTTGCAGCAAGAGAGCATTGGTAGCTCCCAATTGCCCAAGCTCAAACCTTTTACATATTTAATGTCGAGCTATGGATGTCTTTGTGCAGAGGACACAAAATCCTTCTGTTACCTTGTAAATCACGCTTCTCTCAAAGGATCACTTTGATTCTTTTCACTGTCTTCCCACTGAAGTTGCAAATTGCATCCACTGTGATGTAACCTTGGTATGCTGGATATTTGCCCTGAACCTCTTAGGAATTTCTATTTCCATCTGGAGCTTGGATTTGCCCTGTGGGACTGTAAGGGCTCAGTGCAGCAGTTCAGTCAGGTGGGAATCCTGTAGGTACTCAGGCAAAGATTGGAGACACTGTGGAACCATGAGGTCATAGCTCATGTATGTGATTTCACTTGGTGATACCAAGCAGCCTTTCACAGCTCTGCATTCTTATTTCTTCAATGTCCCAGGAATGTAAACTACAATGCAGAAAGAGGAGGAAAGAGGTGTTTGAAATATTCTGAACAAGTCAAATGTGTAAAACACTGAAATTGTTCAGCTACAGTACTTCTCATATGAGACGTAGACTGTAATGAATGGATTATTTTAATTATAATGTGCAAACTTTTAAATTGATTTGAAAACTTTGTAACTTTAGTTCACCTTTAACAGGTTAGGAAAAGAGCTCATTTTAGAAAGAGTACAGACTTGCAGTAACTTTTTGTTGGATGAATACTAGCCCCTTTTTTCAGATATGTTGTATATTTCTTTGAAGAAGAGAACATAGAATTGTGATACATTACTCTAGAACAGGAACTACTTTTATAGACATCCCATACATGTAGCCTGATACAGAGCTTTCTGTCAAGACTGAGGTGGTTGAAACTGTCCTAGAACAGTCAGTAAGAAGACATCTTGTAGTTTCTCTTTTAAAAGGCCAATTTTACAAGGACCGTGTTGTAGGCTCACATCATCTCTGATGTGAAATTGCAGTAGCAAAGGCTTTAGAGCAAGGAGAGTGTAGCTGAATTGTGTGCTCTTACAGCTGGTGCGCTGGCACTGCACTTTAAGACCTGCTTTAATGAGAACAAGTATTCTTTATTCACAGATTATATTTCATGGACTGTGGCTTGTTTTTTGGCAGTGAGATTTCATGGTCTGTATGTGGTCTAAGGGACATTACTTTTGAGAAATCAGGAAAGATATTTAACCTGACCTTAAGTAAACAACGTCACATGCCATAGGCATGATCCTGTTCCAAGGTGGGACAGCGAGCATTTTAAATGGAGAGTTAGAAAAACCTGCCTGATTTTCAGACACTGAACTCTCCTGGATTTCACTGGCACTCTTTTGCTGGAAAGCTCAGCCTGACTTTCTCTCTCCTCTTGCCTTTGAGCTGCACTTCCTCCATCAGTAATTGTTCCCTGTGCCACTGTCATTTTAGCTTTTCTTGACTGTCTGTTTATTCATTTATCTTATTACAGTGCTTTAAGTATGACTAGTCAATTTGCTTCTTTATGTGATGTGGGCATGTTTTATCTTTGCCTTACAAACACTGACAGTGCTTTTTGGCACCGGGGTTGCCAACCAGGCTAATTTTTCAGACTCTTACAGCCAGTGAAGTTCTGAAACAAAAGTTTTCTTTTTTCCATAGGCTCTGAACTTTCAGATTACAAATCACTTTCTACATGCTAATAAGCTTAGATAAGCAGAGTACATGTTAACACTGTTGTACAGATGGGGGAACTGAGATATGGGAACATTAAGAAACTTGCTTGAGGAAGTCTGTGGGAGCTGACCTTATTCTGAGAGAGACCCACGCACCATCCTTTTTCTTGTCAGATTCTTTCTTTTTACTCAAACCCCTCCCTCCAAGGAGCCGTTGGTACATAAAAAGATCTTTCAGATTCTATCTATGTATCTATATTTACCTACAGCTATGATAATTTATTGCACGGCATTCCATGTGGGACTGCAATCCTCAGTCAATCGCAGAGCGTTTTCCAGTTTTAGAAAGCAAAGGCTGCTTTGCTGGTGATCTGGCAAGCTGCATTTCGGAGACAACTGCACCAGGAAACGAGTTCTGCAAAAAGTACAGCGGGTGTGTGGTGCGGAGCTGACTTGCATAAAGAAAGTGTTCCTTCACCTCAAGTACCCTGCAGGTCGTGAGCCTGCCTGTGCTGAGCTGCACACTCTGTCCTCGTCTTTAAATAAGAATCTCCAGTGTCGTTTGGTTCGGAGGAGAAATTGGTGTTATTCTTCTCCTGCAGGAGTGGATGTATGGAGTTAAGCAGTATAGGGAACTAGACATTTACCATTACCATGGCAACTTCAGATGATGATTTATTAAGTCATATTTTTTTCCACAGTGGAGACTATGCATTTTTGTTGGTCTGAGCTCTCCAGAGACTGTTTCTTGCCACTCCCTAGTGTGTCCTTTTCTCCCACCCGACTCTTTGCTTCTCTTTGCTGAAATTACAGAATAATGGAAATGTGTTTGTAGCAACCTTCTTGTCAGGCTAAGAAAGTTTGGTACAGTTTATTGCTTTCTTAATGAATACACTACTGCTGGTTACCCCCCTGGCCTGGGACACAATTCCAGTGGCTGGCATAGCAATTGGGAGCAAAGGCAGCACCGGGCAGAGGGCTAATAGAGCACAAGACACTGCAGGAAGAGAGGGGGAGGGCTTTTGGCCTGGCTAGGCTCTGCCTTTCTATTGACCTTTAACTCCCCCTCTTGCTTTCATTCTTCTGTGACCACTCTTCCTGCTCTGGACACTGCCAGAGTTTGTTTGGGGTTTTTTTTCCATAATCATCCCCAGCTGCCAATTCTGTGCACTTATTACAACAGTAGAGCTCTTGGAGGTGCGGGCCCCCTTTGGAGTCTGGGACCTGCTCTTCTGATGCAGCTTAGTGGAACTTAGTGAGATTGGCTAAATCTATCCAGTTTTATAGTTGTAAAATATTTGCAAACTGGTAGCCTCAATGACTTCCATGTTCACAATGACATTTGCCAGCCCTTTTGTACCCCTTAGCCAGTTTTGGAACAAGGATAGGACTGGCCTCTGTGGATCCTACCCCAGCATATTGCGGCTGTTGGGGGAGAGCTCTGCGTCACAGGCAAGGCTGCTTTGTTCAGCCTTTGGAATGCCAGCTAGATATAGCCCCAAGTAAAGTCTCCAGATGCAAATACAGGAGACTTAATAAATTATTCATTTTCGAGCTGCGCAGACATAGTTTGAAAATCTTGAGGATGATGGTAACCAGGTCCAAACAAACAAAATGAATGGAACAGTTTCCGAATATAGAATCATGAAATGAATCTTTGGAGCAGAAAAGATCTCTCAAAAATCTGGCATCTTATCTGGCATCTGTCTTTACGAGCAGACAGTGATTTTTATGGCTCTAACTTCTAACAACATTAATCCACATGCAATCATTACTTAAGTCTGTGTCAATGGGTTAGGTTTTTATTTGTTTTCATTCACTGAAGTACAAGAACGTCCTCAGGATTCTTAAATACATGTAATAAAGTTGTGATACATCTTGATATGTAAACTAGTTTTCTCCTACCAGTTTCTGCTGGGTACTTGGCTTTTCCCAGTAAGATTTATTCATTATGACTTGGCCATATTTGATATTCTTTTTTTACCTGATTAAATTGTTCATTATGGACTTTTAATGTGATAATTACGTAATTATATGTGAGTGTATTTCAGTATTGATTGCATAAATGTATCAATAGCTTATGCATAGCTTTGTTCTTCAATTGACAAACACCTGAGTGAACTCCCTCAGAAAGAGAATCCATACCTGTGTAGCATGTAACCTGCATTCTTTCTGCAGCTGTTTCCAAGTGATTTGTTTGGTTTATGAGAACAGAACACACAGCCCTTCTCTGGGAGAATTTTCCACCTTTGGTTTTTCACCTGGGAAATCTGGACTGTGCTTTCTTAACATGTTTTCCAGCCGTTTTTTTCGAAGTATATTAGAAAAGTAATAGAACATAAATAATAGGTATAAAAGCATTAATGATCAACATGCATGTGGATCAAAGCCTTTCCTGTTTGACAACATAATGATATCTGTATATAGAGGGGTTCTAGAAGTATATGTACATGATTACAGCACGAGGAGTGCCTTCAGGTGTGCAGGATTGTCTGAAATAGTGATACTTCATTTTACATAGTATCCCTTTGCATCCTGAAAGCACCATCAGAGCTTACATGCTGATATTTTTTTTAATTGAAGACTTAAGTGTGGAAGAGGAAAATACCGTATTTTATAATTCTTAACTGTATAATAAGAAAGATTGCTGAACAGCACATGAATTTCAGCATCCTTCCATGTCTCCCCCCAAAAATCATTCTGCCGTGCTGGACAGAGTTTGAAGGAAATGTTTTTCACTTTCAGCTAAACATGGATCCTTGCTGTTGTGTGTGCTTGCAGCTGTCACACAGTTCTATTGTTTGACCTGTGCTGTTTTTCAAAAACCAAGCTAAAATAATCCATCTTTCAATGTTCTTTGCTGAAAGACAGTAATATATGTCCCAACAGCACTCATACATTTGCCTGCCTTTTGGATTTTCACATAAAGCATGAGTTACAAAGTGTGTTTGTTGGTTCTTGCTGTTACTCCATAGAAATCAGGCGCAGTAGAAGAGCTGAAACCTGATCATAGACTAAAGTTGAAAATTCCTGTTAGGAAGTCAGCAGCGTATTGCAGTGATGGTGTGAAAACCCACTCAGCCCAACTCACCAGCTGCTACAGGGACACTTTCTGTATTCCAGTGCCTATTGGGCACATCAGGGATTTGATTCTGGCACCTATTATACATCAATATATATGTCTGAAAAATATCTGTGCTAAAAGCATCCAGGAACACAGAGAAGCAGGGAAAAGGACAATTTGTTTGCTGCCTTTGCAGCGTTTTAGAATCCTTTTCTGCTTGACAAGTTGAATTAACTCCCTGGGTAAAAAAGTATCTTTAATAATAATAAAGGGAAATTTAAAAAAAATCTTTGATAATAAAAGGAAAAGAATGAGGAAAAACCAAACAAACTTGGCTGCCCCAGAGGATCACTGACTGGAATGGGCAGCTGGGGACCTGCAGTCCAGACATTATCATGTCACAGCAGTCTCCTGGGAATTGCTGTTGCAAATTCAGAGATGCTTGAGGAGAAATCAGGTAGTCAGGAAGAAGGAATCGGGGGGAAAAAAAACGGGAAAAAATGAAAATGAACCCCAGTCCCCCAATCCCATAAACAGATTGTTAAAACTAGTAGCTGAAAAAGCCCTGCAAGCACAAAAGGCTGTGTTTTGCACCACAGCATCTCTAATAGATTTCAGAAGGGACCTTTTATAATTATCTAATCTGACTTTGGTTTAACAACCTCCAGAAACTTTTGTTCTGTGTCAGATCCATAGATTTTGCTCCTCACCTTTGGGACTTGCATGTGATTTGGTGGAGGTGAAGCTGGTGCTGCAAGCAGTACCTCTGGCCACCGTGTGCTACCAGGAACTGAACAGTGTGTGTCAGTTTTTTACAAAAATGGGTTGCTTTAGCAATATTGCCATAAAACTGGAAAACCACTGAAAGGATTGAGTATAATAAAGGAAGTTCACTGCAAAACTGGGAAACCTGTATCCCAGTGCAGAACTCGTGCATCTGGCTTTGGGAGTGTCCTCTATTTTCCTGCAAACAAGTCCAGTTCTTGACCTGTGGAACATAATGTTTGCAGCAGGTAATACATATAGGGTAAGTCTCATAATGCCTTTCCTGTTCCTTTAGGGACATAACAGCTTAATGGCACAAAGCTCCCCAGTGAAGGGAGGATGAAAAAAAATAATTTAGAGATGGAACATAATGTGGGATTAGGGAATATGTAAATCCTAGGGACTGTCTCAGTCCCGTTCACCAGGAGGGCATTCAGTGCATGTTCACTGTGTGGCAATGTGGCTCATTAGGCCAAGGTTGCCATGATCTGGAGATGGAGACATGTGGAGCAAAGCAAGTCTTTAATCATTTCCAGGTGGATTGCATAGGTATAAAGTGAGGTTTCAGGTACCTGTTAGCAATGGCCAGTTTCTCCCCTGTTATATATCCAGTTCAATTGCAGGGATGCTTTAGAATCACACAGTTAAAAGGGGGAAGTTCACCACAAACAGTGAGATATTGAGATATTTTCTGGTGTTTGGAGAGGGACAAGAATTTTGCCCCAAATGTTTTTCTTTCCAATGGGGATTTTTTTCAGGAAGTTAGATCAAACTCGGTCATATTAGCATGAGAGCAATTCATGCAAGGTAGGAAAGGTTTATTATAACAAAAGAGAATTATTAATAGGAGAATAATTTACATCAAGGAGATAGTGGGAGTAAAGTGAATTTTGATGTTTTGAAGGTTGATTGAGTAGGTGGGTGTGTTGACAAAAACAAGACAATCATGTCTGCTTCAGGAACTTCCTCAGAGGCTTCAAGGATTTAAAATAAAATGTATGAGCTCTGTAGAAAACACTCTTTTTTACAACAGGAGGAACACAGCAGAAGTTTTTTTTCAAAAGTCTAGAATATAACTTCACTTATGCTGACCTTTCAGATCATGCTGTCACCAAAGCATTTTCTTTGAAATAATTTTTTTCTTTCAACGTTTCTAGGGTTAAACACTATAGTTCAGTTTTATCTATCTGTATAACTTCAATAGCTTCTGGAAACTTCCAGAATAATACTCCCAATTTCCAGAAAACAATTCGTTCTTGCAGAGGCCCAGGTTGTGGGACAAAGGTTTGGTGTGTATGATGATGTATTTCATCAACATACAGGTGCAGACAGATTCCTTCACATTGGCCTTGTTTGGGTTCTTTTTTGCAAGTGTCCCTTAAATTGCATTTTAATGTAGATAAATTAGAAGTCTTTGGTGTTAATAAACAGTGGCAATCAGTAAAATGATATTTGAGGGGAAAGCAGATTAATCAATGGTGTGCTGGTTTTCTTCTGCAGTTAAATTGTAAGCTCAGGTGCCAAAGGTGTTTTTTTACCCCTTGTATAATATGTAGAAAGCCCTCATTCTCAAGCGTATTCTGGGCTTTGCCTCTGTATTAGAATGTACGCTGGAAAACCTGGTTTTGCACCAAGGCTAGTTCATGCTGAAATGTAACTTGGGAAGCAGGTCTGATTGCAAAGCTCAGCCAGCAAACAGGTCCTTCTCCACTCAAATAAACGGTTTGATATCCAGCACTTTGAGATTGGTTGAATGTTCATGAAATTAGTGTCCTGAAAAGATGAAAAAGAAATAATAACAAAGGCACCTATGTCTGGGGAAAGAAGGAACAGGGCTCAAAAATGATCTGGCAGGGCTGGAAGAAGGCATGTGGTGAGGCAGTGTGGGTCCAAAGGCCCTTCCTCCAAAACTTTAACCTCCTGTTTATGCAATTATACCTTGTGCTGCAGAAGTTGAGGGAGCATTACTCTCCCTGTTGCATTAGTCCTTTCCGTGCTTGTGCTGGGTCATTGAACTGAGAGCACATTTTGCTCTCTTCTCTTGCTGCATCCCGGTCTGTATCAGCATATTTGGGGGTGATTTTAAAGGCTGGGTAAGATGCAGGCAGGACAGTCACAAGAAAAGTTTGAGAGGGAGGAGGAAAAAAAAAAGAGCAGTTAAAGGTGTTGATGACTTTTTCTTAGCACCTTTCTTTGCAAATTTCTAATCTCTAGATCCTTTGTGGAGTAATAAAAAAATTAGTTTGTTATTTGCATAATTTGGGTTTTGGTGATTTCAGTGCCAAATTTAGCAGCTATTAAGCATAAATTTGGAGAGAGTGAAGCTTTATTGACATGTGTTGCTTTTGCACTGATCC
>WEKX01000923.1:121398-281584 GCA_013390025.1 Pitta sordida | reverse complement strand
AGAGGCTGAGGACACAAAATCAGGTCAGTTTAATCATAGTGGGAGCTCAGCTTTGGAGAGCTGTTCCTTTGCTGTCCCTTTGGAAAACTCCCTGGGTTTAGTGCATCCTGAGGTGTGGAAGAAGGAGACATATAGCCATGGGCTGGTAAACTGATCCTGTTACTTCAGTAGGTTTCCTAATGTAAGCCTTCAAGATAGTAATTATCCCATGTCTCTCTATTTTTGTTCTTAGGGGATGATTAAAGGAAAAGCTGTACTCTAGTATCTTATACAATACGCCTCTGGTTTTTTTTTCTTCTCAATATGTAGTAAAAGGAAGCAGATGATGATTTTCTAGAACAAGAAAGGAAGGATATTTATGCAGTCACTCCTTCATTCTTCTACTTTTACTGCATCAAAAATGGTTTACCTTATGTTGTATTTCTTGCTGGTGGATTAGGCCACCTGAAGAACTGACGTGTCAGCCAATAGTTTGGGGGTTTAGTATTATTACTTCTATATTTCATGAGGTTTGGTTACCGAATTATAGTTACAGGTCTTTCTGGGTACTCCCCTGAATGATTGAGCCTGCAGGCACATTTTTAAAGGTATATATTGTGGACATACAGGTATTCATCCATATTTATTTTTACAGAGATGTGCAGACACAATAAGTCAACCAAGTGACTGCTGTGCCTGGGGATACCCCATGGGATCTCAGGTCAGGGAGCTGTCACAAGTTCCCCAGTTGTGGACATATGATCTGCAGAGGAAACTCTTGCTGTTCTGAGCACCTGCAGAGAGGTAACAGAATAACCGTGTCAGTGTCCATGTTACTGGCCTGATTTCCTGCTGTTGCTGGCAAATAGTGTAAAATACCCTTTGGTGTAATGGCCACTATAAGGACAAATGGAGCAGTCATGGCTTGAAAACCTCAAATAAATAACTCCTGGCACTCCCAGTACACCAGTCCTCAATTTGGGAAATGCCACTTGATGGCAGGGTTGATGAAAGGTCCTCAGACATCAAACATATCAACTATGGCTATAAAAAGGCATGCTATATATGGTCATTACCCTCTTTAGGAAGACATTCCTTCTGTTGTGCTCCTTTGCTTATTTTAGTCACCCATTTCATACCTCCTCTTCAACACTTGACCCTTCAAGATAACCAATCTGTGGTGATGATCCATATTTTCTTCAGACAACTGGGAACCAAAAAGACTCTTAGTGACAGTGGTAGGAGTTCCTGATTGTATTAATTACTACCTCACATCAGTGCATTTTCACCTTTATGTGAAAGATGTGATTCTGGTTTTAGAGAACTTGTGAACTTTCAACTCATTTGTAGCATTTGTTTATGATAGAGTGGTTGATACAGGGACAGCATGGGATTTAGTACACACTGTCCACCAGGATTTAATCCCAAGTCCTTCTTGCTTCTGCCTGTGAATCGTTTTTTGTTGCCTCAGCCTGTGCACTAAATGCAGCTCTGGATAACGGCCTTATCTCAGACACACGTTCATGGAGAATCACTGTGAGGTGCTACAGGAATTTGACAAGGATCAGGACCAGTTTCAACACAATTCAATGTTTTTGTCAGTTATGTGGAAGGATCTATCTGAATTGCTTGGGCTTTATTTCCAGGTAGCACAGAGTGGTAGAATAGGAGATAAAAAGGTAGTAGACACTTTACACAGAAAGCTCTGAATTGTTTTGCCTGTTTGAGCAGGGAACCCTATAAAACAATCTGCTAAGGAAAAGCCATGTTACAGTGGGAGAAGACTGTCAAGCAAAGCAGAGATGGCCCTCTCTTGGGTGACAGCTGACCACAGGCTCCTAATGGAAGAGAACTGTGCTCCAATACTTGTCTGTGTGCATGGGAATGGGAACTGGGAGAGAAGCTTTGCTTATAAGCCTGTGTATGTTGGCAAGACAATACTAAAATAGTTCCTGTCATTCTGAGATCCATACCTTGGGAGGGACTGTGAAGCATTGAGTAAGGTTCAGAAAATCACCATGGAATATTTGGGGTAGGAGCAAATGGTTGATCCTCAACTACTTGGAGCATCATTGCTTGCATGTATCAATGAGGAAACTGTGGAATGACCGTGTTTGAGTCTTCAGAGAGAGAAAATACAGGGTACTAAAGGGAATGGGAACCAGTGGCTGAAACACTGGAGCAGATGAATTCATATTGAACAGGTGGTAAAAATGTTCCACGTTGAATCTGGTTAAATATGGGAACGGATCACTGGGAGGAAGAGCGGCTGCACCATTTCCGGATGTCTTCAGATTCAGCTTGGATGCTTTTCTGTAAGAAAAGTTTTAATCAAACACTACGGGCCCAGTGCTGGGGTTAATGATGCGAAATGCAATGACCTCTGATATGCACGTCCTCGGATATGCAAGAATAGATCATCCCACTTGTCTCTTTATAACTTTAAATTCCATGAATTGATGGATGTCTGCTAGTGATACAGCTTGAATAAGTCTTTGTACTTTGCCCTAATTTTACAAGTCTTTGTACAAATTTTTCTCATTATAATCTTGAGAATACCTTACACATTATTCTCTGTCTGTTAGCTGCTATTAGCGGCCCATGTGAATCCAACCATTGGTGTTACAAGAATTGCTTAGGAAATGATTTCTCATGCTGGATTTTGATAAGGAGGAAATAATATTGACTTTTAACTCTACCTTGTTGAAGATAAGTGTTGAACCATTCAACTTTATAAAGTTGAATTATAATGATTACAAATTATAATATTAATATATAAAATAAGTAATATAAATACATAGTGTATTATATGTTAATTATATTACTAAATTAAAAATATAATATGTCTTGGTGTTGAGAAAATATAGGTCGACACCTATCGATTCAACAGCACAGAATCCAGTACCTGGTAGGTCTTGAATTCCTGTTTCTGAAGATCGGATATTGGTCACTTCGTAAAGCCCATCTAGTGCAGGTGGACCATCAATCTGAATTTGGATTTGCTGTTGTCACAAATTTTTCTGGATTGTATTTAATGCCACTGTCTATTTATTTTCTGTTGCAAATTAGGAAATATTAGATCCAGAGGCTGTTTTTTATTTCTAACATTTTTGGGAAACAAGAACAGCTTGTGACTGTCTTGACAGAATTCTGTATGTCTGAAATAGTATTTTTCTTTTGTGATTTTTTTTTAATGCAGTGTAACTTATTACTGGCATGCTTAACACCATTTTGTAAAGTAGTTTTGATAAATTATTTTTTCTAAAGAGTCAAAAGGAAATTCACTCTCTTGAATTTGGAAATGTATTTATTTTCCTGAATATAAATTCTTTCAACAGTAAACCATTATCCCAAATTAATAACCATTCCAGCATAACTTATTACTATTAACAGCTCCTTGCACAGAATTTCTCTTGATGTTGCACATTGGCAGCAGGTTTTGCTGATAGAACTGCAGGAAGACTATTGCAGGTTGAAGTGCAAAGCCTCTTGATTTTTGATGCTACATTTTCGAGCATTCCTGCTCCTCTAAACTTTATTTTAGAATAGCTGATAGATTATATACAATATATATATGAAAAAACCCTCCATTGAGCTCCGCATAAAAACAACTTAAGAAAATTATTTCATGAACATGCAAGCAAGAAAAAGCCTTTTTTCCCCTGCAGCTTTTAATTGGTAGCTGTGAGAACTGAAAATCTTTCCATGCCCTCTTTGTTTCTTTTGGATTTTGGGTTTTTATTTATGCACTCTTTTATTTCTACTTGTTATGATATCTTCTGGTGATTTTGGCTAGCTTGCAAATGCTCAGAATTCATGTCTGATAATCTCTTGTGGAATAGGACAGATAAATTATTCCTTTATTGCCAAAAAATTACCATTTCAGGATACTTGCAGTGAGGACAGAAAGTTTCCATCCTTCAGAAAGTAAATTGTGGTTCCCCAGGACCACAAGGGAGAGGGAAAAGCATCTTTAGGAGTGTGTTAGTTCTCAGGCAGGTGTTTGTCTGTGGGGATTAGTACTAGGCTGAGTCTAATGCTGACAACCCTTTCCCTCACCAACTATGGTACTGCAGGAAAAGCAGTGGGTATAGGGAGGAGTGGGGAGATGTTTCTGCTGTTAATCAGTAGAAACAGATATATGATCTTCTGTAAACTATAAAGATGGTGTTAAAGACTGTGCATAGCATGCTTTCTTAAAAAATCAAATGCTATTTCTGAGCTCCAAGGGTTGACAGCTGTTCTAGTTTTGCTTGGGGATGTTTTCGCAATGTGGATTAATCAATGTTATGAACTGGGTCCATGGGGTTTTGGGAATGTAATTGGTTTCAGATGACACTTTGCTAGTCAATCTGTGAAACAGCCCAGTGTTGACACAGCTGAACAATTCCAGCTGTTTCCACTCACCCCTTCTTCTCTCCCTGGATGCACCAGTCTTTTCCCTCTCTTATGCCTCCCTTTCTTATTGTGACTTTGTAAAACAAATTTGTGATGGCAGTTTCTGTCACTTGTCTCTGCTTTGGTTTTGTTTCCTCACAGAATGTTTTCAAAATGCGGTTTTTTAGGTATTTTTTTGATGTCCAGTTATATCACTTTGAGCCTAATTTTCTATACAAATTTACTAATTTGCTGTACACTTTAGAAACAAAGTTAGGTGTTGCTTGAAAATACAGGTTTCGTATAATATGACAAGTTTGAAAATACTTTCACATTTGTTGTGGCAAACCCATTTCTCTCAGAAAAGGTAACAAAGAAATGATGATAACCAAGGGCAGGGACAAAGTGGGAGGTGTCTGCATAGAGAAGTGCTGTGGAACATGTGCCACTGCTGCTTTGCCCGAGCTGGGAGCCCAGCTTTGGTAAGGCTCATGACACTTGGATACCTTAATGACTAGTAGAAATAACTCCCCAGAAGGAAGTGACTCATAAATTGTCTATGCTGTTTGTATTTCTAGACTTAATTAATTTTTAAGGTCCATTTTCCCTTCTGTTTTTTACCCTGTTATATGGTAAGTGCGTATAAGTAATCCCTGAATATGTCATGCCACCTGCATCTGAAGTTTTTAATATGATATCAGTGCCTGTTCCTGAGTTGTGGCAATAAAGGAGGAGGTAGATGGAGTGCAAGACAACATACATTCATTTTCCATAGCATTTTTTGTGCTGACCTTCAGGATACTTTGCAACACAGAGTACAGCATGGCCCAGCCAGTTCCTCCTTGAAAACTTGTGTGCACAATGCCTAGACACTCTTCCCAAAGATGGCATTTTAATGAGTAGGCCCAGATGACTAATGTGATGGTCTGGGTTTCTTCTGAGAGCCTTTGGACACTGTACCCCTGCTAAGAGGCTCGTGGCTATTGTTTAGTAGCAACTAAGCAGTGGAGATTTGCCATTTAGTATTATTTTCCCATTACTCAGTTGGACAGATCTTGAAGGATGTGTGCTCTCTCTTGTTTGTGTGATTCCTTGGATGGCAGATTATCTCAAATTAAAAATGCTGTAAAAAATTCTGTACCAAACCTGCTGGTTTCAGGCAGCAGTAGGCTTTGCTAACTTTTTGAAGCAGCAGAGAATACCGCCCTTGTGTTGAGCCTTATAAGTCACATCTCTTGTATTCAAATAATGTGTAGTGGAATGACTGATGATAAACCTTCCACATGATATTGCTGCTGCTTTACCTACAAATCAGTTTCTTTGCCTACTATGCATGGCCTGTTTAGGAAAGGGAAAATGTATATTGAAAATGTAGTAGGAAAATGGCACCTCTGGGTATTTCTCTTAGAATGACGTTACAGGCTGAGAGAATTGCCAATTTGTGCGCTATGGCTTTCAGAGAAAGGCTTGATGTCATTAATTCCTGTTTGTGTATTGTACTTCCAGGATATTCAGTAAGAATATTCTGTTCTACAAACTTTATGCTGGTAGTGGGCACTGTGAGCTTTTTTGTGTTGTTTGTGGGGAGTGAGACTTAGGCATAAATTCAGTGCCTGGATCTTTGCAGGCCTCAGAGGGCCCCATTAATATGGCAGAATAAAGTGTTTTAGATTTTTCTAGCTTTTCCCATATTTTCTTTATGTTCCAGAGATTTTGAATTCTGACTAGCAGTTCAAACCAGATTAAAATCCCCTTGTTGACCGAGAGCTGACTCAAAACTTTTTATTCTATAGTTTTTAGAATCTGTGAGAGACTCTGGCCTCCATCATGACCGTAGCATTCTTTCTTCTGTTTTATTACTGAAGGCCAGTTTTTTTCAAAGCTAAAGGTAGACAGCTGTTGGCCTTTGAACAAACATTTAAATGCAGTTGCTGCTTGTGCGTGAGACTTGAATTATATCCCAGTGGTAAATTGGATCTTGTATTTAATGAAAATGATATTTCAGATAAATTGGGATTTTGTCTTTCTCTCTGTACCAGCCCACAGCCAGTTCTTAGTTAAGGAATATCTACACAGAATTGATGAGAGAATAGCAAAGGCTAATGCTTATATCAATTCAGAAACAAAATGACAACGATTCTTTAAACTGAGCAGACATTAAACGCATTGAGGACATGTATGCTATTCACTCTAATGTTCTTTTCATCATTCTTCAAACAACCCATAGAGGTTTTCTGTTGTACAATCTTTGACAAATCTTTCTTTGTATCCCTAGTTCTCTTTTGTTCTCTTGAACCACCAAAGGGAGTAGGTTCTTAGAAAGACAGGGAATGCACACCACCAGTATGGTGTGGAAAGCCTGTCTGCTGTTATGTGATTGAATTCATACAATCTTAGAGCTGTCATAAGCCCAAGTTTTCTCAGTATGTCTCTTGTCTCCCACTGGAAATTTTGTATAAATAGAAAGGAAGGAGTTTGGCTGTTGCCTGGGATTTGCAGACCGGCATATGCTGCCTCAGCAGCACTAGTTGCAGTTTGGTTGCTGATGCTGCCCTGCCCAAGTTCATACCCATGTTTGTAGTGTGGAAATGCAGTGCATTCAGTCCAGTGCATGAACAGGGAAGAACAAAGGGCAGGAGATGTCCTGCTCAGAAATTAGAGCATTTGGTAACTTCCTCGTTTTTGGAAACGTTTATTGTTATCATACTGGAATTAAAACAGTCTACTGGCTCTTACTAATTTTGTGGTATCATCAGAAACACTTGCAAAAAGAAATTACTTTGGGGCTCCAGTAGGTTGTGAAATGTGGTGCTTTTCAGGTTAGTGTCGCTAGCCGTAAAAACCAGAAAACTATTCCAGTGTCTTGTGCTGCAGTCTCTGCCCAGCAATAGGAAAAGCAGGTTCCTCAGCAGAACCTGCTCTGAGTGATCCTGTTATGAGCATATAAAAACCCCTTTTCTTTCTGCAGTGGAATATTTCTGCACTATCCATTTTCATTGCTTTGTCCTTCTTTTCCCACCAACTTATTTGGCCATGGAAACCCACATGCCCTTGAGAAGATCCTCCAATAGCAGAGTTTTCAGGAAATTTTCTGAAAAGTCTTCTAATAATCAGTTCGTTTCCAAATTATGCTTTGGTAATCCCAAACCACCAGTTACTTCAGAAATTTAGGCAGAACTATTACATCCCAAAAGTACTAGAAGTAGATTTTTCATCTGAGGGCAGGAAGAAGCATTTTGCTGGTTGAATTTTCTGTTCAGTTGCTGATAGAGGTTCTGAGGGAAGCAGCTACACCCTCCATCGGTACCTGCCCGCAATTAGTGTTCCTAGGATGTGGGCCTAATCTGTGAGATGTTTCTGATGGATCTGTGTTTTCCTGTGTGTCTTTGTGTCAGCCTGGTTCTGAGCAGGGCCCCTGCTGACTCTCACAGATGTAATGGGGTAGAAGGCACCAATAAATTATTTGCCAGTGTGCACTTGTTTGTGTCTTCAGACATTGGGCTTTGAGAAGTGCAGGCGTGAAGTCTGACAGTGCAGCACTGTCTAATCATGGATTCACATTCCTGATACTCTTAAGCGTCAGAGAAATCTTCCTTTCTGTGTCTTCCTCCTCTCCCCTCCCTCTTTTTTCTTGTTTTCAAAAGCAGAGGGGCAACACAGCAGTATCATCTTTACTTCTTAGTTATTTTTGATTTGTTCTTTTTTAACTGTTTCAAAAGAAGTTAGAAAAGGACTCTAAATGTACCAAGGGAACTGGTTTATGCTTTCAGCCTTATTTCAGTCTTTTTTTTTTTGCTTTCTGGAACAAGTACAGTAGCAGCTTGCATACATTCAGTGTCATGTTGCAGAATTTTCTGGTTAAGCATTACTGTATCTCCAGGAGCAGCTCCCTGGTTGTCTCCTCCATCAGTTTGATGTCAGCTGAGGCTTATTAGACCTTGTTAGGGCTCTGAGTGCATTAATGGCCCTAACCAGCCTCACCTGGGGCCTCCACCTGAACCCCTGCCCACGAGCTCCTTATAAATTCAGGTCTGGGGTACAGCTACAGACTTCTGGCTTTCATTCCTCTTGGAATTTAACAGTGCAGCTATGTACAACAACTTCCCAGCCTGTCTTCAGAGAGTGATAAGAAGGAATAATGGAACATTAAGAAAAATCCTGTCCTTGATCGTATCATCTGTGCTGGTAAGTTGTTGACATTGTGGTTTGCTGTGACACTAAATTTTTGACTCATTGGAAATGCAGCTTGAGTCATAAAGTCCTATTCTGTTGCGTGCTGTGTTTTGGGGCGTTTACCTTTTTTTGGTAGTAGCTCTTCCTCCAAAGATGAAAGCTGAAGAAGCAGAAGAGTAAATTGCAATTCCAGTAGTGCAATAAAAAGAGGAAGAATTTGTGTAGACAGTGGGAACCTTGGCTGGTGTTTCGGTGTGTAATTCAAGAGGGATAGTGAAAACAGGGTTCTGTTCACTGGTGTTGGGAATTTGTTGATTTTGCTTTACCTCAGTTAATACTTACGTTATGGTATTAAGATGATTTTGAGAGCTTCACTGGTGCACCAATGGACATTTTAAATGAAAACTTTTTTCAAAGTGTCACAGTTCTGTGTTCAAGTAGGATAAAAATGGACAGTTCTGATCTTAAACTTAACAGTTCAGCTTTTTAATGCACGGAACCGTACCCCACCTCTACTGTGGCATCACAGACTCTGAGAAAAAGAAGTGATCATCAGAAAAATCTTTGCTGCATTGAAGTTATCATTGATAGAGATGAAATCAAGGTCAAGATACCACAATGTGTGGGAGGAAGCTGGGTGAGAATTAGCAACTTCATCTAAGGCTTTATATCTCAGCTCGCTTCCAAGTTGTCTTTCTTCCACTGTCTCTTAGTGACTGTGAAAGAGCCATGAGAAATTGTATCATATATATAATTTTCCCCATTATGTGAGATCTCAGGATCTTTTTGAAGATAAGTTCAAATAGATTCACGCTGATTCAGAAAAGAGGCCATTTAAGAATTCTTGACTTTTTCAAGTGGTTCACTTAATTTCACATGTTCTGGAAGGAGGTGAGAGATTGCTCCTCATTGAGGGTCCTCACAGATTTTGTAAGACTTGGGTTTTTGAAAGAAGTTCAGGTTGAGCTGGGATTATTGTGTGTGAAGAAGTTGTGCATAACTTGAAGGCAGCAAGTTCTCTCCTCTGTTCTTTGTTCTCTTCTCCCTCCACTTTCTGTCATGTTCTTTAACAGCCTTAGAAAGCCATGAAATTGTCATCAGTCTGTATCAGATACAAATTGCATCATCTTGGAATCTGGGTTTGTGTATTGGGTACGTAGGTAATTTGTCTGTTAGATCCTCATTTTTTTCCTGTGTGAAGGTGTCTCTGTTGTCAGTCGCTCTGCCTTTTGGATCCTACAGATTCATGGCTCCAGTTTGATAAATGTGGACTGTCATTTCCTTGGTGCCTATGTGCAGACCTCCACTGTTCAGTAAGTCAGAGTTTGTGACCCAAACAAAATTTGGGGCTGCTCCCACTTCTGTCGTTGACCACTGTGCCATAATTCCTTAGGGAGTGTGGTGCTTGTCACAGTGTGGTGTTTAACAATTACAGCTTTAGAAGCAAGGTGTCACATTTACTTTTCCCCCACTTGCCCTGTGGATGTTGTGAGTTTCTCTTCAACTTGTTCTGGCTGTGCTTTTCATTGTCTTTGTTTCTTTCCTTGGCCTAGTCTAGCCTTTTGCCATAGCCTATTTCCTTAAATAAAGCACTTGAGTTGTTAGCAGAAAGAGGTGCTGACTTCCCAGACAGTTGCCATATCTGGCAAATTCAACCTCTTTCTGTCTCAAAATATGTTTTACTTCATGGCTTTACTGCTGGAAGGTGATGCAGATGGCCTGAGACTGCTGTAGCTCTCAAGCAGAACCAGGAGGACCACCAGCTCAGGGTCCCTCTGAGCTGACTAACCTGGTTTCTGGTGCAGTTGGAGCACAAAATCCTCACTCTAAAGCAAAACAGGCTGGCTTGTACAGGATGGACCGGGCTGTATGGTTTGATTCGATGACATCTTGCATTTTCGGAGTGGCCTGCTAGACTGTGAGGGATCTAGGTGGTGTTACGCTCTGGGATGTGCTCTCGGTCTCTGTACGGGTGTCAGGTGGTGAGTTGGACTAGATGATCCTTGTGGGTCCCTTCCAACTCATAATATTCTGTGATTCTGCGATTTTTTTATCTTCACTCTGAAGGAGAAGCCTGCATCTATCGCACTGTGCTTTGTTCACCCTGTAGGATGCAGCAGTGCACCATTTTGATAGCAACATGTTTGAATTTTTCATGAGTTCACTGGTCACAGCTCTATGACTCAGGGGCTGGCATGGCCAGATGCACCAAAGGTGCCCTTTGGTGTGGAGGGATCTGCAAACCAGAAACTGGGCTGGCATTTCTTGTTATGCCCAGAGCACAAGGGTCAGGAGTGGATCTTACTAGGAGTGCTTTTAAGAGGGACTTGACTCCAGCAAGACCCCAATCTGAACAGCAGGAGAGCATTCAGTGTGTGAGGAAGGGCAAGAGTGCTCAGTGTCCATTAATTCAGTTGTTTCTGAGTTATTAGACAGGTACTTACCTTTTTCTGCAACCCTTTGAAAAGCTGATACGGCTTTTTTCTCTCCCTCTTTTTTTTTTTTTTTTGGTTTGTTTATTGCATAACTCCAATAGAAAGGAATTCCTAAGGCATGAATGCTAAAGAGGAAGGAAAGAATAAGTGGTGCCAGTTAAATTTTCATGTATTTATGCCTTATTATGGCCTGACAGTCAGAAATAATATTCTTTTCCTTTTATCCTGATTTTCTCTTTTGACTGTGTATTAAAAAACCACCAGCAGTAACAAAGTGTAAAAGATTGAATTAAATCCTAGTTAGAATGACTTCACCTTAAATAGTGGAATATCTTAGATCTCTTTCTCTTCCTTTTTTCTTTCTCTCTGTCTAGTCTACAGAGACTTGGCAGTCTCAGATACCCTTGGGTGTTCAAAGGTAGATCAGTCTGTGGCAGGGCTGCCTTTGATGTTTTCACCTACAAAAATGTCACATCACAACTTGCTCTGTTATTTCACATTGAATGTGAAAGATTCACTAAAAGGTTAATTTCAAGTCTTGTTGAATTTTATACCATTAAAGTCAGTGCCTTTTCAAGGATGCACCTGGAATGATTTTAGAAGGATGAGAGAAGGGGCTGGTTTAAAGTTTCTGCTGCAGCTACACGAGCCCTCGATAACTGTGCCCATAAGGTGCCTGTGGGAGCATAACCCCTCCATACAGGAATGTTTTACCCTCCACTCCCTATGGAGAAAGAAAAGGAGCAATTGCTATAGATACTTTAAATAGCACTACATTTGCCAGCAATACCTTTACCTGTTTGTGCATGAGGCCTATTTTCTTGTGAAAGAAAAATGTAAAGGGAGAGGAACACTTATATAAATCTTTTGTGGGAGATTTTGTAAGGGTGAGGATAATTCTGAATATCTGTTCTGATTTCTGAAATGAATTGTAGAGTAATTACAAATACCTGAGTGAAATATTTTTGGAACATTCTTACTCTTCGTTCTTCTTCTCCCGTTCAAAACCTGTGTCTTCAGGCAATGCTGCACGTTGGTACAGGGACTTTAATTTCTTTGTGGATGCATAAGATTTCACTGGAAGGCTGAATTTACTGGATTTCAAACATTATTTTGAGTAAGAGATCTGCTTTTCTAAGAGATTTTTCAGTTTGGAGAAAAATGCTTGTTTATCAATCCTACCACAAATAGTGCACTTGAAATATTTCTGAATGGCAAAATGCTGAAGGAATAGGAGATACAAGTTACGTTTAAAATTGTTTAGGGACATTTTTAAACAATTGTCAAGTAAATTGTATTTTGTGTTGCCTTTTAATGCAATGAAATTTTTCGACTCAGTGAGGGCACTTAGAAAAGTAGGTGACATTTTCCCCCCCTCTTCTCCTCTTGGAATAACTCGGGCATGTCATTTGGTTGGTACTGAGCTCGATGCCCTCCACACACCCTTTCCTCTGCAAATAACTCTTCCAAGTGAGCAGTGAGAAGTCAGGTAACTCACTCTAGTGTCCTCACATTTGTGTAGCAGAGGCTGGGATTACATGCTTTGTCAAGCTGAGTTCTTAAGGATGTGTCACATTTCCTACTGTTTTAACATAGGAAATGTCTCTGTCACCAGGCAGCCCTGCTTTTCTGTGCATCCCCTAATTGTGTGTGAACTGAAGGTGCAGCTGGAGAGCATTTCATATCTAATTGGTGTGTGAAAGCTGAGGTCAGAAAAAACAATTAGGAAGTCATGGGCAGCTTCAAGAAGGGCTGTAATTGAGGCAGAATTTAAATTAAAAATTGGATTGCTACTGGGATGAAGTGAAAAGGATGTATGGAACAAAGCTGGAAACCGCAGAGCAGCTTAGGCTCCAAAGTTGCAAATGCTGCAGTGACACCAGTGCGTCCTGGTCCCAGGGAGGTTTGGGGATGTAGGGACCCAGGTACCTCAGGGAAACCTGATGTGAAGCTTCGCTTCTCAAGCCCCTTGGCATTTTAAAGAAATGTCTCTGCGTTACTGTGACTAAATTTAGAGTGTTACAGTCTATTGATAGCCCTGGAACAAGGACTAACTGCTCTATTCAGTGGTCTTGTTTTGTCTCACTTAACAAATAAAGTGGTAGAGGTGCTTGGCATACACTCCAGAGCTGTTTTAAATTCACCTAGTCGAGAGTTTGAAGTAATTCAACAAAGGAGTTGATTTTACTGTTCAAACTGTAAGAGTTGCTGTGTACACTAAGTGATAATGAGGCCATTTTCAAATCCTCATCTTGCCACTTCTAATAGCTGGATGTAGGTTTTCTAAGGATGTATTAAAATGTGTATCCAGCAGCTCGTTGCCCTTTTACTGTTTGGCTGATGGGTCATAAACTCTGATGAGTTGTAATTCTTACAAGGTTATGGTCCAGCATGTCACTTTTATTGTAGCACATGTGGTAATGATTTTTATCAGTGTCTTAACACTAATTGTCCCAATATAAACTTAGGTCAAAACCGTGCAAGCAGAAAGGTGGTGTGTGCAAGGAGCCTGTGAGTCAAAACCACAGAGTTGCTCAGTGCAGCCCCATCCACCTGGGGCTGCTGAGAGAGGCAGTAAAATAAGTAAAATAAGAGGAAGACCATACTAGGATAAATTCTGAGCAAGCAGAAGGCAAGAAGTGCCTTATGTCTACTAGCAAGGAAGAGATTTTTTTTTCTTGCTTTGTTGATTTTTCTCCCCCTGTTACCTTGGTGTCAGATGAAGATCATGGTGTCATTTTGCCAGACTTTTGTTTATTAAGGTGATGTGTCAGTGTTTGCATAGGGTGCTGTGATGCTGCTGGGAAAAGCTGGGAACTAATAAATTAAAATTGTTATTTGGGAAACAGGTCGGCAGCCTGTGCAGAGGGTGACCTAATCAGCAGGTACAATATCACTGGAATACTTTTCTTTCATTAGTAATTACATTTTAAGTGATTTCTAACTTCATTTCTTCAGACTTCTGTGACCTTCGTCTGTTTTCGTAGAAACTTTTATCTCTTGCTTGAGCCAAGGAGGAGTGTGGCTTTGGCTGGCAGTGCTTGGGTTTCTACTGCTGTGGCATGATGTGCCATGTGTTAAAAAACTACTGCTTTCCTCCCACAGCCAGAGGGATTTGTAATTTAGCCATGCAATTAGAGATTTTGTTAGAATTTGTGTTTTAGTTTTTATCACGTGTATTCCTGATACAGTTATTGCTCTGCATTTCTTGTCAATTCATTTAGGAACTTTTTTGGGATGAAAGGCTCTACTGAATACATTCATGTCTTCTTACCAGAGATGCTGGATTTGAGGGGTACTAACCTGCAACTTGGAGGACTTTTTAATTTTACTTTTTTTTTTTGTTTGTTTTTATTCAAACGAAGTAGCTACCTCTTGTGTAAAAAACAGACTTTGCAGTGTTGAAGGAGAATAAGCCAAGCCATAAATAGTTGATGGGAGGCTGCCCTGGGCATCTGTCAGGACCTTGCCCAGTCGCTGGGAAGCTCAAAGGCTCGGGGAGAGCGATTGCCACCTATTTTTTTCACCTGTGCGCTGCCCAGGGAATGGCACTGCCTGGCAAGTCTCGGGCCCTTTTGGGTGTGAGGCTGTGCTGGGGCCTGTCTGCTCAGGCTTTCCCTGCCTGCCTTTGCACGAACAGTACATGACAAGCATCACTAGGTGGCACAGCCACCCTGGTGTACTGCCCAGGTTAAACCACTCCTGTAGCTGCTGAGCCTTTGATTCGAGTTTAAAATCATTCCCGTCTGAAAGACACGGTGTCCCGGGCTTTTATAGCACATTCCTAACACTTAATCACTGGGCTCAGTCATAAGGCAGAGAGATGTGTGTGTGTCCTGGGAAATATGCCCTGCTTCTGCCAGGCACAGACCTGGAGGTTTTGCTTACTTGGGGAAAAAAATTATGTTTCCAAAGCTTCTTGAAATCTTGTTTTACCAGCCACTTACCTTAATCTTCCTATTGGGTTACCGAGCTCCCATGAAGGTCTGTTTCAGCCTTTTGGAATTTATTCCAATAAATCCAGTATATAATCCAAGTTTAAATAAAGAACTTTATAGTAGGCGCGTATGTTTTAAGCGCAAGTTTAAGTGTTTTCTACTGGAATGAATAGTGCTATAAAGGGGGTGCTTAACATTGAGTGCAGTTAAGCAAATTGTTGAGCTGGGACTTCTCTTACTATTTATATCTGAAACTAGTTGCAGAACTGCATTTAAAAGGTATATGATGATATCTGTATTAATTTCTTATTTTGTAGAAAACAAAGTGTAGGCTGGGCTGTATAAAGGGGGTTAATAGATCCCAATCAAGTTTACTCTGAAATTAGTTTGTTGATTTTTTTTTTTTAATTTTTTTTTTATTTAGGATGTCTTCACTGTGGAAGACGTGAACATTCTCCGTCATTGTTGAGTGTCTGTTTTTAAAGTACAGGCATTGAACTGTGGTGTGTCAGTTCACTTCTCTAAACCAACATGGGTTTACTGACACATGGGTTTGTCAGCAGTGATTTTAAGTGGGATGGTAGGGATGTTTCTAAGAAAGGAATGTGGGTTTCAATTTACAAGAAGGAATTATGATACGGAAGTTAAGCAGGTAATAGGTTTCTTTTAAATCATAAATGTGTTGTGTATGGATTCTTACATAACAGCCACAATTAAGGGTTTTCAAGTGCAGTGACAGTTGTTTACAAGATTTCTGCTGTTTGGAAAGAAAACATGGTTTCAACTTCACTTTTAAAGGAAGATGCTGTGAGAGATTGTGGTGGTATTACTGTTATTATTGCTGTTAATGTAGCTTGAAAACTGTTCTGGACACCTACAAAAGCGAAATAAAAGTCTCTTCCAGGATCCCTCACCTAAATACGTACTCCTAGAAAATCAGACCAGTCTGGTAAAATATATGTCAGAGTTGTGAATTAAACAGAGAATTGGGGATTTTCTGCCTATAATAAGAAATGAGGATTTTTTCTGAGGACCCCCCTTGGTCAGAATATTGCACAAATACCACGTTTATTTCTGCTGTGAAGAAAAATCATCTTTATTACAGCAGAAACATTTATATTGAAATATATTGAAATAGTGGACAACAGTGATGGTGCAGGAATAGATTTATAGAGCTTATACAGCCCCTTGGAATGTACCATTCTCCATGTGGAGAGCATGGGGAAGTATTTAAGATGGACACATATGCATTTCCTCTGGATTCAGTCCCATCCCTGGCTCTGTGATAAATATTGCAAGAAAGCACCAGGGTAATCTTGGGTTCTTGCTTAAAATAAAGCTATAAGCTTCCCACACAGGAGAGTGTTAGTTGTTGAAGGGGATTTTTATGGCTCACACTGGGACTGACGTCAGGCTCGCCCACAGCCTGGGACTGGAGAAATTCTGCAGCTGAGCAGTTCCTTCCTCTCGAGCAGAATAATCACAAGCAGGTTTGGCTCCCTGGATTTGATGCACTGGAGACTTTTGCAGGCAGAAAAGGAGCTCTTCTAACATCATTGTGTGAAAATAAAGGCATCCTTAGTGGAAAACACAGCTCTTCCCTGTGCATGTCCTTTGTTCATGTTCATCTTTGGGGTTTTGGGGGGGGTTTTGTTCAGTTGCTTTGTTTTTTTAATGTGTCCTGAAAGTGTGATCTGGCCTTTTTTCCTCTTCCTTATCACCTCTGGCCTGATTGTACTTCTAAATATGTGCTTCTGTGTGTGCTGGTAAGTACCTGCCCCAAACTGTGTTGATCTGTAGATGTTCTCTGTTCATGTGCTTTATATTTCTTTACATTTTTTCACCTTTTGTTTTGATGCACAAAGCAACTTGACCAAAATAATGCCAAAGGCTAGTGGGGAAACAGATGATATCTCCAGGTTATTTTTTATTTTCCATGCCCATTAAAAAATTTAAACAATTCCAGTTTGGAGATGTTTGCTCCAAGATGTTGTCGGAATGAGAAGTTAAGAAACAGACTCAGACAGTAGTTAAGAAATGGAGAATACATTTTCTGGATCTTACTAAGCAGCCTAAAGTCAAACCCTCTTAGCATTAATCCTGCTGGAAAGAGAAGTGTTTGCTTTAGAAATGTTGGTTTCATCTTGCCAATGGATGTGATGTGTAAAGACAGGGAACACCAAGCCCAGCCAGACGTCCTCTCCTTCCCTGGAGCAGCATGGAGGAGGTGAGGACAACACTGAGGGCAAGCTTTCTTCTTTTCCTTCTTGCAGTGGAGAGGTCAGGTTTAGGTTCACCATCTGCTCTTGCTTTTTGCATTAAGAATTTCTGTGCAGCACATAGTAAAAAACATCTATGATGAGCTCTTAAGAGTGAAAAATTTGCATGGGTGGTGCCAGGAATTGTTCTCACTTCGGATGGAGAATTGCTCACACAAGCAACTTGATAAATTCAGCGTTGGTACCTGTGTGGAATTCAGTTGGTTTTGCTTTGTTATTGCTGAATTCCCTGAGGTTCAAGTTCAGCTAAATCAGATTTGGATGGGAAGAACACCAACTAGCTGTCATAGCTATCTCCTCTCCATAAATCCTTCCAGATTGTACTTTGGTCAAAAAATTTTCAATAGCTGAGTGCATGAGCACTTCTGAAGCCCTAGAGCTAAATTAGATTTTAGATTTTACCTTTACTTTTTTCTCTGCTTTAGTGTGGATATCATTACTGCATCTTGGTCTGCCAGAATGTGTTGGTGGTGTTGTGCAGTTCCTATAAAAATAAGTTTTGAGCAAAACCAGTTGAATTTGAACATGTTGCAGTTTGATTGGGCGATGGTACAGGTCAACATCCTAGCATATGACATAGAATCTGAAGCTAAACTCTTATAAACTTGCTCTGTGAAAGCATATGAGGTAAACAAGCTACACAATTTTATTTATGGCAAGTACTTTTAATATTCTCCAATTTGACACTTAATATCATAGATATTGAATGTTATCAATATTGATGGTGGAAATATCAGTATAAATAAGGACAGAATTCCTTCAGGCTGGTACTTCCAAAGCTACACAAGCGAACATGGGTGCATCCATGTATCTTTTCCAAGTGAAGGCCTCCTGTAGGATTTCTTTAAAACCATTCAAGCAAAATCCTCTTTAATAGGAAACAAGGCGCTGAAAAGAGAAACTTTTTCAGGAGAAATTCTCTAAGTTGGTCATAGAAGAATAAGATGCTGCAAGACAGGTATGGGAAGAAGAGCTGCAGCAAGTGCTCTATTACGTGTTTCTAGCACACTTTATGGAGCATCTTGATGCCTTCTCAGCCCTCAAGATATACAAATAATTTCCTGTAGCTGACCAAGTCTACATGCTCTGTTTTCAGAAAAAACAATTATGGGGAAATAGGTGCTTGTAACTGCTTCCAGCACTGTTTTTTCCCCTTTTACAAACTACAGCAAAGCTTTAAAGATTCTTTTGTCCATAAAACGCTTCTTTTTCATTAGAAACAATCTGAAAACAGTCAATTCTACCCATAAGCTTAAAAATAAAGGAAAACTCAGACACACTTTATAAAGTTGTTGTTAAACTGTGGATTTGTTTCATACTGGAAAATTAGTTCTAAATACCAGGAGTGCTCTTGACAGCAGTGTTACAGTGTAAAAGTTGCTTCATGATTTTACAACGGGTTTGCTGCAGTCAATGTGAAAAGTCATTTGTTTACTTGTAAATGCACAGTAAGTCAGTAGGGGTTTCTGCATCTAAGTGGTTCATCAGTTAGAAGCCAGAGAATTCAGTATTAACTTTGAGCAAAACTAGCACTGGACTAACAACAGTCTTGTGCAGTGGTTTTAATTATGTGTTGCAGTTATGTTGCCTGTAGCATGAAGGTAATACCACTTGCCCATGTCTAGAGTGTGTTTGAAGATATGCACTCTGAAAAAGTGCATTCATAAATATATGATGTTTTAAAAAGCCACCTTAGAAGTACAAATCCTGAACATAAGTGAAATGAGAAAAATGAAGGTGAAATCAATAGGCTGAATCCCAGGGAAATTGAATGGAGAGTGTTTAAGGAAGTGTGTTTTAAGGGAAAATATCAAGTAACAGTTACTTGAGGAAAAGCTGGGAATGACATGCGAGATGCCTCAGTGTTGAAGTCAGTTTGCTGAAAAGCCGCTTGACACACAATCCTTCCTCTCGGCTGTCCCCCTCCCGGTTAGTTTCAGTATTTAAATTAGGAGGAAGACATCTGTAGTTGAAGGCTCCAGGAAAAGTGAGTAACCAAAATGATGAAAGCAGTTATGAAGGAAGCAAAAATCAGCAGATACTTGCTAGGAAGATAAAATTGTTTATCCAGGCTGAGGCTGTCAGGTACAGGTCAAACTGAGAGATATGACCTAGAATCAAAAAATGGAACTTGGCGCTTGTGGAAGCTGTTGACAAAATGATTGTTGATTTGATGTGGCTGAAATTTCACTTGCAATGTGCTGTGCTTTGGGCATCTCCTCAATGCTGGTGACTTACTGCATTTTTGGGAGTTTCTTTAGCCCTATTTATTTAGAAAATTTAAACTTCTTTTTCTCCTCCTGTAACTAATTCTGAGTGTGTTCTGTACAGCTGCAGGTGGCTGAGCTGCCAGGGACTCTGTTTTCTGACTTGTGAAAAACACTTGTTCACTGTTAAAAGTCAGCTTCTTCATTTTTTTGGCTTATGGGGATCAAATTATTTTTGCACCTTCAGTGCATGCACATGCTGGCTTAACTTCCTTCTGCATCTAAGCATTGTTTGTATAAATAGATAAGGCCATATGTTAATCAAGCCATAAGTAGGTAGTCACAGGACTTAGACACAGGGCCTTAATAATGTTCTAACATGCAGGATAAATGAAATAAGATGCTATGTTACCATTTACAGTGTGAGATGTTTGTCCATAGTGCACCATGTAAGGGGCAATGGGAATGGCTCAGAAGGGGAAATGATGAGATATGAATTTGTGACAATGCAGCTATAAGCAGAGAGAGTAGCGTGGATGGAGATGGTGCTATGAAATTGGTAGAGCTAGTAATTTAATATATGTTGTGAATGAAATGAGCAGTCCTGTGTAAGTCCATGGAAAGATGGGGGATTTTCAAGGGAATATAAAGGAGTGTTTTGAAGAAATAAGACACGAGTGAAAACCAAACACGGGAGCTAAAGGAAGAACGTTATCTAAAGATAAAGGAGCCCACTTGGCTACTCTGAAAATGTCTAGCAGGTTTCGGAGAGGAACTGCAAAGTGTTGATTCTGAATTATGGATCAGAGTCTGCACTGATCCCAGCTTTAGTCCATGTGACAGGTAATTCATTTTGCAGTTCCTGTACTGTACAAGGGTTAGGGTTCTTGGTGGTAAAAGTCTGTGAGCATTCAGGTGGTGATAGTGAGGTAGGTCAGTATTTCTTACATAGAAGAGATTAAGGGTTGGGTTGTCTTGGACCAGAGTCAAAAGAGAAGATGAGGTGGAGTAGAGTAGACAGGAAGAAAAGATAGTGGACACTAGAAAGATAAAGTGATGAAGTCTTGTCATGGGGAAAACAGATGTACTAGGGGAAGAAAAAAGTTGAACGTGTCCTTTATCTGTAGTAGAAGAGGGTGACATCATGCATGTGTCAAATTGAAAGGAAGGGAAAGATTGTTATGCTTCTTCTTTGAAGAAATCATTAAAATCCTGTGCAGAAAAATGGGAGATGGACAGATAAGGGACAAAGGCAGTTAAAAAACAAGCATGATGCAGGATCCAGTGAAATCAGAGAAATAATTGTTTTTCAGGGAAGCTGGCCAAACAGAAGGAGTGTTTAACTTGGAAGAGGTCAGCCTGGGTTTTTTTAATCATTCGCTTTGCGTTACGGTAGCACAAGAGCACAGTGTGAAAGAGAGTGGGAGCCCAATTTGAGACTCAGTCATCTCTGACTTTTCTGGTCTTGCATTGCAGTGAGTCAGTGATATCAGTACAAGTTAAGGAAAAATAGGAAAAGGAGCTCCAAGATCAGAAAAGACTTAGTGCTGCTGCAGCATCTACTCATTTGACCTGTCACCATGACAAAATTGTCATCAAATATGAGAGGAAGGCGCAAACAAACCCAAGGAACATTTGTTCATCTCTTTAAAAACAAACAAAACCCCCTAAATAACACACACACATATTCTCCTGCAAGTCAAGGTTCCCTGTGTTGGAGAGGTCACTGTAGCTGTGCTGGACACAAAGCATGAAGGAAATGAGGGCTGATCCTTTCCAGCTGCTCTAACAGGCATGACTCTTACAGCCTGCCTGAGCACATATGCCATTTCTTCATATGAAGTTTTAAGGTTGTGATAGTCGGTCAGAAGACTATGGTTTCTGTTCATAGGTGTTAAGAGTCGGTGCAGCTTTATCCCAAGTTCTGTGATGTGCAGAGGCACCAATGTGAATTCCAAGGTCCCCTCAGGGCTTGGCATAGCAAGACACTTGGTGTAGGAATTGTTTCTAAATGTCGAAACAGTCTCTGTTGACCTGACTGTTCCACTGAGGGAGTGTGGCTGATGGAGCCAGTGACCGACTGACGTGCCACGGCTGATGACAGTGATAGACCGTGAAGATCATTTTGATCCTCACTGGACCACTAGGCCGTTTCTGGAGAATGCTGTTGGCTGTTGTGGTCAGTATGCACTTCCCACAGTGCTGTCAAGGTAATCCTAACAATCCAACAGGAAAAAAAGCAACAATTTTTTTCTAAAGTAGATTGTGCTTTCCATGGTGAGTTTGGCCTAGCTTGACTCTTTTAATATAAAGCTCTGTTGTAATGACGGTGGAAAGGTGTAAAAGAAGTGAAAAAGAAAGTTGCATGTTTTTCTTGGATATATTCTTGGCTGGCTGTGAAGTGTTCAGAGCAAAAGTTTTTTCATGTTTGTCTAAAATAGCTGTCAGTTGATTCAGAAAATGTGGGAAGTACCAAACTAAGC
This sequence comes from Pitta sordida, assembly GCA_013390025.1. Classification (NCBI taxonomy): domain Eukaryota; kingdom Metazoa; phylum Chordata; class Aves; order Passeriformes; family Pittidae; genus Pitta; species Pitta sordida. The sequence goes on along the minus strand of WEKX01000923.1, from coordinate 259,713 downwards.
CATCTCCTTACAGTAAATAATTCTTTCCCTGCCAGAAGAGGAATAGAGGGATTTACGAGCTGAACAGAGGTGATTCTGAAATTCTGTGTGAAAAAGTCGTCTTCTACCTGTTGAAGCTCTTTGGACTGAAAGGAGAAGCAAACTCACCTTACGTAAAGAAAGACAATGCAGGTACCCCCCAAACACCAGGCAGTGGAATGATTTAGGAAAATTATTTCTATTTCCTGCCTGGCTCCACCCTGTGGAGCCTCCAAGGTTGTCTGTGAAAAAGTTACCTTTTCAGGGAGTTAATTCCTCTGCAAGGCAGGAGAACAAGAGATGTCCAAGCTGTCTCTGAGGAAAAAATGCCTCTTTCAGTCAGGAAAGACTTCTAAGTGAAATGAGCCCTAACCCCTCATAATAATTCTTGCAGAAAAGTGTCTGTTTTTACACTTACAGCTTAACAAATTTACTCTTGTGTTTGGGTCCTTAATGGGATGTTTCTTACAGAGACCACTAGGTCAACTTGTCCTAAGTGTTTTCTTTTCCCTGCCAGCATAACAAGTGTCCTGTCATAGGCACAACATAGGGGAAGCACCTTTATTTGCTATTTTGGTTGCTTAACTCATTGACTGCATTGTGATGGTCTAAACTCGGCTACAGAAGAAGGTGGTCTTGGAGTGACACGTGAGAAAAGCTGAACGAAATGTGAGGAATATTTGTGATCCTTATAAAACTTGTAGCCCTGGTGTTCATTGCTCTTCAGAGCATTCATTTTCCTGCTTAGAAATGAGTATGTTGAATGAGCTCTCCTCGTTTACTGCCAAGCAACTGCTACTGTTGGCTTCTCAATATACTTTTTAGAGTCTAGGTCCCCTAGTAATATATGAATTGGTGTAGCTCTGCTTGATTCAGACCTGATTTACAGCCCATAATGATTTGAATTGGAGCTGGTGGTATTTACCTTTAAGACACATGCAGGATCCTACTTTGAATATTAGCTTTGACATGAGACTTGAGGTTTAGCATCTGGATGTGAATTTACATTTTATGAATATTTGCTATTGCAGTGAGTCAAACAAAAGCCTCAACAGGGAGGACAACCAACACTCCCAGGGTAAAAGCCTAGGGTTGGTACCAGCTTTTTTATTATTATTATTATTTCTCTTTTTATTTTTCTTTCCTCCAAAGCATTGTCATTTAGTTGTCATTTGCTGCTCCCCGACTCTGTTGGTTTCTTAGCTTAGAAACAGCTGCCATGTGATGTGAATGATATTTTCAAGTCCTGTGTTTGAGTTCTTGTGATAGCAATGTGCAGAGAATTGGCAAGCTCTCGGAAACAAAATGGCATGCTTTATTTTGTCACTAGAAGTATGTTCAATCTGCTATTTGATTCTCTGTAGCATTTTGATTAAGAGCTCCAGTGAAGTTATGTGAAAAGTGAAAATCCTTCTTTATTCTTTCTCTCCAAGAAAATGAGACACACAGCATTGTCAAAATATTTGCCTAATCTTGCAGATTTGGATACTTGTCGTAGTTCTTCTGACAGACCAAAACAATGGTCATTAAATGAGAAGCAGATGCAATAAGTATATGAGCAAACTTACTGGGAGCGACTGAGGGGAAGCTGCCAACAGTACTCACTAATCACAGGAGAATAAAGAAAAATAAAAACTTTCCTTGCTATTGTACCCCTTAAGTAATTATTTTCATTTAGTCATCTAGGCATTGTACTTCTCTTCATTGGTGTTTTCGTATGTTCTGGTGCAATATTGACTTCAAATCCAGATGCTCCTTTTGGCTTACTTGAGTATCTTTCTTGCCAGGAAATGAAAATGCCAAAGAAATGCTTTAGCTTGATTTTTGTGTGTGTGTGTGTGCATTTTTGTTTATTTTGATATTTCTTTGTTGTTGTTGTTTGGGGGATGGGTTTTTGTTGTTGTTGGTTGAGGTTTTCTTCTTGTGGATTTTTTTCCCCCCTCTTCTGGTTTCACTCACTGCAGCACTGTTATTTTAGTACTAAAGGACATTGTCCAGGAAGAAGGTGGCTGTGCTAAGTTACGTTTGCAGTTTTCTGTGGCTGGGAAGACAGAAACTGCTCCAAACAAAACCCTGACTCTGACCTTAGGAGCTGATAAATTGTCTATCAAGATCTAGAGGATGTTTCTGGAGCAGGTAACTAGGTCTGGTTTGTGTTGCAGAGCTGCTCTGTGGGCTCATCATGACATTGGTCCAAAAACTGCCTTAAATTATAGATAGAATTAGAACTTTCCAGTTTTACTCTTGCTCCAGTTATTTCCTCAAGCCATAAGAATTCAAGACCTACCTTTAAGAAAGGGAACTTAATTATAGCTCAGGATCTCTTTCCAGTGATCTCTGTATATTTAAGCTGATCTCTGTGATTGCTGCTAATGTTCATGTTTTCTCATGTGTCCATCACATTGTCCCTAAGTTATAGGTTTTAGCTGGTGTGGGGTAATTCTCAATCCTTGAGTTAAAAATAAAACTAAACATTAGCAATATGACTGTGTAACACAATGCAATTCAAACTCTTCCTGCTGCCCCACCCTCTAAATCCCAGCATCTCTTCTGGGATTGTGCATAAACATGTGCATGTCCACACACGTATGCACAGGAGAGTCCTTCAGTAAGAACATAAGATAGTGCTGAGGTGGTGGCAGAGGTGGTGCACAATAAGGATAAGGGAGATCAATTTATTGCTTAGACAAATCGATGTGATAGGCTTGTCTCTAAGCCAAAGCCAGAGGAGCAGTGCAGTATGTTGTGTTACAGAAGTTCCTTATTTCTAGAGGAAAGTCTGCAGTGTGCTGCCTTCAAATCAGCTCAGATTTCCCTGATCACTTCTTTAACATTTTGTCTTGGTTATGACATAATTGGTGTATGAGAACCTGTGAGATACTGAAACAGTCTATTGTATATATTTTTTTGGAGAGGAACTAAAATTTGGAAGCAGCTGCTCAGGTAATAATTCTCTTCCTGTATCTCTGTGTCAATGGAGAAGTGATTCTTCTGGCCAAAGCTTAAAAGCAGTCAACTCAATACACACAGGTTTAAACATCTGGAAAAAATGCTATAATACTTGAGAGAAAGACAAAAATGTTGATCATTTACTGTGGTTAAAGAGAGTTTATTCACATGTGTACAGCATAGACAATATTTCAGTAGATAAAACCCAGTGTAAATGTTGGATCTCTGTTAAGGATTTGCATCTTTCACTCTGGATCTGTTTCTATTGATCAACTGGGGCTGAAAGTACCATTTAGAAACCAAGTTCTGCCTCTAAGTGACCCCACTTTACCTCTTTTTTTTTTTTTTCCCTTCTCCCATTCCCATTTCTAGTAGGTTGGACTTTTTTCCGTCAGTGTACTTTTAATGTAATATAATGTCTCGCATCCTGCTGTCTTAAATGCATAACTTGGGTTTATTTTAGGCAGCACTCCTGAAGTCACTGACACAGGTACCTCTGAGCCTCAGGGGACACTGTGTCTCAGACAGAAGAACCGTGGGCCACTACAGGGCCTTCTCATGAAACCCTTCAAACACCAGTTGGATGAAACATTGACCTTTGGAAAAAATTGGCTCCATTTGATGGGAACGGAATTACACCATTTTCCACCTATTGACCTTATAATACTGCATTTATTTATTTTACTTAATGACTGCTGTATTTGTTGTAGCATATGAATGTTCCCTCTCCATAGTCTGATGCATTTTGATACCTTCAAAATGGAGGGAGAAACATCTGAAGCACCAGAAGCCACCTGAGTTTTACTGTCAGGTTTTCTGAGGATTTGGTTGTGTATCCTGAATTGACTGATGCTTCTGAAAATTAGACCAGTGGCGTAAGTGCCTAAGCTGAAACTCCTGACTTACTCTTCCTGAAGGGGGAACTTGTAAGAGCAAATGTGTCTTGTCATAGCTGGGAGTAGAAGCTTTCAGTGTTTCAATGAGGGCTTTAAGCACTTAGAGCCTCCCATTCACTACCTTCTGATCCATTCCAAACTTGAGTTTAAAGTCAGACATAAGTTAATGTAAGAGATAAGAGAAATAAATGCTTCTCAGATGTTCAAAATATTTTTTTTCAGATTGTAGTTTCTCGGTACCAGCTTCAGCTAACTTGTAAGGAGACTGTAGCAAAGCAAACTGACTTGAATTAATATTTTTTAATCAGTGAAATTAAGCTGAGGGCCAACTGGAAGACTTTGGTTCTACGGGAATAACATCTCTGATTAGCTTGGGGCTAAATTACTAATTCTAGTGAGGGATTTTGAATCTTTCATTGGGCTTAATGTGCAAAGCCCTTAAATATTCTGTCATATTTAGTAATCTGAAACACCAGGACCCTGTGAATCTGTGTCTGAAAAGCTAAACCCCATAAAAATAATGCTAAAGTTTTTGCTTTAATATTCTAAACTAAACAGATGTTGCCTCTGCTGACATTGTCTGAATTCCTACTGAGCAATAGGATATTAGTTGAATATTTTTAATGTGACAAGTTCTTCAGTGTTAAGATTTCAGTGTAATTCAGTGTACACAAACTTAGAGCATTGACACCAATTAAATCTTACCAAAAGCTTTAATGTTTTCTGAATATTCTACTGTAATGATGGCAACTTGGTGAGATGCTATTTCATGTTTGCTGTTTAGATATGTATCTACTGAAATGAATATAAATGGAGTTCTAGCTCTTCATTAGTAATCTGTACATCTGTTAGCCTCAACTCTCGAAAAACTGAGGTTTTACAATTGAGGATGGGGGGGAAAGTGGACAATTTAAACAATAATAAGGGGCATTGATGAGCCAAATTAAATGGCTGATGATAATTGTGATAGCTTATGAAGAATGATGTTGTTTACAAAAGCTCATTTTTTCGTGGAATCTGACGTCTTCTCCCATGAGCTTGCTTATAATTCATATTCCACTTTAATATGCCTGCAAAATGTGCTTTCTTTCTGTATATGTATTATTTTTAGGATGTTATGTTTCCTTGGTGCATACACAATGAGCCTGAAATCCTGTAGGAATGTCTTTAATTTGAAAGTTTTATCCTCTGGGCCTGGTTAATTCAAATACGAGGCTCAGAACGGTGCTGCAGTGCCGGCAAGAATGCGGGAATGGCAAATCCTCTGCACAAAGGCAGCAGAGAGCCTCTGCTGGAAGGTGTCACTGTCCTGAAGGTCTGCTTCCTGAGGCTGCTCTGCTCCCTTCCTTCCTCTCTGAGTCCTGGGAAATGAACCTGTGGCCAGCTTTGCTTTCCTTTCTACCCTTAGCATCCTTCCAGGCATCTCATCATCGCAGCCTTCCCAGATCCTCTGTTACCCAGTGGCATGGAGTGTAGCAGTAGCTGCCTGACTTCATTGCTGGTGATGCAATGCCCAGACAGGACTTGGTTTGTTGGTGTCTTTTAAAGCTGGAAAAAATTGAACTGTGGCTAATTCAGGCCCCCCACCCTATTGGGTTTTTTTGGTGGATGGAAGGAATACGCTCGCTGAGTCGGTCTTACTCGGAGAGCAGTAAGCCATGTTTGAGTCTGCAGGAATGTGAGAGCTGAGGAATTCCAGTGTGCAGCCTGCTGGAAAGCACTGTTGGCTCATGGGCAACAGAGGGGAACGGGCCTTGCAACGATGGCTGGGGAGAGAAATGAAAGGCATTTTTTATAATACCCTGGGCAGCACACGCAGGATGTTATGTCTGGCTTGGACTGGGCTGACGTGGTGCCTCGGATTTTTTTTTTTTCTCATAACGCTGGAAAAATAGCTATAAAGGAAATTCAGAGATAGAAATGGAACAAAATTAAAATGAAAAGCAAGCTTTATATTTCACAGTGAATAATTTGCAGCATCTTTCCTCTAAGAAATTGGACTGCCACTAGAGATACAAACCAAGCAGCATAACATTTTCTGCAGATTTATAATCCACTTGAATATCCAAATTATGGAAGCCCCATTCTGTGACTTTGGAAAAGGCCCAGTTGTGGGCAGCTATGAGGTGGGGTTGGGAGATGCCTCCAGGCAGCTCAGCTAAAGGAGAATTCCAACTGTGTGGTAGAAAAGAGGAGACAGTAGGGTGGAGAAAACGTGTGAGACTTTTTGGCTTGTAGTTGGCCAAGTAATATCTCTAAGTTTGTACATACTGATGCAAGAAGGGAAGGTATTTACCTCTTCTTTAAAAGGGATATGCATTTACTGGAGAGTGATGTGTCCTTTTTTTCTCCAAGTACCTCTGGAAGGTGGAGTGCATCTTGTTACTGTTCCATTGCTACTCAAGAGCAACTAGAGTTCAAACTTGCTTCCTTTCCAGAAAGGGGGTGTACTCAGATTTTTCTCTGGTCTCTCTCATGCTAGACGTATCTTCAGTTCTAGAAGGAGCTCAGATCTGTACCCTTCTTGAAATATACCTGACTTCCCTGGCTTTCATCTTGGCATGATGCAAGATGGATTTTTTTTCCATTTGAAATCTACATGTACAACCTTTATTCAGTCCTTGCCCTCCATGGAATTCAGCAGCCACACCCTAAAATGTACTATTGCTTGAAAAGCCAAGAGTTGTGTGTACAGGTTGGAAATCCCAATCAGTGCCACACACCTGATCAATGGCTGTAGGCTGTCAGCTGCCTCAGTTTTTCACTATATTAATAATGCAAGTCCCTGAGGCTGATTATTGTCTCTGGAGTTTGCTGTGTGCAGGTGCTTCCCTATTCCAATAAATTCCATAATCAAAGTCCCCCTGGCAGGGCCAGTGCTGAGCAGACTCTGGGTCAGAAAAGATAAGCCTTGGGTTTGGGTTTGGTTTTTTCCATTGTGCCTTACATTGCCCAGGAATTTTTGTGCCCTTACTCTTGGTTTTCATATACAGTTCAGATAAGAAACCAAGGCTTTATTTAATAATTTTAAATACTAAGAGAGAGGAGAGAGCAAAAAACCATACCATTATATTTGCATCTTTCTTAAAAAGAAAATGCTTTGTCTGAAGAAAGAACAGGCAAATTGTTCATTTGAGTTCATTGCCTTCTTCAGCTTTCAGAAGTTGCAGGGAAAGAGTTACTCCCATTGCTTCCCTAGGAGTGTACACTGGGATTTCTAGCTCACATTTATTTTGCTGAGACTTTGGAGTCAAGTTTTTATATGTAGTTTTTGATGTAGGACCTAATTAGGCCCTACACATCTTAATACTTTTTGCTACATCTGCATTAAAGATGGCATTGCATATATTTGCATACAATTTACATTTAAAACGTAGCCATGCTGTGTGCAGTAATCATTTTAACAAAGTACCATTGACAGTCAATATACATATACATACAAAATATGTGGGGGTTATGGGAATAAGCACACAAAAACATATGGGTGCTCACTGCTGTCTTTGGCAAGCAGTCTGGAGAAATCTGGGGCTCTTTTTAGCACAATGAGTTAGTTGGGGCATTTCCCACAAACCGCTAAGCCAGAGGAGCTTAAGGTTTGGAGCTCCTGCTTTAACTTGAGCCTATGCGTGCAAGACTGAGACTGTTCCAATACTCCAAAACGTATCCAAAATTTTGAACATATAGTGTGGTGTGAGTGCCCTTGTCAGTCAGGGTGCCCAGATGGGCCGTTTGTTTCTGGCACTTTAGCCTTGTCCTACTCTGGATTTCAATGGTAACTAAAAATCACATCTCTGGGAAGGTCTGACACTATTGCATTTTAGTTCTGGCATGGGAAAGAGAGTTGAGTTACTAATTTGTCTTCAGAAGTACTGCCAGTGGTCACTGATGGACAATCCTGAGGATGCACACTAGGTTGTTCAATTCTTCATTTAGCTCAAATCTGAAAAGGAACCTACTAGTGGCAGGAATTCAGCAAAGGAAACAAAGCAAGTCACCTTGCAGAGCAAGGCATCTCTGTGTGTTGACACATAGGCCAAGCATTTAATCCATGAGATGCAGATTTACCTCTTGGATAGTCAATTTAAAGACACCAACAGAAGTATTTGTGTTTTGCTTGGCAAGACTCAGTCTTTTTTTGTTTGTTTGCGTAGGAGGATCAATATTTCTCATTTCGTGATTATAATGATATCCAAACGTTTTCAGACTTTTTTAAAAAACCATGAGAAGTGTTTGGAGTCAGCTGTTGCTTAGGCTAGTAAAGACCAGACAGAAGCTTTATTGTCTTCAGACAGACTTGAGAGCTGATTCTGTGAGGTGGAAACTGGGAGCTGGACATTTGTGCTACAGATGAGTTTGTATGAAGCAGCAGTCAAGTGTTAATTTACATCTCAGCAGTTAAGTAATAGGAATAATCAAGGAGGATGAATAAAATCTTCTACAATCTCTCATCTACAGGCAAATAATTTTACTTCTTTGCATTTACTTATCTGTCTGCTTTCATCTGCATAGACATCACAGGCAGCTGAGGTTTGGCAAGTTAGGAAGCTGATGAATTAAGGATTTGATTTTGCAATATTAAAGTTAACTGGTCTTAATCCATTGTCTTGGTCAGATGCTGGAGAAACATGCGCTCCTGTTAGGTTGAGAAGAGAACAAATCCTCCCTTTTGCAGCATTCCCGGATAAATGGAAAGGGTTTCTAAGTCATGCAACCTCTTCAGCTTGGTGTCAGGATTTTCTTCATTTCCCTGTACAAATTGAGCACCATTGAACCCCTGTGAGGAGCTCTAAGCTCCTTCTATAGCAGTGTGAGATGGCTGAGCCAGGGCTGCCCCGTATCTGCCAGATGATATGGCGTCATCAACCCCAGCTGCCAACACTGGATTAACCACCAGGGGACTGGGACCACTACCAGCGGATGGCCATTGCCACGTGTCCTGTGCAGCTGAATCAACTGAGTCTGTCTGTACAGTGTCTTTACAAAATCAGACACATCTCATGTTTATAGTCCTGATAATGTTGACAGTAAGTACTTGGGATTGTCAGGGATGTGATTGTTTACATCTGAAAAGCATCTGTGAGTAAAGATTTGCAGCAAGGTAAATGCTTCAGAAACACTCAAGTCATGGATTTTGGCCTGTTTAGAACTTAGTTGGTTCCTTCTCGCTTCACTGCACTGTGCTTCAGCTTCTCTGAGGATGGTACAGCACATACATGAGGTATGTGATACCTGTGTTGCCTTCAAGTTTAGGATGGCACAAAGTTGTGTGTCTTGACTCAGCTCCTGGGTCTCTAATGTTTTGTGGCTGTGGGAAAAGTTGTCTGGAAATATGTAGCTGGGTTTGCTCCTAGAAAACAATTCTACGTTGTGTTTAAGTAATTCAATTGTGTATTAACTTTGTGCTTCCTGACATTCCCAATTTTTTATTTTTTTATAACATCACTTCATCCAAAGCAATCAAAGAGCTTTTTCCATAGGGGCCCTTTTCAGACAAAAGGCTGTCAGAGCAGCTTTTCTGTAAATTCATTCTGCATCATATGAATTCTGTAAAAATAAGTTCTGAAAATTATTTTAAGATCTGCTTAGTAAAATACAAGCTTAGTTTCAAATCCCATGAACTCTGATGTGTCCCCTCCTTAGAGAGTGCTCTTCTGAGGTAACATTTCTGCTTTTATATTTACAGACAGACATTCTAATTATCTGGATGATGATAATGAATGTGTTGCTTATAACCTATTCTGTGAGGGTTGAAAAAGCTGGAGGGTGACTGCAGATACTGCTCTTGTCTTAAATGATGAGAAACTTAAAACATAAGAGAAGAATGCAGAAAATGGAGCATAAAAAATTAATGTTTTACTAATGAAAATCTTCCAGATTAAGCAGAAAAAGGAGAGGGAAAAGAAAAAGAAATTCCCACAGTAAACAAGTCAGGGGTTTGAATCCAACACAGAATGCTCTATGTATAATTGATGATTAAAATTTATTTTGATTGCACTGCTCTTCTTCCTTTGTACTAGCAGAGCTTAACTGTGTTTTGAAATTTGTCAGGAAGGAAATGAGTGGCTTTTGGATTTCTATTTTTCAGTACATAGAAATACCAAATTGTTGTGGTTTTTGTCACCTGGAGACTTTTTTTTGGATGGTTAGTTAACATGAGTTGGCTATAGCTGTTGATATCAGCTACAAATAATGAGTTACACTGAGATCTAAAGTGCCATCCTTGCAGATCAATTTTAGCAAACCCCTGAAATCCATTAGACCCCTCATGGTATGCAAATATTGTTTCAGACTCTCAGCAGACTCAGGCAGGTGCCATGTATTGGGTTGATACTTCCTTCACGTATTTTTGCCCTTCCCATTTTTTAGTGCTGCCATGTGCCTGGGAGAATTAGAAGAATAAATTCAGACTTTGGTGTAGGATTTAAGAGCCGGTAGTGAATTCCCCAAAAGAGAGGATAGGGTGATTCCCAGAAGCCATCTGAAGATTGCAAAACTTTTGCCATTGTACAAGGGACAAAACAAAGGTATTTGAAAGCCTTTGTAGCGAAAACCAGAATATATGGGAGAGAAGGAAAGATCCATTTCAGCCTTAATTATCAATAGATTCTGTGGCCTTTAAGGTGGCCCTGGGCAATCTGAGCTATCTTGGAATTTAGCCTGGTCTTTATTGGCCTATGATGAAATAGGATCTTCTTCTTGCAATGTTTATAAATGACACACAACATTTTGCAATGTCACATGGCACCTTTTGAACAAAACCCTCTGTTCCTACTGCAGTTAGTGGGTTTGGGTTGGTTTTTTTTTATTTATCACTAAACAGCCTTTGGCATTTAATAGCAGAAGAATGTTGTAGCACATGCGCTCCCAAATGTTGGAAATATGGTGGCATATGTTCTTTTAGTGCATGCTTTAAGGATCACTATTAACTTTAAAAAGGCAATATTTTGAAATGGTGAGAAATAAAGCACAAAATCTCATGAATCTTTTGTATTCATTTCATGCACAGCATAGAGATCCTTTGGGAACGCTGCCATTATTTCATAATTGCATTGCTTGGCTGTTACTCATTTAAACAGAGAACTACATTTTTCCAAAATAGTTACTCTGACCTTTGGGCAATTAACATATGGCTTGTCAAATAGGTGCTCAGCATCTTTAGCATACTGCCTCTAATACAGTCTGATGTGCTCTTAATACTGGGTGAAAAATTGAATTTGTAGTGATTCAGTTAATCTATCCAGCGTGCAGATCTCCAAGAGCTGTGCATGAATGTGTCTGTGGAGGGGGACTGCAAGACAGTGAATCTACTATAGCTGTAATGGAAAGTAAGGGAATTCGCCACAATGATTTGTGCTTGAATTTATGCTCTGAAATGATGGAGGCAGGCTAAGCTGGGAATTTGTAAAATACTTGACAGCCTGTGCATTACCAGTTGGGAAGTACTTCAGAAATCAGTTGAAATAGGGAGGTTTTACATAGCTGTTTTCTACTTTTAGCTGTTTAATGCTCAAAATTGTTCCATGCTTAGTGATGCAGATTTGGGTTCACAAACAAATGGTCCTAAAATTTAACATGAAGAAGAAATCATTTACAGAAATTGTGTTCAGGAGCTCTGTCACTTCATTGCATCTATTGATCACTTGAGTAAACTCAATTTGAGCATTCTTGGGTTGTAACACACAACGGTTGCATATGGAGACGTTCTTACTCAAAAGCTTCAAGAGAGGTGAGCTAGCAGTGTTTGCAGTTCCTGTGTTCTTTAATCTGTCAGCTTTTCTTTTCCTTTTAGCTGTGCAAATTAATAAACCACTAAAGCTTTCATCATGGTCTGACCAGCTATAGCTGTGTCTTCCAAAGCATATCAGCAGATACATCAAAATGCAGATTCTGCCCTAACAGAGCACTAGTAGGCTCACAACAGAGATGGATGCATTGAAACTTTCAAATTTGCTTCTCTTCGTTGTATCTTCGTATTCTGTATTTACTCTTACAGTTCTTTCTATAGGCTTTGAGCTTTGAAAGAGACCTCATAATAATTTCCATGTGAATTTTATTATGTTGCCTAAAAAAATACAGGGAAATTATGGTGAAGGGAGTGCAAACAGTGGAACAGAATTCAACAGTGTGAGGTTTTTAGCACTGGAGTTAATTTACTTGGGCTTTTAGCCATGATTTTGATGTATGCATCAGATTTATTAAGATCACTTTGGAGCTGGCTCGAAAGAACTCTGCTTGATTCTTTCCCCTTGCATTGGCCTGGGGCCTTTCCCAAACAAATGTCCTGAGTAACACTTGTTGAGGCATTTGCATGTATCCAGGAATATTCAGAAGCATAAGTAGCCTTGAGGAGGAGAAAAGGTCACAAGCTTACTCTACAAAACAAGAAGAAAAAAAGTGGGTTTTCTTGTTAAAATAGTGGAAATTCTCTGCCTTCATGTTTTCTTTTTTAGTGGATGCTGTATCTTCCACGTTTAACAGCAAATTAATCTTCCCTCTGTCAAGAAGCACTCAGTGCAAGTGTGAATATAGTAGATCGCTTACAAAACAGAAGAAAATTGTGGAAATAGGGAAGAAAAAAGGTGATTTTCTTGTGTGTTATGAAGTGAGTACCTGTGAGACGTTCAGAAGAGTTGGAAAATTCCCGTGGGTTTTCTTGTGACATTTGCAGGTCCAGAGTGGTACAGGGCCTTGGGACGTGGCCTTACACAAGGGGTCTGTGATGTCCATGCACTGAGAGAAGGCAGCGTAGGCTTCCCTGCCCGTGTAGATGTAACACTGCCCAGATTTGCCAAAGGCACAGGAGGATGAAATAGCCTGAGCAAGTAAACATCATGTGGCAGGGGGAAATAGGGCAGGGGAGTTCTGGTCAAAAGGAGGGAAATGTATTTGTCTTACGTCCCTTTCTAATCATCTGGTGTTCATTGCTTTGGGTCAGTGTGGTCTGATGAAAATGCATCAGATCAGATCGCTGGTCCATCTAGTTGTCTGTGACAGCACCATTTCAGAAAGAGATACAAAGACCTTACAGAGCACAACAGCTCATGTCACCCTGCTGTCAGGGGCTGTATTAGTTTCCTGTACAACATCCAAGAGTTTATCCTGATCTCTTGACCTTCGTGATAACCTGTGGCAGTGAGTTCTGCCAGCTGTTATGTGTTCAGCTGGTTCTCCTCGTGTTGTTATCTGTGCAAAAGGATAAGCAAATATGTATGTTCTGTACCTTCCATAAACTGCCAGTGTTTCATGTGTATTTCTATCACATCAGATATTTTCTTTTCAGAATTAAGGTACGCAGATTTCTTAAGGATATGTAGTTTCCTACAGTGAAGTTTCATAAAGGAACCATGTATTGGGGGGGTTGTTTCTGCTGCAGGTAAACCCTTTTGTGTGGGGAAAAAACCTTAGAATGAGGGAACATAATCTTTATAAGTGGTATCATCATACTTCCAAGTTTTAGGAATTAAAACCAAAATGTAGAAAGAGCAAAGTACAAATCTTCTCCACCAGAGACTGTGCCTCTGGTGTCACTGCTGTCCTAAGGTCAGTGTTCTTCCTCCCTGCTCTCTGTTTCCTACCCTTTCCCTGCCCCCTCCCAACCCCACTGCGCATGGTGTGCCAGAATCCTTTTATTCTGGTCAGCCTTTCTTGAGCAGTCTGTGCATCTGCACATAAAGAACAAGGCTGGCTGTACCTGAAGGCCACAGTAGGTAAGGCCCATCTCTTTAGTTCAGAGAAGAATCTTGCTTACCAATGTCTCTCTTTTTTAAAAATGTTTTTCCTTTTGTACTCAACAGCACCTTCTCAAGTGTCTTTTGCACAGAATTAGAAGTGAAGAGGAGTGGTTTTCTTTGCCAAGGGGGCAGGGGAAAAAAGAACTCAGAAATCCAGGCATCTGTTAATAGCTCTGTGACCAGATTGTTACGTGACTTTGTGAAAGGCTTATAACCTGTCTCTATCTCTCTTTCTGCTATTGGAAAATGTGTAAATAATACTTTTCTCACCATGGCTTCTGTGTCTTTATTGAAGCTTAATTAGTAGATGCCCACAATGCATGAAAAAAAAAATTGCTGTGTTTTTCAGAGTTAATTACAGTGATGTGCCAGGAACCCATAAGCTCAACCTTCTGAGAACTGTCTGTATTGGCTGCTTCCAAGTGTTGTCTTCAGGTCGCAAATTTATGAAAACTCACAGCTTAATTCCTTATGTTGAATATTGCAAATGATTTCAACAAACCACTTACGATGTCTGTATATCTCTCAAGATTAATGGTAAATCCAGGATCTAGCAGAGGTAGTCCATCTTCCATCTGGTATTTCCATTCTCAAAGTTGACTTGAACTTCACTCCAAAAGGACAAATGATCAGATGAAGTTACTTGGAACCCCTTATACTGTTGTTCATTGCAGGGATGTGTGTGCAGGTAAGCTACGTAACTGCAATTACTTATGCAATTAATCATCTTTGTTAATGAAATTTCCATTTTAAGAATATAATTTGAGGTGAACTTGTGGGTTTTTAGAAACCTCCCAGAACCTGTCATTGATCTATAAATGTGTTTTTGAGTCATCCACGTTACACTCACAGCCAAACCTCCAGAGGTCTAGAGTCTCTGCTGCCGATGGTAGAGCAGGTGGAGGCTGTTGGTGGCCGTGGTTGAGAAAAGCATCATTAGTGGCCTTTTCTTCTCCTCTGTTAGGGCAAGTGTACGAGCAGCAAGAAATGTTCCTTTTTCTAACCTTTCCCTCTGCTGTAGTTAAATGTTACTTTTCATCACGAAGAATAATCCCATGTGCTCCTCACCTCGGCACACCCTACAGAATCACAGAATATTCTGAGCTGGAAGAGACCCACAAGGATCATCGAGTCCAACTCTTAAATGGCACCACTGCCTCCCTGCCAGGAATCAAACCCCTGGTCACTCACCACAGTACTAAAGTGGATTTTCAACCTTTCACACCACTCTTTCTTGCTGATTTGGGAGTGCAAATCCAAGTGTTAGGATCCCCGCAGTATTCAACATTCAGCAGTTGCTGAAGCAGAGGACGTACCTACATAAGGAATAAGGATGGATGTTTACTCCCTGTTTCCAAGTGTCTCTTCTTGGATCTCCTCATGGAAAGCACTGTAACACATCGAGGTATGCCCGTTTCCCTTGCTGCTACAACTCCCTTCAAGGAGTGGCAGGTTTCTTGAATAGGGGAATGAAGTAAAAGAGGTAGAGGAGGGATTGTCAAGTGCTCCAGGGTGCTCTTCCAACCACAAAAGTCAAGAAAGACAAAATAATACAGTGAAGAAACCAGTGGAGCTTGCTGTAATCTTTGTAAAGTAATTTCAGTGTAGTGGTTTGGATTTCAACAGTGACTTTGTCACAGGTAATGAAGGAGGAGACCAGTGTGATGATTCAGTAGATGCTGTCTGAGCTGTGTGTAGAAGACTGTTTTTTTCTTTCCACATTTGAAGGAGAAGAAAGAATGGCATTGCTGGTATTACCTGTGTAGCAACCAGGGGTAGAAGTGGTGTCTTTTTATGTCAACTGCTATAAAGAATTTCTCCATACTGAAAAACGGGTTGTACTAGGTCAAATCAAGCCCAGTATCCCGTCTCAAACAGTAACCATATGTCTAAGCCATTTAATATCAAATCAGACATAGTCATTTTAAATTCAGTATGAGCTTTCTGAGGAAATGGAAACTTCCTTCCTTTTTATGAAACCATTTCCCTATTTCCTTCTGTGTTTATTCTTTTAGCACATTCAGAGGCTCTGTGATGTTCAAGATGAAATTAACAGGATTCCCCCTGCTGTTCCTATTGAATTCAGTTAATATAATGAGTTTATTGTTAAATTAAACAAAAAAAAGCCTGCCATGTGGCAGAAATACCACTGAGATCCCATAATTTCCACCTAATAACTAGTGTCGGTACTATGGGGTTATAACTTAAATGATGGAGAGTGAGTCTCTCAGACATGTTAAGTATTTTTCATATAAAAATTGTTTTTCTGACTAATTATCTGTTCAATGTGCCTGTGACATAGAAGTCAATAATTTTATCTCTAGCACAGTAAATTAATTTCCATGGGGCTTTTTTGCTTCACCTGTGTATGCTTTAAAATTCCAAGGTGTTTCCATGACTCAGATAATGTGTATTGTCTTACTGTTTGTTAAACCCAAATCCTTTTGAAGAGTTCTGGCTGAGGCTGCTGGCTCAGTGGAAGAATTCACTCTGATGTTTATGATAACAGAGGGATTTTGGAAGGGTCTGGGCCACACCTTCTGGCAGCACTAACCGCTGCCGTCCCTACTTGTTTAGCACCTCTATTTTTGAATTCTCTTCTACACCTCTGCATTTCCATCCTGTCATAAGGAAGTTTTGTCTTGTTTAAATTAGATTGTTTTGTTTTAGCATCTGTTACCTCTCTGCCCACAACTCCCATTATCCTTAAGTTCTCCTGCAGTTTTTATTTTGCCTTGTCTGTGTCTCCTTTTGTGGCCAAGTACAAAGGATATCTACAAACAGAATATTTGTGTGCTCTCATGTTAATTCAAGTATCCAGAGCCCCGAGGTCCGCGGCCACTGATATCCATCAGTGACTGCTGGATTTGTACATTATACTTAGTTGTTCCTTAATTTAATTTTATACATTCTTCTTTTTTTTTCCCCTCTTCTGTTTTCTGTGATGTGCCTGCAAGAGCTGCAAAGATTTTTGGCCTTGAGACTTGTTCAAACCTGGAAAAAATGCAAGATGAAGTTTTGCTGTTTGTTTTACTTGGTTCTGATGTCAAAATGAGACAGGCCTAGCTGTGGGTTTGGAGACTTGTTTACATTTTGAGCGGATTGTAGGGCTTGAATTTTGGTCCATCACTAATTGAAATCCCATTAAATGTAATGCCTGCTTTTGATGAATTTAAACTGTTGTTTGGTTGGTAACTTAACTCTGAGACATGGGGCTTTGGTGCTTCAGTAAATGCTTGCAAGGCATGTGCCTGTGTGGATGAGAACCCGAGGTGATTGCATAAGCCCCTCTGAAATGAAACTGCTGAGTTACTGCTGATGCTTGCTCTTGGATGTGAGCTTATTTAATGTTTGGAAACTGATGTGTAGCTAATGTCATTACCATTCTGTCAGGCTTTATTTTTATAAAATACTAAAAAAACCACCACACTAATAGACTACTTCTGGAAAGTTATTTTTCTTTCCTGTGAAAGGCCTCTGAAGGTTTCATGTGTTTTACAAATTTTCCATCAGTCAAGTGGCACAAACATATTAACTCTTAAAACTAGAGGATTGCTATTCCAGCTGCTAAACTGTTTGAAATGTTAAATGTGTTACAGGAAGTTGCTTTTCCAGTCTCTTAAGTGTTTCTAAATCTTTGAGATATATATATTTTTTTAATTCTTACCTCTCTTGCCCTCCCCAGAAATCCATCTGCAGCTCAGTTGCTCACAATGGTCTTTGCAATCAAGGCCAGTTTCGATTTTGCTCATGAAAGCAAGTGTGAAATCTTTGGCCACAAGCCAATCCCTATCCCATAAGGCTGAGATTGCTGAAGCCTTCTTAGAAGCTGAAAGAAAGTGGAAGAGCAAGCCTCTATATTTATAAAAGCAGATCTCCACATGGATCACTTTTTACTTAACCGTGGATTATTTGCAGGTCATTTTGAAGTGATTGAAGTCTTGCTGTAAGGTTCTCTTTGCATCTTGACAGATTCAGGGATGCTGAGAGAAGAGTGTACAGAGTCAGGAGACTGGGAATTCTGTTGCTGACTTGGTCACTGGTCTGCAGTGAATCATCTGACCTGTGTTTGACTCAGTACCCACATATAACTGGGGCAATATTTTGCAATATGTGAAGACCACTTGTTGGGAGTAGTAGTTAGAAGTTGTTTTGCATCATGTGATGATTTGGAGTGTAAAGTTAAAATCACAACTGCTTCCTAAATCACAGTAGCCTATAGAAATCTGTTATGTGGAATCTTCAAAGGAGCTTAGACTCCTTTTGAAATACTAAATGTTTTGTTTGTTAAGTAGGAGTGTCAGTTCTTTGAGGCAGGCATTCCTCACCCTAGGCTGGTACAATGACTAGGTTGAGTGCAGCATTGGCATATTACCTGTAGTAAATAAGTTTTTCAGGTGCAGATGTCCAAATAAGAGGGTCCTAAGCCTGCAAGTAAACAGGATAGATAATATTCACAATTTTACAGTATCTTAGTGGTGAGAGATTCAATTGTGTTATTTTTCTCCAAAAAGTTTTCTCACCAAGTCTATCAAACAGCCTTGCCAAATTCCTTGCTATTGCCATGGAAATGATGCTGTTTTATTACTTGAAAATAGCATGCTCCATTATGGGTGGTGTGATGATAGGAGGTTTTACACGAGAAGCCACAGTGCAGTCTGAAAACAGGAGGAAGTTTTGCATAGGGAATGTTTTACATTATTAGAACGTTTTCAATGATTAGAAATGGTCAGCCAGGCCCCTGCTCTATTTCATAGCCAGGCCCCACTCTATTTCACCTTTGAGCAATAATGTCAAGTCCTTTATCTCAGAATTTAAGGAGTTTTATGCTTCTTTTGTCCTTGGTCCTTCTTAATTCCTTCTATATTTTTTTCCTCTTTCAAGCCTTCTTCCTCAGCCCTTGTCAAGGATTGTTCTTTCTGGTTCCTTTTGCTGTGAAATTAGGAAATTAGACAAAGGCGTCGTTCTTACTTCGCAAGACTTCGAAGGCAAGAGTGGGTGAACAGTACTAATATGGCAGTTGTGTTTATTGACACTTTCTTTCTCGATGTTTTGTGTTTGTTTTTCTTCCTCAAGGGGAAATAAAAGTAGTAGGTGAAGTAGCATCAGCAGGTGAAATATTTATTTGCGGGAGAAAATTGTCTCAATGAATGTGATGCCTGGAAAGGGAAGTAGGCACAGGCACTGCATGGACTGTTCTCTGCCCACTTCTCCCTCATAGGAGGCCCTTAGCTCAGCTGAGGATAGACAGACAAGAGCTCCTGAGCCAAGCTGGGACTCCTGGCAAACATCAGAGCAGACTGAAAATACCACTTCAAGTTAGATACAGTGATACAGTTGGAGGTGTGACAACCCACACAGATCAATTTGAACAACTGTGCTGGGGAAAGTGTTAGGTTTATCTCCTGTTAAATAAGACAACATGTCTAGCTGTAAGACAGGAGGAAGGATGGAGTTGGCATGGGGAGCAGAGGGCATGAAGAAGAAGAAAATCCTGCTCCAAGGTCACCTTTTACCACAGGGATGGGAGATTGAAGAGAACTTTGTTACTACTTCTGATGGCTAAAGGCTGCTGCAATGCTGGCAAATCTCTCAGGAATGGTTCAGGAATATCTGCTGCCATACCTGAGGCAGGCACTCATTTATCTGAGACACTGTGCTCCGACTGCTAACAACCAGCTCAAATTGGCTTATTTTTCCACATTTGTCACAGAGCCAGCCACATTGTCTCAGCTGTGTGCCTCTGAACAGGGAGGTACAGACCTAGAAAAAGTTTTGGAGTCATTATTCTTATGTGTTTCTTCTCCCCTCATCTTTTTTTTTTTTTCCCTTTATCTGTGTTTATAATCCTCCTTTTCTTTGTTACCTTGAAATCTTGGACTTTTTCCAGTCTCTTCTCCTGCAGGTAGATGCTCTGTCCTGACAGTATCTTGTTATGATATCCAGTGATAAAGAGCTGAAATTACCTAACTCCTACATACTCTAAATCCCAGTGAAGCCCTCACTAAAAGTCTAATATCCTTATGGCACCCAAGAGGGTTTTCTGCTGGAGTTGGAGGGGAGAATGAGGTAAAGTGGCTGATGAAGCACTCCACTCCTTGTTGGTGTGGTGGTGTTTGAGTTATGCATCTCACAAGCTCCTAGCCTTCTTCCCACAAAGGGATTTCTGTCAGGGTCTGCTCAAGGAAAAATTCTACCAAGGATGTCAATCCTGCCTGAACCGCGTGGGAACGTTATCAATAAGGACCAATGCTGCAGCTGTGATCTGTTGTCTCCTTCATCTGGGGTTGATACATCAACTGGCTTCTGGTTTGTACCTCAACAGTAAGCCTGTCACTGAAAGGCCATGTACTGAGTGTTTGCACATCACTTTGTTATGGGTACAGGGATTCTCAAAGATTTCCAAAGGTGATTTGTCCCAGGTCAGTCAGCAGGTTAATGACAAAGTCAGAAATATATGGAAACCTTCATGGTACCTGATCCAAGTGCTTTTGGGCTTTATTTAAAGATTGGAACATGACAAGTCTCCTTTACAGCTCATTTTCCAGGGATCAGAAGAGGTTCCCTTTTCTGCCCTCTTCCCCTTCTCCCCCAAGGTTTGCATCAATTGCTCAGAAATGGGAAATGATGTGTTTGGGGTTTTGATGGCAAAAAAACCATTTCTGACTGCAGTCACAGAGATGAGTAGGTACTTTCTAACAGAGCCTTTAAAAAGAAATAGAGCTTTTGGAAAAAAATGTTATCCTGTGTAACATTTTCTATGCTGTAGTAGGTGCTGAGTGAGGTAGTGGTAGAAGTGACTGAGTGATCATAATGGTTGGTTCGAGACAGCAGCTGTATAGCTGGGAGAGGCAGTAAAACACAACAACAGAATCATTTGTACAAGCAAATCCAGCCATGTGCTTGGGAGCTTTTGCCTTGGAAGACTCGTGCTGCATGTAGTACGTACTTGGTTACAGGTGCTGTAACTCAAGTGTCACCCAGTCATGCCATCAAGCCACAGTTGTGACATCACACTGACTGGTCTGTGTTGTAATGACAGTGGAGAACATAAGTTCCTCCATGTGGAAAGCACTGTAAATCTAAGTACCTGAAGCTTGAGATTTCTTGGTGAAGTATATCTTAACTACAAAGAAACTGTGGTACAAGATGGTATTGTGTTTCTTCTCAAATTATTTTTATGAATAGTTGTGCATCAGCAGCACTGATGTGCCACTCTTCTGTCCTAGAAAGCACCCACCACTTTTTCTTTACATTTCCCAGAGCCTGTTTTGGTTTCTTGCTCTCACACTCCTGTAAATAAAGCTTTTATACTTTGTACAGATAAACTTAGACCAAGCACAAATGAAATGTGCCATTGTTAAAACCAAAAAATAACAATTAGGTAACTTTAAGATGTACACACACATGTTCCCTGTGTCTGTTAGGTAAAAAAAGCATTTATTGTCACATTTTGTTCTGATTCAGTAAGTATGTAGAGGGATGGCTCCCAGGTGATATTTTTAGTGACAAAAATCCTACAATGATAATGTTTCAATGCCAGTGACCTAGGAGTTGTGAAGTTCAGCTCAATATTGCTGGATGCCTCAACAGCCAATAGTTTTCTTGTAAAGATCTCTGTTAAGCAGTGGAATTCTTTATGATTTTGGTTTTGTGTGAGTAAGTAGTTAATGATATGATCCTTCTAGGACTTTTGGTATTTACAGCTAAAAAATTATCTATTCTACTCAAAATTGATAATGAATGCTTACAGTTAAAGAAGAAAACATTTTGATTTTCTCTCTGAAGTGAAATTCTTAGTGAGAGATTGTATTTCAGTTCATTTTCCCTTCTAATTAAGGTGATTCTGAAGGCTGTTCAGTTCCTGAATGGGCATGTATTAGTCAGTAAGGATCTCATTCTAGAATTACTCCCACTCCTAAATATATCCTTGGCAGTCTGCTTTGCATTTCAGTTTCTTTGGTATTTTTATAACTTGTTGCTAGAATCTTGCATTGATGGAAAATCCCTCATTGACTGGCTAGTAGTGATTAAATTATTAGCCAGTCAGAACACACAATAAATACAGTGTGGCCTCAGAGCAATTGTTAACAGAAACAATTAAATGGTGGCTATTAACTGAAAAACTGGTGGTTCAAGCACACCTAAGTACATGTTCCCTTTTCCCTGACAGGGGGTTGGAACAAGATGGTTTTTAAAGTTCCTTCCAGCTCAAATGCTTCAACGATTCTATATGGTTCAAGGAAATAACATTTGTCTCGCATAAGCAAATGGAAGTTGACTTGAAATGTAATGGTTTGGAATGTGTGCTGCAGAACATGTGCTTCTGAAGGATTTCTATTAAAGGGAAGGTCTTGGCAGTAGCACTGCTGGAGTTGCAGTGGTCTGTCATGGTGTCTGGTGAGCATCCTTTCTTTGGTTCCTTTTGGGATCCTGCTGAGCAAGGCAGTGGGACCAGGCAAACACAAAGTATCTTTGGCACAGGGCCAAGGGATGCACACAACCAGGTCTGGCTCTGGCCTCCTGAGGACAAGTGTTTTCCTCTTTTTTGACAGCACCTTGAATAGAACAGCTTGTTCTTATTACAGCCCTAATTATTGGGAAGGATTTGTACTAGGTGCCAGGGGAATTACTTGGCTAAATCCCTTGAAAAATCAATTTAAGTCTGTTCACAGTAAAGTCTGATGTTGTTGTTGTCCCTGTTATGATTTCTGGTGATGAAAATTAATGTGATTTAAGATTCAGTGCAAAGGAATGACAGAGATTAAAAAGATGTAAAATAGTGATGTGGAAACATGGAACAAGTCCATGCAGCTGGCAGTGCAGGCAAACACTGTATAAGCAAAATGCTCAAACAGTAAAGAACAGAATTTTGTGGAAATGGAACTATGGGAACTTCTTACTCATTTTCAAACTCTTACTAATGTTCTAATAGGCTCTGTTCAAGCTGACTTTTTGAGAGATTGATAGAGAAAAACATAATTACCCCCAATTCGTAACGGTTCTGCATTTTATGGGCCTCTAAATATGGGTGACAGAAGGATGACCCTTGTGTTACCTGCTGATCAACAGGACATGGCACCTTTCTCAAACTTCATTTCTGATTGTGTTCGTGCAGCTGGTAACGGATAAGGGTTGGTTGAATGCTGCAGAACATAATCAAAATACAGGGCTCATAATGAGACGGATGCACTTGGGAGTGGGAGAACTTCAAGCTCACCTCCTGCTCACCATGAAGGCTGTGACTCTAAGAGGGACAATAGAATTGATTTCTTGATGTTATTTTGATCACTTCAGGTGGGGTGGGTTCAGATAGCATCCTTTGAATGCTCATGATTGAGTCAGATTTTGTTCTCACTTGTGGGACACAGAGGGTTCTCATCATTGAGAAATTACTTTTTTTTTTTTTTAGAAGAAACGGATATAGTGGAAGTTACAGTAGAGTAACACTAATTATGCTGAAAAGACCTTTAAAAATAGCTCTTGAGCAAACTAAGAATTATCAAATAAAAGGAATTCTTTCTAATGTATCTGCTTTTAGTGGCACCTAGTGTTTTATGTAGCAAGAAATCATAAAACTTGCTACAATTATAGTGTCACTTAAACTTGCCTGGATGTAACGAGGCTGTTTGATCACAGACTGAAAGAGTGTGCTAGATGGAACAGTCTTCCCTATTTTCTTAAACATGTAAAATCTGGAGGAAAAACTTGAAGCACTATAGTTGAGCCATCTGACACAGGAATAGGCTAAAGACTTTTGCAAGTCTGGCTGTAAATAGGATTATTTACCCTTTCCTACCTCGGAGGATAGAGCTCTTTTCAGAGCCTTTGAGGATGTCATATCTTAAATAGATACTGAATTGTTATATTACAGAATACGAAACTATGTGACAGTAAACACAATATAAGGAATGAGACCTTGAACTGCCTTTGAGAATGCAGGGCTCTCTGAGAAAAGCTTTTCCTTTTTCTTCTAATTTGCGTGGTGGAGCTCTGCTGTAGAACTGTTCGCATTAACATTCCTGTGTATAGATTGTTCAAGCACAAACTTTCACCAAACACACGGAAAATGGGCATTTACAGGAGGAAGGGAGTGTAGTGAATATTTTTTCCTCCCCTTTCTCTTTCAGAAAATAGGTTCTGCCAAACAGCACACACAGAGCTCTGTAAAATCCCACTGCTCTGGGGTCAGGCTTTCACCTGGAACCGTGGCAGAAGGGGAACTTTACATTTTGTATTGCGTTTGCTGGAAAGAAATTATTAGAAGATTATTTCAATATTATTTTGCTCATGTATTGGGTTTGAGGATGAGGTTTCAGTAGTGGAGGGCTACAGGGGTGGTTTCTGGGAGAAGCTTCCAGAAGCTTCCCCTGTGTCTGGTAGAGCCAGTGCCAGCTGGCTCCAAGATGGATCTGCTGCTGGCCAGGGCTGAGCCCTGTCAGCCATGGTGCCAGTGCCTCTGGATAACATACTGAAGAAGAGGAAAAAACCTGCACAACAGCAATTGCTAATGGAGAGGACAGTGTAAATGTGAGAGAGACAACTCTGCAGACACAGAGATCTGAAGCTTAGTGTGTTTTGCCAGTGTGGTAACTGGTGGATGATCTCTCCCTGTCCTTATCTCAACCCATGAGACTTCCGTGGTTACCCATTTGGGCCAGTATGATATATATTATCCCCTGAAATATGAATATTGTTCCTTTCATATTTTGAATCTTTATTTCTTAAGTATGCAAAGGGTAACCCACTTCTTTTCCTTTTAAAAACATAGTGCACTAGTCACATGATCATTTAAATGCACTAAATCTTTACCATCAGGATTGTAATTGAGCTTCCAGAAACCAAATACAGTCGGCCCTCAAATACCTCAAGTACTGCAGGTCTTGCCCTGCCCTCCCCATGCAGCCCTCCGTCAATGTAGAGTGGCAAGTCATTAATATGCAAATTTGGCCCCTGTTGCCCCGCCCCCTCAGCTCCTGAGCGCCCCCACGCTCCGGCACTGTTTTGGCTACCCTCGCTCGGACTGGGACGGGCACTGGGGGGAGCGTGATGCGGCCACCTCGCTTGGAGCGGGGCAGACACAGTGTGGATAGAGCACTGTGCCCGTGGTCCATGTGGCACGGTGTGGGGCTTGATTTGAATATTCATGACTGTCTAATTTGGATATTCATGATTGTCAGTTTGCACAGGTGCTGCTGCAACATGAAGTTCCCCAGTCACAGAAAAATCGCACTGCGCAGTAGTGAAGCTACAATATGGGAAGTGTGAACAGAGGGCTGACTGTATTCTGTTATATTTTCACATCTTGGAAAGCAGTAGTACTATAGAGGTCAGAAAATTGAAATGAGATGTTTCTGAATGACCAGTGTTAAAAGTGTGACACAAAGAGAATTCTGTGACTTCTCTTAAACTTATTCAGTGTTTTTTGACTCAATGCTCTCGATATACTAAGCATGCAAAGTAACTAATGAACTCCAGAGGCAAAAAGTGTACGATTTTTCTTAGTCTCCCGTTATAATTTAGAAGGCTTTTCTATATGTCCTGTAATTTGTGAGTATGTAAAAAATGTTTTGAGAGGAGCATATAAGATATAGCAAAGTACTTGTAGAATTTACTCCATGTACTTCCTACTTTATGGGTTGTTATCTCCGATTCTTAGTGTGTCTAACTTATGGGGGAACTAGTTTACCGCAGTTGAATTATGATTACCAGGATTAGGGATTTCCACATGGAAAACACTCAATTTCAGTCAATGCAAAAATATTTGGTTATTTGTAATTAGCAGAGCAATTAGAAGACCTTCAGGTCATTCGGATCCAGAAGCCAGTGCTGTGGAAGCTGTGTAGCTCTTCCTAAGCTGACATCAAGATACTGTAGGACCAGCTTGTGTTAGTTTTCATGTCGACTTTGTTAGTAGATGCTAAGAGATGAGGACCAGGAGAGCCTGTTCCTTGGGACTGAGAGATAAGGGACCCCTCTAAGGAAATTTTTGTCAATGTCTTCTTAATGATGTCTTTACAGACACCTCTCATGCAATCTTTTCAAACCTTTCCATTATGTCATTCAGAGCAAAAGGTGGATGTAGATGTAGGTTGGAGCAGTTGTGCCTTTCAACCCTCCTCTGCCATTGCAGGCAATATTGTGGAGGAACAGGAAAGACTCCTGATCTGCTCTGCAATTCAAGATAGATTTTCTGAGGTACCTGCTTTGAAATGTATGTGAATTGAACCTTGATTTATATGATTGCTCAGGATGCCTTTAAAAATCAGCTTTGGCCTTTATAAGAAATGGGAAGAATCTCTTATTCTGTTTCTAAAAGCCAGAATGTTTTAGCAAATGCAAGCCTGATTTATGTTGATGGTGGACACTGGGGAGATCCCTATGAAGTTTCTATAATACAAAAAGAATCAAAGTGCATAGATTTTATATAGAGGCAAAAATGTGCGTATAATTCCTGCTTGATGGTAATCTGCATCTATTAAAAAGAAGTCCCATGATTCTCAGCCCATGTGAAATCAGAGGAGATTGAAGGGGCTACATAGTTAGAGATGGGCTGGGAGAACCAGTGTTCCAACAGGAGGAGCTGTGGAAGGGAAGGTGCAGATCATCAGCCTCCACATGTGCTGGTGGCCTGCAGAGCTCCTGAATATCACAGGGCTTTTTCATTTTGTTTTTTCAGATAATCCATGAGCTTCAGAACTGAGAATATTCTCATTATGAATGACAAAGCTAGTTTAGATCAGATGCAGAGATTTCTGAAGTGGATTTCTCTCTCTTTATGCACAAATGTTGTTAATTAAAATGTGTATTTTCCAACTGAGAGGAAGTGTGGTTACTAATCAGACTTAATTATACCATCTTTATTAAGTAAAATAATATTTTAATTTTATTTATTTGTTTAATAGCATTAACTAACTAAGGTATAGCTTTACATTGGCTGTTTATGGCAATAGTAATTTATCCTTGTGTGACTACCTGAGCTGATACTTGGCTTTCCCCTGTTTGGTGATGATGATTTTGATGTTTGAAGATCTTAAATGCTGCTACAGTGAAATCTGTAGTGTGACTACTTCTCTTACTTGTGAAAGGAAGGATGATCACTTGTGGCTGAATCCAGTTGTAATCTGAATGTTTATTGGGAATATGAAGTAATTAGAAAGCTGATTCTTTACTAACTGTCACTCTGGGACTGAAGTGTTTGTTTACATCTTGCTTTGTGTTTATTTGATGTTGCAGCATTTGCCATGTGTAAAAGTATCCCGCTGACTTTTTTCCATTGTCCCGCTTTGGTTACTCACAGTAAATGTCCAGTTTAACTATGGAAAGACTGGTCTCAGATTCCTCTGACTGTGTATTGGATCATGTGCACTTAATTATGGAAGGTGGATTCCTATGACTGTATATTGGCTCATAAACACTTAATTAAGGAAGGTGGATTACTATGACTATGTATTGCCTCACAAGCACTTAAGGAGGGTGTGAGTGTGTTGCTCTGAGTGACTGGGAGCTGCCAGGGCCTGGCTCCCTCCCTGCTCTTGCCGGCCCTCCCCAGTGTGATGCCCAGGGTCAGACATCCATCCATCCTGCAGCTGCAGCAGGAGGGGCTCCATCCATTCATCCATCCATGCATCCATCCTGCAGCTGCAGCAGGAGGGATACCATCCATCCCTCCATCCATCCTGCAGCCCAGCCAGTCCCCAAGGCCCCCCTTGCGCTCCCCTCCCTGGTTAATCCCGCCATGTGCCTGCATGCTCAGCAAGGGGGATTACTTTAAGTCTGCATATTTTCATCTTTCCTGGGTCCAGGTCAATTTACTGGCTGGGGACAGTGAGCCAGGAGCAGATTGGTGTGGCGTGGTGCAGAAGCAGCCAGCTGAACTTTGATGAAAGGCAACGTGACGATTTGAGATGTTACGATGTTTACAGGTTCTGCTGGATAAATGACACGCAACCCAGGCAAAATAAACAGCCAATTTTTCTTTTTTCCCTGCTTTGTGGCAAGGTGATTATATTTAAGAGAAATGTAAGAATTTCCATCTTTCCAGTGACACCATATGAGAACCCGCTTAGCACTGAATAGTGACAGCAAATGCTGAAGTGGAAAAAATATTTTCATCCATCTGCACTAATCTTCTTTTACTCCAAGATTTAACGGGGAGGGGGTGGGGGGGGAATGAGAGAGGGGAATCAGAAAAATCTTAAAAGCTTGGCTTAAGCTTTCAGCTTTGCCAGCTCATTCTATAGTCAATGAAGAAAGTGCCAGACTTCTGCATTTGTGGTGGGGATATTGGGATTTTATTTGAGCATGATGCCTGCAGACTTTACTACCAAAAATAAATAACTAAATAATGGTCTCTAAATAGGAACAGAAGAAGGGAAAAGGTGCAGCTGAACAAAACGGCTTCTTTTTTAAAAACAGACTGTAAAACACAATGTGCAACTGGAAAAAGCCTAAATTAGGAACCTGCTGTTGAAAAACTGTAAATGTCTTCTGGTTATTTCTGTAGCTACACAATTTAGGTCTCACTATGCTATCAAATCTGTCATCACCCGTGTTATTGTGATCTGCCCAGATCTCTGCCTTCAGAGCCCTGCTGCACAGATAATGAAGGCGGAAGGATTTAAATATTGGAACTTAAGCTGTCTTTGCTTTTACCTTGTTAGATATCACATTTCAAAGGAGCTTTTCAAATAGGAAAACATAGTATTGTACTTCTTTTATCATGGAACTGGATCTGAAGGTCTCATGCTTGCTTATTCAGTTGTCTTTCCTCTCCAGTTGTGAGGCCATCCTTGCAGACTCAAGGAAGTGTTAGATTTTATAGGAGCATGGGCAAATTTTCATAGAATTCTTAGAAAATCAGCCGATAACTGAGAGGGGTTTTGTTGCTGTGATACAGAATTAATTAATAACACTATTGTTGGGAAAGTAATTACAGACCTGTCAGCCTGACCTCTGTCCCAGGTAAAGTCATGGAACAGGTAATCCTGTGTGCTATCACACAGCACCTGCAAAATAATCACAACATTAGATGTAGTCAGCATAGATTTAGGAGAGGTAGGCCTTGCCTGACCAACCTGATCTCCTTTTATGTTCTGGTGACTCACCTGGTTGATGATAGAAAGGTTGTGGATGTTGTTGTACTTGGGTCTTAGCAAAGCCTTTGACATGGTTTCCCATGGTAAGCTCCAGGAGAAACTCTCAGAGCATGGGTTGCATAGGAGCATCCTGTGTTGGGTTAGGAATTGGTTGGATGGATGAGCTCAGAGTGTGTTGGTGAATGGTGTCACATCCAGCTGGCGGCCGGTCACTAGTGGAGTCCCACAGGGATCAGTGCTTTGCCTGGCACTGTTCAACATCTTTATTGATGATATGGACGAGGGAATTGAGTCCACCATTAGCAAGTTTGAGATGATACCAAGCTGAGGGCAAATGTTGAACTGCCAGAGGGCAGAAGGGCCCTTCAGAGGGACCTCGATAGGCTGGAGAAATGGGCAGATTCTAATGGTATGACATTTAACAAGTCCAGGTGTCAGGTTCTTCACTTTAGACATAACAACTCCATGCATCACTATTGGCTGGGGGATGAGTGGCTGGCGATTGGTGAAGCGGAGATGGATTTGGGAGTAATGGTTGACAGAAAACTTAATATGAGCCAACAGTGTGCCCGGTGGCTAAGAGGGCCAGCGTCAGCCAGGCCTGTATCAGAAACGGTGGGTCTATGAGGACTAGAGAAGTTCTTCCCATATACTCGACATTGGTCAGACCACATCTTGAGTGCCCAGTTTGGGCTCCTCACTTTAAGAAAGATGTTGAGCTGCTTGAGAGGGTCCAGAGAAGGGTGACAAGGATGGTGAAGGGACTGGAGAACAAGCCCTATGGGGAGCGAATGCGGGAGCTGGGCTTGTTCAGCCTGGAGAAGAGGAGGCTCAGAGGTGACCTCATTGCTGTTTACAACTACCTGAGGGGAGGTTGCAGTGGGGTGGGTGTGAATCTCTTCTCTCAGGCTGCCAGCACCAGAACAAGAGGACATGGCCTTAAGCTGCACCTGGGAAGGTTTAGACTGGATGTTAGGAAGAGCTTTTTCACGGAGAGTGTGATCCCTCAGTGGAATGGTCTGCCCAGGGAGGTGGTGGAGTCACCAGCCCTGGAGTGTTTAAAAAAGGTTGGATGAGGAACTCGGTGACATGGTCTAGATGATGGGAGGCTCGGATGGATGGAGCGTGGTGCCCATGGCTCCCAGGTTGTGGGTTTGATCCCTGGGTGGGTGTTTGCTTGGGAGTAGGACTAGACGATCCTTTTGGGTCCCTTCCAACTCAGAATAACCTATGAACCTGTGAAAGAAAAGAAAAATTGAGAGTGGACAACTTCTCTGAAGTCAGTCTCTCTTTGCCCTCAGGGTGGGTCAGCTAAAAATATTTCCATGTTTTTCTACTTGAAGAAAGAACCAGGCAAAGAACCAGAGGTAGGACCACAGGAACAAAAACATCCATTTGAATTAATCTTTGGCAAATAAGTCACCACTCCATATAACATATTTCAAATGTTGTTTCAGTGGGGTTGGGTTTTTTTTCCCTTTCTATATTTCTGCTCTTCTTCTCATGTTAGCTGTTGGGGATTTTTCTACATTCTACTCTGTTGCATGTATTTCACTGGATATTTCTGCCTCCTCTTTCCTTCTGGGGAGGAACATTGAAATACTTACCTTGAAACTAAGCTTTGAGGCTCCTGGGGCATTGTTTTTGGGAGTGTTTTTTGTTTGTTTGAGTAGTCTTTTTCATCTTCATTAAGAAGTGAAATAATGGTTCAGGTTTAATGGAACAAAATAGCATGATACCAATTTTGTACGTTTAAAGAGATAATAAGGCACCAAGGCAGTGTAACAGCTAGTTGTGCTTCAGAGATGCATGAAACTTGAAATTAGGCATGTGGAATTAGTACTGGTGAGTGTTCTGATGATTTGCCTTTCAAAGTAGTAGTCGAGTTGCTATGAGATAGGACTACTGTATTTTTCCATGTGCAGTATGTATGTGAGCTTGAGAATTTTGACATCTGAGGATACTGCAGATTGCATATGTGGACTGAGAGGTTATATTTGAAAAATCTTATTTCATGTTATTCAGTTCAGTTGCAATTTTGTCAACATCATTAATATAATGTGCTTCAACTTGGGTAACTTTGATACAATGGAAAATAATTCAAAATAGGTTATGCACCAACAATGTAGGCTGATCTTTGCTCATTCTGAATTCCCTGGAATATGAGACTTGGCTATGTGATGACAACTCCATTAACGAGGGATACTTGTATGCTGTAGTGCCCGTTGGCAAGACAGAGCCCTGGGACCTGGTTGATTTTACTACACTGACTTCTGGTTTGAGAATTTGCCTTGCGCCAGTACTAAGATATACAGTTTCAGGGCACAAAGGAAATTTCTGCGGTTATTTTCGTGCAGTTGTAGACACATAGGGAAACATTTCTTACTTTCACACAATAATACCTGCTGTTTAATTTACATTGGCTTTAAAAGCGTCAATATTTAAAGCGCTGTTAGCATTGTGACCCACAGTTGGAGGGCCACATTTTCTACTGTGTGTTTTCATTTTGCTTGGTGAAGTAAAGATCATACCAAACACAGGGTATAGAATTACTCAGTGCTGCACTTCAATTCACTGCTTAGTCAATCAGCTGGCCCCACCCATTGTCATTTTCTAAGAAATTTATAAATACCATGTTTTCCTTTGAATGTTGTAAATCTGTAGTTATTGCTGTTCCCCTCTAAAGAGGTGAACAAAGAAAATTGTCTTAAAACCAAGTTGTGGGGTTCCTGCAGTCCACTGCTAAGAGCTGGGCCATTCACTTAACTGCAGGAAGGGAGTCTGATTCCACACCAACAGGTAAAACCTTTTGCGTTTTTTTTCTTCTACCCCTACACCAAGAGACTTTTGGCTCCTTGGGCCTGAGACATTGATTGTCTTTAGCTTATTTTTGTTGCCCAGAGAGCTGAGGTTGCCAACCTGGCAAGACTGAGACTTGCCTGCAATGCAAACACCTCTGGCAGAATTTCATTTGGTCGTTTAGAGACTTGTTGCTTCAGACATCACCATCCTTGCCTTACCCTGCTTTGGATGAGAGTCGGAGCTCTCGGAAGGAAAGACATTGTCATACATTCAGGACTTCAAGGTCCAGCTCTACAGTAATAAGTGTCATTGCACTTGAAATAATTTATATTCAGGATACAGAAGGGGAAATATGGAGAGCTTCTTTTGCTTTTATTCCAGAACTACAGCATGTGTGTGTTTGATTTTGAGTGTTGGGTTTTTCTTTGCTTTTCAGTGAGGTGTTTTGGGTTTTGGGAGAAGTGTGGTATCAGCTAAGGAAAACAATCTTGCTAGTAATTGCAACGTTGTCTTTGATTAAACTACTGTTTTCAATATTTGTTTGCTTTTGCTAAAAGCTTTGTGAACCTCTAGTCCCATTCTTTTGGTTTGAATCTGAATCTTTGTGCTTTTGGGACAAATAGTCTGAAGGTTGATGTTTTGCCAAAATGAACACTAGAGCACTTGCAAAATGAATTAAAATGAGAACTAACGAAAGCCACTTCTGAATGAGGAGTCTTTCAAAAAATTTAATGATCTTTAATGCATAGTAATTTTCACTTTAGTTAATTTGATTTAACTTGAATTGAATGAGGCTATACAGACAAGCACCAAGTCCCATTGATTTTTCTGTGGGACTCAAGCTATTAAAGTACTTGTAGAAATTATAAGAGTGCATTTGAAAATGTTGACTGCTGTTGTCCTTGGCTTAAGAAGTACTTCAAAAATATAAGGCTTGGCTTTCACAGCACCTTCATCAGTTAAGCAGAATTTAACAAATCCAGTTCTCTTTTAAGGTTTTCTTTCTCATCGCTATGGGACACATCATGACCACTCAGAAGCTGGTGATGCCACTGGCTTGGAATTCAGCTCCAGAAGCTGCAGCCCCCACATATCAAAGCAAGTTATCCTCATGTGCATAACATAATTAAGTTACTGGCAGAAAGAGTGTAGGAGAGCCTTAGTACAACATTTTTATTCTTTGTGCTTGTGAAAATCAGCTGGATTCTGGTTTGTTTATTTACACCAGTGATGGAGATACTTTTCAGCAGAAATAATGACTTCCGTATCTGCTGCATAAACGTCTACCTGTGTTCTGTTTTTATTTGCATGGTATATAGGTGTATGGAAACTTTATTCACTGTCCTGCTCCTATTAACCATCATTTTTGTGTTTATAATAGTCTTTGTGGTGGATTGCACTGGAGCAGAAATTACAGAGCTCCAAATACTGCAGGATAGAGTAAGGAGGAACTAAGCAAGAACTAAGAGTTTCAGCAAATGAAGTTTGTGGTACTGTGTGTGATAAAGCAGGAAATACAGTTAGCTAACAGTTGGCCATGGGTAATTGAATAATTGGTCCTGCACATGGCTGGAAGGCCATGCTGTTAATTACTAATTTCTTTGCAAGATATAGAGCATCTGCTTGCTTTGTTTAGTTTTAATAGTCAGTGCTTGACAGAACACCTTCTGGGTTGTTTGTTTAGATCCCTGAGATACTTATCAAAGTCGTTTCTATTCTAATAAGCCATGTATCTGGATGCAGTGACTTAACAGTGTAGGGAAAAAATTATATTTAGGAAATCACTTTCAATACATTGTTTAAACAGATAAACCTTGCACAGATGATTACTCATTGAAAGAATTCAATGTTTAGTCTTAATATTAGCATCATCCTTCATAAATCAGAAGATTTGTGCAAAATACATGGTGTATGTTAGCTTGAAGCATCTTCACCTCAATGGGAATTGAGATGGGCTTTGTAACTGTAAAACACGGAGGTGGGAAAAATCCAATAGGCTTTAATACCACACTTGTATTATATATCACTTGTAAGCCTTTATTGTGTGCCATCTGTAAATGCTACATTACTGAATGAATGAGTCTCCATACTTTCAATTTCTAAGCACTTGTCTTTCTACATAATGCTGAGAAAAAAATTGAGAGAGCTCCTTTTTGGCTGTAGGAATTGTTCCCTGCCAGCAGAGCTCTCCCTGGATCAGATGGCAATGAGCTCAGACAAGCAAATAGTGCGGGGGACCAGGTACTCCCCCAGCTCCCTACGAGGCATCACTGGGAGTGGGAAAAGAGGAGACTTAAATGTCTTCAATTAACACTGTTCTGATGAGATGGCTGGAAGAATGCGAGTGACCATGGCCTGATTCTGTGCTTCATCATTAAGATGAATTGGTAAGCAAAATATGAGACTGGTCTTTGATTTCCATCAGTCAAGAGAGAAGAGAGGTGGGAAAAAAAACCCACCAGACTCCCCTCCCCCCCTGCCCTCCAACTTTGAGCTGAGGCATTTATTTAGACAGTCTTAAAAATAAAATCAAATTAAAATCTCATTTCATGACGTGACTGTGAGATGAGGCATAGTTGGTATTTTGATAAAGTGTGTTTAATAGATGTTAAATAGATGTTAAATGAGACAATAATATAACAGGTCATATAACAGGCCAATAATATAACAGGTCATAAATTTAATATATTATTTTAAGTTATATATATTGCTCATACAAAAAGTATAAGAAAATTTATTGAAATCTCAAAGTCATTAAAAATGTAAACGCAATCAAGGAAGTAAAAATGCCAAGGCTTTATCAGAGGCTTAAGGTGAATTGGGTTTGCAATACTTAGTATTTTTTAGAGCCTTTACAGTAGCATTAATTTGTCTGAGTACTTCAGTTATAGCAAAAGTCTGAATATTACAGACCTTTTGGGCTGGATTTTGTATAAAGGTTACTGCCCATAGATGTTTGGTTATTGATGGCATCATTAATGGATCCTGTCTGTCATTTGGATGAGGTTAAATAGTATTTTAAAAAAATTACACATTCTGATATAGTAGTTCTACTAGTAATTAGATGGGAATTAAGTTGTTAAATAGTTATTAAAAATCTGTAGAAATATCTGCCAGCTCTGCTAGCATCATGTATGGGGAATCAGGCCTCCAGTATTGTAAGGAAAACTTTGTGATCTCCTGCATATATATCATCTCAGTCTCAAATTAGTAACTTCCCTTACTCAATTTAGTAAGCTGCCTTACAGTACTACAAATTAGTTGAGTGTTCTCTTGAGGCCTCTCTGGATATGACAGCCATACAAAATCCAGGCTTTGACAAAAGAGAGGGTTTACTTTCTACTTTCTCAGACTGCACGAAGTTGAACTAGGAGTGGAAATTCAAGAGAAAAAGTCTATAGGGCAGTTTAATGCTAAGTGCCAACCTGAAGCAGCATCCACGTAGTCAGAACTAAAGGACGTCTCCAGAAAATCGTCCATCCTGCTGTTCTAAATTCACCTTAATGAACGGCAAGCAAAAGTTTGCCAAGGATGGTTGTGAATGATTGCTGACAAAGTTGTGGTGTGCTACAGCTGGCAAGGCTCATGCTGGCAGAAGACATAATATGTTCTGCTACAGGTCATATAATGGTAAATGAACACTTCCTGCCTCCATGGCAAGTGGATTGATTATTGTGTCCACCTCCAAAGAGCTCTGCCTTTGTTTTACAAGTGAATGTGTTTGCTCCTGCTGTGTTGAGTACGAAGATGAGTTCAGATACAGAGCTCCAAGCAAAGATAGTGATGTGTACAGGATGTAGTTTCAGCTTTTACAAAATGACCTGTCGTGTGTATGTCTAAATGAATGACTGTGTGTAAATGTACATTATTTTTTTCTTGCAAAAGTGATTTTATTTTTTCATGGGTCAGAGTACCACAAATGTTGATCTAAGACAACAGGCAATATGTGATTGCTAATCACTGACTTGATATCATCACCTGGGGCCTGATAAAAAAGTCTCCATTGATAAATACCATTTATCTTTAATGCATTTTAGCCTTCTTAGTACATTTGAGAAAAATACAGGTTCAAGAAATCCCACTTCAAAAAAATTTCGGTTTGGAGCCTGAGATGTGCAGAACTTCTTTTAACTAAAATGCAACAACCGTTGCCTAAAATGGGAATTTGAGTATTTCCACAAGGACTATTCTCTGCTGTGCAACCAAAAAGAAAGGAAGGATGCTGTCATCTGGGAAGGACAGCCAGTGACATTTCTGGGTCCTGGGAGACATGTATGCTTAAATCAGCACCAGTTCTGGTACCACTCAGTCTCTTTTTGGGGACAAACCACTTGGAATAATGCTTGATCTTTGGCCAAATATAGGTGGTTGGCTCTCCAGCTATTAACTGTTTAAAGATGTGGGATGGGGAAGTCCCAATTTCGCTTGATTTGGCAGCTTTGTCTCAGGTAAATGCTTAGGCTACTGAACTGTTAACTTCTACAACAGCGCTTTTGCAAAGTTCTCGAGGCTTTCATTTCTCTTCCAATACAGAATGGAAAGTATTTTCCAACTCTTAAATGAAGTACAGTTCTTGTTTTTGTGCCAGCCACAGTTGTAACTTCTGGCAAGAGTCAGTTTGGACTCCAGTCAGCACCACGATCACGGAGAGCAGAAAAGTGGCCTAAAGCTTCATCTGCCACCCACCTCTAGAGCTGTGTCAGGCAGGCTGAGACCTAAGCCCTGCATGTGTTGTGCATGTGCTCCCTTGATTAGGTCTGACAGGGAGCTGAGAGATACAAGATTTTTTTAGAACACGGTTGAGGGTTTCCCAGTTAAAGACATTAATACATATCCTTCGCATATTTATCCATATTCATACGTAAATGCATGCTGTAAATCCAAGTGTTTTTGCAGACTGTGTCTTTGAGCTGGTTCCAGTAAGGCATTTTGGGGCAAGAGGGGGCTGTCTCTCTCCAGAGATCCTTGTTCAAGGTCCTACAACGTGTTCTCATGTGCTAACACGGGGTGTATTTGTCACACACAAAATTAGGTTGAGGTGCTTGTACAGCAATGAAAACAGCCTAGCAGTGAATTATCAGAGGTGTATAAGGACCTGATGCCCTTGCTATGTCACAGGAAAGCAATTTTTCTCCAGAAAATCTATCTGCCAAGTGATTTTTAAATTGTGTTAGGTAAGAACCAGGAGCTACCTCCAAACATGTTCGTTTAATTGCTTTAAAAACTATTTCTAATGTGGAACAACAACTTGTAGGAAACTGGTAGTAAATTGTGAGGGAGTGGAGATTTAAACAAATCAGGGCAACCTTTAGAACAAAGCAAAATAAATTATTGCCTGGATCTGTGTCAGTGGGAGGCCACTGTGACCCCACAGCAGTTAATTTGTTTAGTATGTTGCTGCTGTTATGCTAATTAGGTATTTCTTGAATCAAGAGACTTGTCAGTTCCAAGTTTCAAAACTTCTTTCTTAAAAAAAAAGGCAGATGAAAGTTTCTTGCAAGTGTACAATTCTAGGCTGCCTGTGTCTTTCTCTGTGCTTGGCTTTTACAGCCACTACAAAGTTCATTTTCTTTTTTTATTAAAAACTGTGGTAGCACTAGGTCAACCTCAAAAGCACAAAATTAATAGAACTGTATTAAATTATAAGGTTTTCCATGTTTAGAATAAATGGACAGCTTTGTTTAGGAAGAGCTGCTGCTTGCATGCTGCTTCCCCTAAAGGGACCCTTCAGAGAGGTGGGGCAATGGTGGAGCCTGACGACTTTTCCAACCTGCAGGACCATGGGTTAGGTGCTTGACATTTGCTGTCAAAACATAATTTGGTCAATCCAAAGATCAAGGACTAAAATGCTTTTGTCTTCATATTTTTTTCACCAGATATTTCTATCTTGTCAAGGTATTTTTTCTTTTTAATATGTTCTACTGTTGAGCTTTTCTCCTTCTTCCTCTGTATCACACTTAGAAAACTGCTAGGTATGTATCACTCCAGTATGACAGTCTGGAGGACTTTTGTATTGGTACTCTAAAAAAGAATTACTGCCCAACTGCCCTCAGTCTCAACATGGGTAGATTTGGGTCAGCTTGCATTTGGAACGTGAAACTCTAGCTGTTGGCAATGATAAATCCTCATGCGCAGTTGGGTGTTAGAGGCAGTGTGTCCTCTTGCAGACATCAAAATCAAGTGCAGCTGAATTTGCCCTCATCCTTGCATGCTGAAGATTTCCATTTTGGATCTGTGAGTCTCTATTTCAGGCCTGTACATTTTGCCATTTGTGTTCACAAGGAAGACGCTGATCTCCAGTTATGCTTTTTGTGTGATGCCACAGTGGTGTAAATCCGGAGCGATGTAACTGGTTTAGCTTCTTACCCTTGCATAGGGGTAAAGCCATGTGTCTGCTTTCTGAGTCTTGTTTGAGAGAATCTTCTTTCTACTGTCTTAGAGCACTCCCTCGTGGGTCAAAAATGGAGTTTCATATCCACCTGGGCTTTGCAAGAACAGCCTCTGAGCTGGTAAACCTGGCAGCCATCAATTGTCCCCCCTATTGCAGGCAAGCGTGAGGCAAACATGAAGCCAAGTAAGAGTGCAGTAGTAGTAATTACCTAGGTGCTTGTTTAACCATGCAACAAGTAATGAAGTCAGGGACTGTAATGTCACATCAACTACATTACCTCATTTTCTTCTCTTGCAGACACAGGGAGGTTAAAAATAATGAGCCTGTCTGCCTCTCCCCATACCCCTGAGCACACTGAATCACAAGCACCTTCTTTCTAAAACAAATTTATTTCTTCCCTGCCTCCTTCCCAACAAAGACTTGCCTGTGATGAATACCAGACTTCACAGCATATTTGTCAAAGCAATACACCTGTGAGGGTTCCAGCACAAGATAAATTTTGGCAGGCCAAGGGAGTAGAGGGAGGTACTCGGCGAGGAATAAATCTTGGTGTGTTCCACCAGACTGTGAATGAGCGTTCTCCTCCTAAGAATCACTCCTCTGACAAGTTATGATAAATTACACTCTTTGTTGACACCTTCATCGTGTTATTTATGGCTCGTTAATTGAACCGAAAAAGAAACTTGTAGCACAGCAGGGGTATCGTATAATGCTTCTCCAGTGGGCTGAAGCTCAAACCAAAGAACAAAAAAGGGGAAGGAAAAAGTAAAGTTATATATGTATGTGTGTGCTCTTCACTGAAAAGAACTGGGTGCTGTGAGATATCAGCCCAGAATCATAGCAAGTGCTCTCAATCCTCTCAGAAATGTTCCTTTTTGGTCCTCTTGGACATCCCAGTTAGGAGCCTGTATGTTTGTCTTGTGTTTCCATCTTCAATCCTTGTGTCTGTGCTGCTCTGTGCATTGCTGAAGCCCTTATGAGGGGAAGGTCTAGCCTGTATTCCTGGACCTGATCACCCTTCACAGCCCTAAGAGCAGTCTTCTTCCCTGCCCTTTACAAGAGAGTACTACTTTCTTGCCCAGGCTGAGATGCTGATGTGATAGTGGGTGAAAAAGGAGGATCCTGGTGTGACCCTGAAAAAGTATCACATTTCTACAGCAACACAAAATTCTGTTCTTTGTAGGCAATATATGTCTACTTCAGAAAACCACTCATTTGGGGAACCTCCCAGCCCTCTGCCACTGCTAAAGGCAAGGTCTTGTGTCTTGTTACCAAACATCCTATTGTGGCACTATGGGTGGGCATTTTCTCTGAGAGGGAGTAGTGTAAACAGGAAAGGGAGAGGTACAGGATCTGAGCAGGTGGCTCTCTACACTTGTTGTGCAAGACTTGTCTGCAGGAAATGTAGCTAAAAGCAATTGTGGGGGATGATAAAAGAAAGAACAAAACCTTCTTCAGCAGATAAATGCTGAGGGAGACAGGCTTGTTTCTGTGAAGAATTGTAGATTTGATACTGAGTCTGAAATTGTCCTAATAAGCTATGTCCTAAAAGGAAGTGAAGTAAACTGACACCTGAGAGTATTTATCATGCATGACTATTTTGAGCTGGTTGAGAATACTCCAAGAAAGGAGCATATTATTCTATCAAAGGGTTCTGGGAGAACCATTCAGCATCTTGCTGAAGAATGTCATGTATCTCACATTTCCATGGTAGTATGAGCAGCATCACTTATGCATTTGCTGTTTGGCCTCCTCTCTTGCAAATGAGGCAGGTCCTTCTGTAGTGGCAAGTTTGGGAGTTGATTAAAACAGTCAGTGAGTGACAGGTGCCTTGGTAGTGGGGTCTAGAAGAGGGAGTAGTTGGGGGTGTGTCGAGATCTGATATTCACCCTTATATAGTAGTCGCTTAATCAGCTTTGTAGGCAGTCAAACCTTGAACCTCATGGCTTTGGTGTGCATCTTTTTTTCAGGTGTGAAATAAAGTTTTATGTTTCCCTATGCTAGAGATTGAGCAAGTGGTTCAGCAGGGACAGAATTCAACCAAGCAACGCAGACCCTGGAAATTAATTCTTCCTCTGACAGCTTTCCAGCCTCCCAAGTGAAATACAGGCACAGTTTCTTTATGTTCCTCTTTAAAGGATTTCCTGGGTATAGGGGTGACCAATGCTGTATAACTCTTGCTAGGTGCCCAGTTCCTATATATGCAGCTCCCCACTGTTGCTTGCTGGAAGACTAGTCGTGTCCCTGAGTGGAAGAGTGGTCTCTGGGGCTGGAACTGTGGTAACAGTTCCGTGTTTTTGTTTCACCGCTGTGCTGGGTGTGCAGCCTGTGGGCAGTGCTGTGTGCTGACAGCTGACCATGGCTCTTGGCTGGAAGGCTTTGCTTTGACAGGGATGATGCTGTAACTCTACACAGTAGCTGTGGGACTCAGGGAAGGGTGCTGCAACTTTGGAGCTAGCATGGAAACACGATGGCAGTTTGTGGTGATGCAAAGCCCCACATCCCACTCCCTGCTGGCCCTTCGGTTCCCCTTGGAGCCCACTCTTCTCTCAAAGGCTGCAGTGCTCCCTGGGTTGTTGGTGAGAACAGCATCAGCATTGCCCCTGTCAGGTTTGTTTTCCTCTCTCCTACATGATGTCAGTGAAAGAGTTAATGCAGTGTAGTGGCGCTGTGCGTGTGGAGGCAGTGGGAATACTCTATTTATAGCGCTGCTCTCCGTTAGCTCCCAGGGAATTGTCTCCTGCGTACTGCAGAAAAAGCCTCCGAGTACGATCCAGGTGCAGGTGGGGGGAGCAGAGATTGCTGCCACTTACCATGGGGCTCCTCTCTTGCCTGCACTGTGTCCTGTGGGCCTTGGAGCCTCTCTGTGTCCTCCTGGCAGGAGCGAGGCCGGGAAATGGTGGTGCCTGCTCGGAGTGGCTCATTGATGTCTGCAGGTCTGCCCAGTAACAGATGCTGCTGTTTCATTTCCCTCTGGGTTTTTGATTCCTTTCTCTTCAAGTTTATGTAAAAGCAATATAATTGGGCTTGTAATCATAACAAAGATGAACTTCTAAGGGTGTTGTTGTTGTTGTTTTGATCCGGAAAACTGGATCATTAAGAGCAAGGGAGCATCAGATCCAAAATATAAAATCCTTTGAAAGGTTTCAAATGGCAGCCCAGCCCCATGGGAAGGGGCAGCAGCCTCTGTGGTTACTTTTCTGTGCCTAGTTCCTCAGTTAGAAAAGTCAGTGCTGCCAATAAGGATGGAATAGCCAGCATAGCTCCTGTTCTGAAGGGGTTTCAATTTATAACTTGATCAGAGTCCTTTCCCTACTCCGCAGCAAGAGAAAACCCTGTGGGGAAAACTCACAGATTTGCTTGGATTTGCCACCTCTAGAGCAGGACTTCCATGCTGGATAGGTTTTATGTTTAAATACTGAAAAATATTTTTACATTCCTAGCTGAAATGTGATCTGCAAGCCTGATAAAGTGATTTCTTAAGGATCTGTCCAGTGCTGGAAAGAACCCTGATGCCTTCTTGCTCATCCTGCCTCTTCTTCTTTCATGTGGTGACATAAATGTGAGTGTTGCTTTTACAGGTCTGTGCTTCGCACCATAGGCTGTACTGCCAAAATATGAACAGCTAGGAGCCTGGAAATGGACCCTTGCAGGTTAAGTGTAAGCAAAGAGAAGGAAACCACATGGATAGGAAAAGTCTGAGAGAAATTAAGTGAACAGGTTAAAAAGTTTGCTACAAGTGACTTGAAACCATCAGTTTGGAAAACATCTGTAATCAGCATCAAGTTCTGCTGAACTAGGGCAGAACCACCTCCAGCACAGCATCCTGCTCCCCCATCTCCATCTTTTGGTTGGGAGCTTGGTGTTTATAAAGGTCTCTCTTGTTTTGTCATTTTGTAGTTGTGACCTTCCTGTACCATTTTCTTCTGAGCCAGCTGGGTTTTGTTTTCAGTTACAAGGGAATGTGATCTAATTTTATTTACAGTACCAAACAAATAACATAGGCCACATTATAAGCACAAGAAACAGGTTCAGGATGTGCTTTCACTGAAATAGCCTTGAGGAGCTGCTGCTTCCTCATCACTTGAGTCTTCCCTGACTGTCAGTTTTCCAGGATTTTGAGTAAGCACATTCATTTTGACTCAGTGCTGTCGCCATTGGTGAACGTTTGCAGTGTGTCATGGTGAGTATGGTAGAATATCTGTATGAGAGGAAAAGCTCCAGTGAAATTAATTCTAGTTTAATACTTCATTCAAATTCATTTGTGCTGGCTTTTTTTTCTTCTTTGTTGGATGGGACTCAGAGTTCACACATGGTCTTTGTCCCTAATAGGCAGAATCTGAAGGTACTTTTTTGTCGTCATGAATTTTCCTGTTCAGTCTTTCACAGCCTTGAGATAGCTGTGAATTTTCCAATTTCTATGGATCATACTATTGGCACATTTGAATTGATACTCTGCATATTTGCATGTGCCCATTGCTTCATTTCCAGATGTTGATAAAAAGGCTAAACCATCACAGCATGAGAAGACAGCACCATATCTTGGAGTCCTAATAGTGAGTGAGCTTCCCTGAGCTAACTCTCTCAAATAAGGCCATGGACTACAAACTGAAGATAACTTGGAAAAAGCAGTTCATGGAGTTTATATAGCCTAATAGGCCTTTAATTCCTGCATCACTTGTAAATAAATGAGACAGATAGAGACATGTCTGTGTCTCGAATATTGAAGCTTGGTAACAAATAGTGGGCAGAATGAGTAACTTTAATCAGCTCATGGGAGGTAAGTGCCACCCACACCATAAAATACTGGCTTCGGTCTCTGGCTTTCTACACTGTTGTTCTTTGTTGATTACAAAGCCAAAGGAGGAGGGAAAAACAACCTCCAAGTCACTCTTACATAATATTTTGTTTTACAAGGTTCTACTAATCATGTCAATATGGAGCCCCTAGTTTTTGATAATTACATTGGAAATGCCCAGTTTGTACATAGTAATTCCAACTATAATTACCATGAAATTATATAACTACAAATTACCCTGTCATGTGGATGGACTAAATAAGCATGTACAGTACCTGCTTGGTGATAACAAATTAGAATTACATGGTTGGTTAACTAGCAGTAATATGAGATTTTTGAAGTGGCCAACCAAGCTGGGTAGTTACGTGAGGAGAAAGTGTTGAGTTTTTTGTTGATGCTTGGTTTAGATTTTAAAATAATAGATTATTTATTTCATGATACTTCCTTATAGGGCTGGGAAAAAAAAAAGAAAATCTATGGCTCTATTGCTTGTAATGACCATTTATATTGTATTGGATTATTTGCTTGATCACTGCCAGCTGCTCTGTTTGTTCACCTGGGTACCTGCTGCTGCTGGTGGGACATTGCCTGTTTGATTTGGGTTTTTATAATGAATTCTAACTCAATGTGTTAGGGAGAGAATGCTTTTCCTTTTTTTTTTTTTTCTTTTTTATCAAAGAGCATTTTTTTTGTTTGCAGGGAAAAAAAGTTGATAGGTAAGAGCTGGAGAGTTTATATACAGGTACAGTCTTTTCCTTTCATTAGTTTTTTATTTGAAGAAAGGGAAAATCATGTCTGAAACTCGCCTGTGTGACAACACAGACTCTTCATTGTGTCAGGATCCTCTTTCAGAACATCCACACTGCACTTATTCCTTAGATAAACTGGAAATTACATTGGTCTTTCCCACTTGCACTCAACCTCTCTCATGGCACGGTGAGGAAGGAAAGCAGGCGTGGAAAGCAGAGGTAATAGTGGGTCATTTGAAAGCCTGGCTGGCCCAGAACTGCAGAAGGCCAGCTGCCCAGGGAAGGGGACTCGTGTCACAGGGATGGAGCAGGGCTGGCCTTGGGAAGAGTCTGCAGGGCTCCGTGCCCCGGGAGCGCTGCTGGTGTATAGGGCTGGGCACGGAGAAACAAAGATCCTCTCGAAGATGTCCTCGAAGATGCCTTCCGCACTCAAAGCACGAGGGAGGGAAGTGGGCGAGCAGAGCCTCCCTCCAGCCGCGGGTGGGGAACTCCCGATCCCGGGTGGGGGAGAACTCCCGATCCCGCATGGGGGGAACTCCCGATCCCGGGTGGGGGAGAACTCCCGATCCCGCGCG
This sequence comes from Pitta sordida, assembly GCA_013390025.1. NCBI lineage: Eukaryota > Metazoa > Chordata > Aves > Passeriformes > Pittidae > Pitta > Pitta sordida. Next base: position 215,706 of record WEKX01000923.1, on the reverse strand, counting down.
GGGGGAGAACTCCCGATCCCGAATGGGGAGAACTCCCGATCCCGATGTTCCCGCCGCGGCCGCCAGGTGGCAGCACGGAGGTGCCGCCGGGGGCTCCGGGGCCGCTCTGGGGCCATTTCCCGCAGGATTTTATTGTTTGGCTGCACCTGGTTATGGAACCAGTTGGGGTGAAGACTTAATCCGTGTCTCTTATAGGCTTGCTTCGTTTTTATTTAACTGTTTTTGATATTAGGGAATAATCTGACCACGGAAAGGCTGTATCTCTCAGGACCTGCAGTTCTTTTATTGCAGCTCAGAACTAGTCTTCCAGTGGCAGCTGAAGCTTCATGTAAAGGCCCGGGAAAATGTTCTTTCAATCTGCAGAGAAATGTATAATTGAGAATAAAATGTTTGTCCCGTTTCCCCCTAAGATGTACTACTGCTGTATTGCAAAAGCTGAGCATTCTCCAGTTGACTTGAAATTAAATCTCATGCTTGTTTTCTGGTTTCTTTGGCCTATTTCTGAATAAATTAAATAGCCACCTACCGGAGGGGGAAAACTGGCAGAGGTTTAAAGCATCAGCTCTTTGTTCTTATCTAAGTCTTTTTTCTATGTTTCTTGCTGAATCTCTTACTTATTCAGCATCCTTCTTCTGAGGGAAGCACTTCCAGAGGAATAAATAGTTCCAGCAGAAGCTCACGTTGTTTTCACAGAATCACAGAATCAGAATCAGTAAGGTTGGAAAAGACCATAGAGATCATCAAGTCCAACCTAATACAATAGCAACCCCAAATGCATGGCTTCAATTCACAGTCACTTTTTTTCTGGCAGCCACACTTGTCAGTAGCAGTGGGAGATGAAAAGTAATAATAATTTGTTTAAACAGTGTCCCCACAGATTAGTTGTTGACCCTAAAGTAACTTTTGGGAATGGTCATCCCTGCTAGCAAACACAGAATTCATAGACATTCCTTTCAGTTGGTGGATTAATTACTTAGACACTGTTCTTTTTGTTTCAAGCAGATAAGAATTGTGCCACATGCCAGATAGAGCTATGTTAAAAACACCAACAAAACCCAAACAACAACCAGGAAGGAATTCTTAGCCTGGAAATGAGTCAAGTTTGTGGGGTTTTTCACTGTTTGTTTTATGCTTTTCTCTTAGTATGTCCACCGTGTCTTTTTTGCCTGTCATTCAACTAAGTACTGGACAAACCAGTAGGAAGTATTCAGAGATTCAAGCTGGGAATGCATTTTAAAGAAATATCTTTTAAAGTGTGAATAAACATGGTAAGGTATATCCAAAATTGCCCGGGGACTCTGGCTAGCATGCAGTGTTTATGAACATGAACAATCATAATTCAATGTTTTCCATTCTCAAATTCTCCTTTTTCTCTTCTTTGTGTCATCTCTAAACGATCCATCTTTCAGAAGGTGCTGACTGGGAACTTACCAGCAGAGCAGTTTCTCATGACTGTTGTTTGGTAATTGGAACATCTCAGAAAGCTTCTGTGAGAGTTTGTGGTAATTTTGGTTGCACTGAATGAGATAATTCAGCAATGAGCCAGGTTTTTCAGCTGGCTCGGTGCTCAAACTCTCAACAAGGTCAAGGATTGAATTTAGGTTGAATTTTCAACTTTAAAACCCACCAAACCATAATTATTTAGATTATTTGATATATTGGAAAAATGTTTTCAGACAATTTTGCTGCACAGAACTTGTTTGATATCTTGAGCTGTTTGATTTGGGTTTTTTAAAAATTTGTTTGATTACCTGGAAGCTGTTAAGAGATGTGGTAAAAAGGTAATTAATTGATGTAGTTTTAATCTGGAAGGGGGGAGATGTTCTCATCCCTTGTTATTTTATTTTGAATGTTAAATAACGCTACTTCAGATACCTGCTGATGTGACATTTGTGTAAGAAGCACAAGAATTTTTCTTCTACAAAACCAGCTGCATTTCTCTTAAAAGTGGAAGATTTCTGTGCAAGAGATCTCTGTTCATTAATATGTTTTTAGGACACTTGTTCTTAGTCACTTTTGCTCGAATGCAAAGACTTCATCATTAGCGTTCCTGAAATCAAGACAAGTTCTTCTAAGAGAAATAAGTTACTTATTTAAGACTACAAGATGTTGTGTGATGATTATCCAAGGGAGGTTTTTGAACTCTGTGCCGTCTCAATATTCTTTCAAACTGGTAGCACAGAGTTTCCCCTCCACAAATCCATGTTCTAGTACCAGGGGCCGTGTTACATTTATTTGGTATTCCAAAACTTTACCCAGGAATATTTAATAGAATATTTTTTTTATGTCGTGGGACTGTGTAAATAACTGTATAAAGCTTCCACAGTTTAATAATCCCAAAGGAAACCCAAGGACATAAAACATACTTCCCACTTATGCAAGCACTTTTCCAGATGTATTTATTGTGGTCTAGTGTTCTTCCCATAACTTCAGTGCTTCAGCAGTCCTATTAATACAAATAATTTTATTTTTATTTAATTTTGCTTCTTACTTTGAGCCTAAATATCCCCCAGATTAGACCATTACCTGGCCCATTTGACATTTAGTAAAATGACATTATAAAATAGTAGATTAAATGTGAACAGGGAGCCTAATGAAGATCTACAGAAATAGAAGCAGTGAAACTGCAGAAGACGTCCAGTTGGTGTGTGTCTGTCCAGCCTCCCATGGAACAGGATAGAAATATTTGTGTTCCTTGACAATGTTGCACCATATACCATGTCAAACCCATGAATCATTATGCTGAATTACAGAACTATAAGCAGGAAGCAACTGGCACTGTTTACAAGTGTTCTGTCAGATAGCAACCTCCAGACCAATTTGCAAACAGCTTAAAAGTAATAAACAGTAAAATGCGTGTAACTGTCACAGGAAGAGTAACCAGTGTCTGACAACTACTTAGGTTGTTTCTACAATACTCAGACTTTTCATTTCCCTCATTTGTTGTTCTTTTAGACCAACAAAGATATTATGTATTTTTTGTTCTAACAGTTAAATTTTTCTGGTTGTTCCTGTGTCTTTATCATTTCGATATTCCACTGTGTTTTCAAAGGCAGGTGCAAGAGCTAAGAATGTCTACAAACACCAGTCAGCTGCTCTTGCTTTGGCTGCGAAGATCTGGTGTGAAGGCTGGCATGTCGAGGTGGTTCAGAGATTTGTTAGATAATAACTTGGGCTCTTCCCAGTTGAGAAGCTTTAAAAATGCACTCAAGGGTTCTTGCTCAGTGTATAACCCTATTGCTTCATAAGTCACTAATGATTTTCATCTATTCAAGGATTTTATTGAGATTCTTCTCAATAAGAGATGTGGATTCACAAGACTCACTGGTTTAATTTCTTGAAATTATTTGAGATCCTTGGGTTCTTACATTATGGCTTCACTTCGAGTTTGTCTGCCTTGCTATTTGCGTTCTCTTCTATCCTCAGTTCTTTCCATGCCCACAATTCTCTGTGCTGGCCATTGCTTGTAACCAGATCTAAGTACCACTGCCAGTATCCTGAGCTGGGCAAGGAACCCCATTTCGGCTCTGACAAGTAACTCTAGTTACTCCTTTCCAAGGAGCGGGCAGCCAGCCCTGTACAGACACATGGCCTAAGGCAGCCAGAAGTGCCAGAATGGTCTCAGCTTGCTGTAACACTGAGATGTTCTCCTGGAAGTCATAGCGCGGAAAAAAAGCTTCACAGTTCCCGTAGAGAGAGAGACAGAGAGACGGGAACCTGAGTGAGTCTTCTGAGGTGACTGTGGTACCTAATCCAAGGCAGCCCTGTGCTTAGGGAAAGACAGACTAATCATCTGAGCTAAGTCTATAATGAAAGTGTGATTTAGAGAGGCTGGAAACTGAATAGCTGCCTGCTTATGAAAACAGAATGGTACACACTCAGAGCCTGACTGTGCTTAACTAACTTGCTGTGTATCACAAGATGTTTCATTTAAAATCTAGGACAGTGGGATTTTTCTCTTGAAGTCTGTGTTAGGGAAGACGTAATTATTAATGCCTCAGAAAATTATTTATCAAATGTTCTCAAATGTATGTTAACTTAGTGATGAATCAGAAAAGTGTCTGAAGTTCATGATTTATTCTGCAGACGTAGAATCAGCTTATGGACTTACCCAAGGAGAATTCTCTGTTGATGTCTTGTTTTTAAGGTGGAATAGCCAAGGAATTGTAACTTTTTCGAGGAATGCTAATGAATCTTTTGCTGTTCAGCTAAGCAGGGGCCTCTAGGGCTTTGTGTTGTGTTTAAGGGTGCAAGGTAATGCAAGGTAATGTTTTTAAGTATATGGTATTCTCAAGTATCATGTCACGGAATCTGGTGCATCAGAAGAACTCTAACTTCTGAACTTGAAATTAGGCAACTGATACCATTCCTCAAGGAAGAATTTTATTAGCAGAGATTGTAGAGAGAAAATGTCTGACCAGTTAGAATTTGGAACTTCTAGCTGCCTGAAATGTGTGTTGTCAACATCTTTAAGCAGTAATGGAAGTATTTTAAGCTGATTTTACTGAAGGATGCCTGAAGGAAAACAGATCTTAATGGGGAGTAGCATATAACACTTAAAAATGTATAGTATGGACAGAAGTAGCCAGGGAATGTGTAGTGCTTCTAGTAGGGTCCCTTTCAGGCTTGGCATTGAGACTTACAATTAGAATAAAATTATAGTGTTGCAGTTAGTTGATGGTTTTGCAATCCTGTTGATTACTCTTGACTAGAGAAGAATGCTTATAACTCATCAGCCTGGAATTTGTTTGTTCATTCAGTTGCATCTATTGGAAAAGTCTCAGGAAGTTTAAGAATAAACTGTAGAATTTAGACCCCCCAAAAAATTAGCCTGTAGCAGTACATATTGGTTTTGGTTTCTATAAGGTTTGATTTATTAATAAAAATACCTCATAAAATTATAAAATATGATATGTAAACTGAAGAGTTGATGCAAAATCTTTACCATTTGTATTAAAATAAGTCCTTGGGAAGTACTGCAAAGTGTTCCTTAATATATGGGGATTAAGGTAGTACCTTATGCAAACTCTTCAGATTTCAGATTTTTCAGTTCCAGTAGGTGTTCAAGCGTATGGATAGGTGGAGCAGCCAAGATCCTGAAGAGATGTCTGCTCCCAGTATGAAGATTCCTTAAAAATATTGCAAATGCTGGTGCTTCTGGTAGCTGCTTTAGGCTGTATGTGCGTGTTCTGTGTCAGACAGGAGGAATAGGTTCATGTGGTACAACATGTTTGAGATTTGGTCATACCTGTGTAACAGTGACACTGACCACTTGGAGACTCTTCCTTGCTGAGTCTCCTGTCAGTCATCAGCCAGTTGAATTAGTCTTTCCAAGATCTTCAGAAACAAGTTACCTTTCAATGAAGAACACTTATATTTCATGTTTATTTAAGGTGTTATATTGCAAAAGCCACAGGTTCTAAAGTTTTTGATTTCTTTCTTCCCATTAACAAGATTTTGGTATTTCATGAATCAGTATTTGCAGCAAAAGCATTTGTATGTGATTAAAGGATGTCTTTTTTATGGTTCATCTGTTCCAGAATTGCTAAGTGAGCCAACTAATCCCCGGTGCTGAACTTGGTGACCTCTTCACGATCATTACATAGATGTTCTTTTTTACAGCAGCAAGAAATAGCAAGAGGTTACTGTTGTTAAATCAGTTATATTTATAAGCTCTTTTTATTTCTGTGTTGAGCTGTACATTGGAAAGGTTTTGCATTGCAGTTTGGACTCTTCTGAGCATTTCAAGATGTTAATGATAAAAATATATTGCATGAGTTGCTTGAGGCAGAGAAACAGCAGGAATTTAACATTCAGATCATAAACCCAGGCAGTTAAATCTATTAGACTCTTGTGTTTGCTTGATTTGATGAACTCGGGGTAGGATAACATCAAGAAATTCATGGTTTTTAGAAGTAACTGAAGACTGGAACAGCTACTTGCATTGTTCATCTGATTTGGTAAGTTTTACTTCTTGTGCCACACTGCTTGACCAGTAAGTGACAGTGGAGCAGTGCACTGATCATCTCCTGCTGCTGTGGATGGAGACTTTCCATGAGCAGTAGCAGTTTCAAGAGAAATTTCTCATCCTATATAGGAAACATTGCTAATTCCATGATAAAGAAATAGGCTCCAATTCTGTGACCAGCCACCTCATTTTTTTTTCCTTAATGGCTCCCATGTGACATAGAAACTAAACCATTCTTTGCTTTTGAGTTAAACCAACCATTGATTAATAGTTGTGATGGGACATAATTTGCCAACATAACACTTTTATATATTCTTTTCTGGACAGGAGTTGCTGTGATGAAAAGAAAATTGGGTGCTGGAAACTGTTTGGGGATGGTATTTGAAAAACATAAACGTTGGCAAATAAGGGGGTCTGCTCATAAGCTAAACATTTAAATGATTTTCTGTCTCGCTATCGATCGGTGCTAAGGGCATACAATCCAGACAAGCTTGGTAAATTCCAATCAGAAAGGCATTTGGGAGCAGCACACATATTGCTGCAGTCCAGGAGGTAAATGTGACTGTGCTGACACACTCTGGTCCAGAGTGGAGAAATCCTGGGTTGTTTCGAACGCCTGTCGATGGCCGTTATTTACTTCACAGCAGCTCAGGCTGAGACAGATGCTGCATCCTGTTCATGATGTAAGCTCAAGTGACAAGTCAAAATAAAAGACTTGTCCAAATGACTTTAAGACAATAAACATGATGGCTCCTCATTGACAGCATGTTGAATATTAATTTCTCAAACTGTGAGTTTGAAAGGCTTTGACGCATGTCAGGGTTCTGACTATGTATTTAAAACTAATCTTACACAAAAATTTCATATAGACTGAAAGAGCAAATGTTGACTTGTTTGACTAGAAGAGTCTGTAGTTTTTCTGCATTAATAAAAAAAAAATCTAACTCTGTATATTCCCCAGACAGTGTGGGCTATTATTTGAAATATGTAGCTGGCTCAAAGCTTGTTAATTGCTTTTCATTGATGCTAGTCAAATGTTCCTAAAGGTACTGTCCTAGCCAATAATAATACCAGTGAAATGAGGACTGAATCAATGTTGTTGCTTTAATGGTTACTAAATGCTGTATTTGCTGTGAAAAGCAGGGCTTGTATAAAAACAAGAGGCAAAAAATAGAATCTGTCTTCTGAAGAAGGCAGTGCTGTTCAGATACCTCTTCTGAGAGGGAGGAAAGTATATTTTCTAAGATCTTCTGATACTAAGGCCCTTTTCCTGCTGTTGAGAGAAAAATATCTGACAGAGGATTTAGCTTCTGCTAATCCTTAAGGGACTTGTTTTGACAGAATCTTTATAGAAGGTTTTCTCAGTAACTTCTGGTTTGTTATAAAAGAGCAATTACTGATTTGTCCTCAAGCATGTTTTTGATGCATGTTTGTTAATGAAGTTCCTGTGCATACAGGAATGAGGAAGAAAAACCAGTTTGAATTGTTTATTGTGAAAAAGCAGGGAGATTTGGATTTTCCTGGATCTCGAGTTCACTGTCTAGCCCAGAGGGTTCTTGGAGTCTGGATTTTATTTATTGTGTTATGTGACCTGCTCAGCAGTTTGTGGAAATGGATCTAGTTCTTGACAGTGGACTGTGTAGTTTTTGTTGTCCTTTCTAAGCATAAAAGCTTTTCTTTGTGTTCAGAGCAATGCCCACTGTTAGATTTCAATCTATTTCCTGGTATTTTGCGCAGGTGACCGGGAAGTCCTGGGTTTACGGTGGTTATGAAACCAGCTTTCTCATAATGCCCGTGTCTCTTGTTCCCTTTTTATGAAGAGCTCCAATATCCAGCTACACCTCCCGTTACAAAATCCAAGAGAGCACTGAGAATCCTCAGGGAGCAGCTCAGCTGTGCCAGCTTTCCCAGTTGTTACCTTGCAGATCTGTGGCCGTGCACATGTGCTCATCTTGCCCAGTAATCTAGGAAAGCAGGGCTGCATGACCAGTATTGTCTAATAAAAAGCTGTCATGCTGCTGAGCTCAAAAGATCTTGGATCACATTAGCATGATTTCCCATCGTTCTCCTGCCAAACTGTCTGCTCCCTGATCTGGAGGAACTGTCTCTGTAGTTGACACAGTGCTTGATTCATCTGCTGGCTTTGCTTCAGAAAACAAGTTTGACTGTTAACCAGTGTTAATATTAACAGAGCCATTTTTTCCCCTTCTGATCTAAATAAACCCCAAAATTATAGAGCTTACTGGAGTGATGAGAAAACTCTGTTTCAAAGGCAAACCTCTAAACCTCTTAAATTAATTTCAACTATTAGTTTTTAAATGTTTTCCTTAATTCTAATGAATGTGCTTCATCTAAATCAACACAGTTCGCGCTTGCTGCACAGATTATCCAAACGGTTTCAGTGGCAAATCACATTAACTTCTATCAAACTTGGAGCGTAGTGTAATTTCTTCTGTAACAGCAGAGAAATGCATATCTCTCCATAGTTAAGTTCTGCAAAATTTTAAGACAAAGGTCCCCAGTTGAGGGGCAATTCGGGTGACTGCCATTGAATAGCCCCAATCTCACCCACAACTTTTGTCAGTGACGCAACAGATGGTCACTGTGACAAATAAATACCATCTTGTTTGCATTTCAGGTCTGGAGGGTAAATTCAGTTTATTTTGGCAAAGAATGTGGGTTAAATTTGAAAAAAAAAACACGGTTATTTATTTATAGTAAAGGATCATTTCAGTGATAAGAATTTCTTGTCACAGCTGTCTAAGACCAAAGAGGCAATTAAGGATCTGTTCTGCCCCTTGTTACCATTATTTTCTTTCTGCCCTGACTTTCTGCTCTTGGAGAAACAGTAGTTTCTTAGAGTAATAAACCTTACAAGAGACAGCTTGCAGAGCTTGTACTGATAAAGTTGTCTAGAAATCTCTTGAGGGAATGAGCTTCTGGTAAAATACCAGGTATTTTTCACTTCTGGCAGTTCTGGAAATGTTCTGAAAAAAGCTGTTCCTGAACTGTTATGGAAATTACTGTGGTGGAGCTGGAGCACAGATATGCAAATAGCTACTTTTGAGTAAAAAGTAACTGAGGAAAAACTGGCATTTTAGAATCTTCAGGGAAGATTCTCTAGTTCTGATGAGGAAGTTAATAATGTCAAGGGGAGAGGGAGAAGTAGCCTTTTTTTTTTTTTCCAGAAGCATTTGCTTCTAAAGTTAAGAGAGCTACCCTCACACAAAGGTCTGTTGAAGTGCCCACAAGTAGTTTCAGTGGAAGAGAAAAAGAATGTTGTACGTGCATCCAGCACGTTATCCCCATACAGAGACAGGTTCTAACAACTTGCTGTGTTAGCTGGGCTTTCCACAGCTACCATTTAAAAAAAAAGCAACTGCTGAATAGAGATGTGAGGAAATATGGAGCCTGTCCTGCTAGATGAAATTTTAGGAATAAAGCAAGTCTGTAATTCCAGCAGGTACAGCCTACACTATCAGCTCCACTTGACAAGAATTAGGATGAAATGTAAGAAGAGCTGCAGGTATGTTACCAGCTGGTTCTGTAAAATAAACTGTGGTGTGAATAATATAGTAGACTCCATGGTGACTTTGGGGTTGTTCAGCCTGGAGAAGAGGAGGCTCAGAGGTGACCTCATTGCTCTTTACAACTACCTGAAGGGAGGTTGCAGTCGGGTGGGTGTAAATCTGTTCTCTCAGGCTGCCAGCACCAGAACAAGAGGACATGGCCTTAAGCTGCACCAGGGGAGGTTTAGGCTGGATGTCAGGAAGAGCTTTTTCACACAGAGTGTGATCTCTCAGTGGAATGGTCTGCCCAGGGAGGTGGTGGAGTCACTATCCCTGGAGGTGTTTAAGGAAGGACTGGATGAGGAACTCAGTGACATGGTCAAGGTGATGGGAGGCTCAGACGGATGGAGCGTGGTGCCCATGGCTCCAGGGTTGTGGGTTCGATCCCTGGGTGGCCGCTCACTTGGGAGTTGGACTTAATGATCCTGTGTGTCCCTTCCAACTTGGAATATCCTGTGATCCTGTGACTTCCAGTGATACTAGTTAATCTTGATCCATTTTTTTTAATCTTGCCCCGAAGTCGCATATGGTTGTCTAATATCTTAAAGAAGGAAGAGGTGAAGAGGACGAAGCCTACCTTTGTCTAGTTATACTGGTAAAATGTGACATCGTATTTTTAAATAAGAGGGGTGGGAAATGTGGAAATTTATGAAGAAAAACTATCTGGCATGTGTTTGCAGATGGCCTTTGCAAACAAAGCTGTGTAGAGAAAGCCAGTGAGCTGGTTATAGCACCAGGGTTGGAATATATCGGTTGCTTGTGTTGTCAAGTGCCTTTGCTTTTAGTGTTTGTGATGTTCATCAGTCTATTAACCAGTGCAGTTGATGAGGGGCCTGCTCCTTCTTACTCTTGTTATTCATGGAAGAATGTGTCCTGAGAGAGCTGGGTTGCAAAGTTGGGTTTGGGCTTGCAGGTCTCTTACACTGCAAATAAATGAGTTGTCACCAAGTCGCAGGTGCTTAGAGCATGATGAACATAATTATGAAAATGGTGAATATAATGATTAAAAAAAAAATCAAATTTGAGCACTCTGGTACATTTCTAGTACTATTGATTGATTCAAAGAGATTTTTGATCAGTTGCCTCATGAGTGTTCTTTGGGCAGAACCACTGTAGGATACCAGCGTGTTGAGGAAGCATCATTTTCATTTGCTTAAGAATGAATATTTGATTGTTTTGAGAGGGCCTTAAATGTCTAGTCGTCAGATGTAAAATAAATAAGTGTTTATGTCTTGTAAATGAAAATAATTAAGGGAGAAATGTGATTTTAGCTGACTATTTTAGGCCGTTCATAGCTTCTGTTTGAAACCACAAAATCTATCCGTAATCTCTAACAGAATTAATTTTGCAAATGTGAGGTTACAAGGGATCGAGGCAAAAGCATTGGAGACAAACTGGGATGTTACATTTGTTTAGAGATCGTTCCTCACTTTACGAGCAATCACTTTCCAGTTCATTGAGTCAGTCCATAAACTACTAATTACACAGGACATAAGCTGATGACATTGGACAGGGGTTCTAATGGGAGTTAAGGGAAAAGTCTTCAATGACAGAAAGCACTGTAGGTTTGAATCTTCCACATAATTTTATATTTTTTTTACCGTGTTCTGCCTAAGAACTCTATCTAGGTGAAAAAGAGGTGGAGGGCTGGAAAATGTCTTTGTAAGGTGTAATTGATAAATGGTGTTGTGCATACTCTGGATGGCTGTGCTCTGTTACAGAAAGTAGTGCTCCTAAAGCATTTAATATATCATGTATATCAAGCCTTCAAGTACTGTGGACTTTGTATTGTGAAGTGAATAATAGCTACAGCTTGCTAGGGCAGCAGTTCAGTGCAGGTCACGTATTTAGAGCACATTGCACTTGAGAGCTGAGCTCAAAAGCTTAGCAGCAGACTTCCCAAAATCTGCTTGAGTGGCCTTGAACAATATTGAATCAAAACTCAAAGCTTTTACTTTCAGAAAACTTTTTTTACTCTGAAAGAGTTCTCCGCTTCTGAAAATAGAATGCGGCGAAAATCATCAAGATTTGTATTGGATTGTCAGACATTCCAAATTGTTCCATCTCTACAAGGTATTGCTCCTGGAAGTATCATTAAAAGGATAGTCAGTATTCCAACAGATAACTTATTGTATCTGATGTTTTCTGGAAACGTCCTTCAGAACATACAGGAATAGTTACTTCTATAGATAAGTTGATATAAATTTTACCCACAGAGCATTAGAGGTCGGAACTGCCCTGCGATTCTTTATCCATTTGTTCTATCTTTGAAGTATCAGTTTGTGGCAGCGTCCCAGTCATTTGAGCTTTGTTTTGCTTAATATAACTTGAATTGCAGGAAATGAATGCTTCTGCAGAGTTAATTTGACAGAAACTGTCTAGACTTGTGGGGGGTTTTTTATTATAGTTTGAAGATTAAAATGAGTAACTACATGCTTATCTTTTCCCTTGTCTAATCATGTAATTACCTTCATCTGATTTTGAAGGTGGTCAAGTGTATGGGAGAAAATAAAATTTCAGAGTGCATTTTGCTGGTTCTGAGGGCAGTGCTACTGTTTTGTTTCTAAATACTAAAATACATAGAGTTTGCTCATGGATTTTTGTGACTGCACTTTGTTTTTATAATGTAAAATTATTTGGCAGCAGTACAGTTTGCCTGGTAAAGCTACTGATTTAAAAAACAAGTCAACAGAAATGTGTTCTCATACCATGTCCTTGTCTCACAGCTGTGCTTGCCTTTTTATGACAGTAGCCCTGAAAATTGGAAGCAAACCCCTAAAAAACCTGAACAAAACCTAGTAATATTCAAGCTTTGTCAATCTTCTACAATTTATGTACTTTAAATAGTGACAACAAGTACATTACCTTTATAATTAATTTGTTGTTCTCTGTCTTAGTGCTTTAGTATAATTCATCATTTCTGAGCTGAAGGATCATTCTGAGTAGATTTTATAAATAAAGGTAGTTTTATTGTAGCTCAGAATATCTCCCTGCATAGATAAAAACTGATTTTTCTGGAAGAGAAAATTAATTCAGTTACTTGAAAAAGTTACGAACCAAAACAAGGAAAAAGTTGATTTTCTTTGAGGGTTTGAAATGTACTTTGAGGATGAGTGTGGAAAGTGTTCTCAGGTACTTAGTTAAAGTAACAAGTGTGGACAAACAAGTGACAACGTATTGCAAACAGGGTAAAACTTCATTATTGTTGCACAAGAACATAATTTACAGCATGGATAAATTCTGGTTTCCTTCTTCTGCAGATTCTATGTTGCAATGGCTACTATACTTAACATGGTATAAATATGCAAAATATCTGCTCATAATATGGACGTGTGTGCCATGACTGGGGGAGAGTGTTCGTGGTTTGAGCTGAGGATGATGTTACATGATGCTCCAGATGCAATGCTTTCTGCCTGCTTAAAAATGTCTCTGTTTACATACCTATAATTCTTTCATCGAGGAATTTGGTATGACCAGATTTCAGCTGAAGGTGTTAAAAATATAATGGTTAGCTATGCTTCAAAATAGATTTTAGCTTTACTTATGTACGAAACAGATGCTACACAGTGCGGCACTATGAGGGGCAGCCTGGAGCTGAAATTTGTGTATATTCGTTTGGACTTTTCAGACAAAGACTTTTCGTTGGGGGAGCAACTATGAGCTCTGCTATGAGCACTGCTGATCTCAATGCATTCTTTCCAAACCTGCATATTTCTACAATGGGTCTGCATAACTCATCCTTAGAATATTTAAATAGCAGCACTGCCATTGGGAATGCTTTGCTTGAATTGTCCAGGTAGTAATAACTGGGCTTGAGAGGAAGAAGGATTATGCATGAGACTTGTATTGCAGATAATGTCTTTGTGTGGGTCTGGGGCAATAAATTGAACAACTCAAAAACAAGGATATTCTCTGGTAACTTGCTCTATTTTTTGTCTTGTTGCTAACAGTTGATTATAATTACTGTTGTTAGTGAGTAACCTGCTGAGAATCGAGCCAAGTGAGGGCTTTCTACCATTGTCATTTGTAGAGCAAAGTTATGATCCTGCATTTGGCTGTGTCTAGACAGACTGCCTCAATCCTTGTCAGCCCCCAGTCTCCAGCCTCAGCTAAACTACACTGTGCAGTCTGAGTGCTTTTGAAATGTGCTATTCCAAAAGGCTGAATTTCATTAAATAGTAATAAAACTTGGCCTACTTAAATTAAAGGCGTATCTTCCTTTTTTCTCTAAGCAAACACCTGCTTTCGGGAGGAGGTCTGATGAATATAAAATTGTTACGAATTGTATTCGAGCTTTTCTTTCTTATTATTTTTGTCAGCTTTTACCCACTGTGACTGAGGGAATACCAGTTGTTGTACTGGTTGGCTCAATAGTTAGCAGGTTTGATGCAGTTCAAGAATGTAGTTTTGTCATATGGATGGTAACAAGTACAAGTGCCTATCTTGAAAACAGCAGATTTTGTTAAAACAGGAACTTTATAGGCCATTGAGAGAGAACATTGAATTCTACCCATTAAGCAAAATCCAACTTGGGAGGGTTATTTCATTTGGAAAATTAGTCACAGCAGCATATGCAGCACACTATTGTACTCTTTGCTCCTGAGGAAGACAATGTAAAGGAGCCAAAGGATCTCTCATTATCCTGGAGCAGTGGGCTGCTGATTCCAGGCTGGCTGGTTTTTTCTCTGCAAGCAGTAAAGAGAAGATGAGCCATCAGAAGTCTTACTCAGTTGTAATGTGAGGTGATTAAGTATTCCCTGCTGGTTGTTAGTTTCCTGGCTAAATAAGTATGCTGGGCTCATTTCTTATTTCTTCTCAACTAGCCGTGCATCCATTTCCACCTTCCTGANGTCCAGGGACAAATAAATCACTTCTAGTATATTCCCAGGGTAGTCTCAACTAAAAAAAGGATATCAACATGAAGGACAATTGTAGTGTTGAGCTGTCATCCAGTCCCCACAGGTACCATGAAAAATTACAGCCAATAAAATAACATTTTTCAAAATGTGACACTACTCTTAAATTTTTCTTTTGCAATAAATGGGTTGTAGAGAGAATTTCTGTCCACTTGAGTACAAACTACTCTTAAGCACTCAATAATAGATTATAGATGAATCATATTATTAATTTGTAACAGAGTAAATGTATTGCTTCAATAGTCACTTCTAGAAGCTGACAGTAATTTTCTCGGCTTTATTATCATCATAAAGATATTTCTCGTAATAAAAAAAAAAAAGAAAAATCAGATTTGAGATAAAGCAGTTTAAAGCCAAGAATCCAATGTTAAAAAAATTAGAAGTCAAATCCGCCTGATATGCTTTAGTGAGCGGTCAGTGTATGCAAATCTCCCATTTTCTGAACATTCCTTAGGGAGGACCATAGCACTTTGAAAACTTGCTGTGATTTTGAGTGCCAGCCTAATAATTAAGGGATAAGTTCATCCTTATCCCGACTTTCTAGATCTTGAGCATGATATTAACATAAATTTAGTATGAGTTTTCTGTGGTGTTGCTTAAAACTGGTTCAAAAGAAATGGCAGGAAAATGTGTATCTGCAAATCCTAGAATCTGAACGTGACTGTTATTTATACNCATACATAAACTGCTGTCCTCCAGGTATGGCAATTATAACAACTAAATACATGATGGTGTCTTTGGAGAGACAACCAAACCAAGTGTAGGAGCAGAACAAAGCCTGGAAGAATACAATGTGGTGCTGAGCAGAATACATTGTAGTGTTCAGCAAAATGGGAATGTACCTTGGAATGGTTGATGTAAAAACTAAGAAGTGTGATTTCTTGTACAGGAAAAAACCCTACAGTTACAGCACTTTAGGAGCATACAACTATTTTCAGTTATTTTAAGGAATCTAGAGGCTTATTGTTTCTTCTCCCTGCTCCCATTTTTCATCTGCAGTTCTTTTTTCTGAGGTTTTTTCTACTTGGAGCAGAAAATGCAGCGTTGGGGTTTTTATTTTAATGGCCATTTTTATTTTTTTAGCCATATAAAGGTATTATTCTCCTGTTACTGAGGAAATGTGACATGTCACTAAACAACAGTTTAGGGGTTTTCTTCATGTGGTATGGCAAGATATTCACCCATTTGTAAAGGTGAATAATATAAGAGGGTCTTACGATGGCTGAGTTCTCTTCTAGTCAAAGGTAGAAACTGGTTTTGTAGCACACTAAGGCAGTGCCTGTGTTGCCTTCAGCTGCCTCTTGTCCCTGATAAATTGAGCCATTAAATCAAAATTTACTGAGCTTGGAGCTATGAAATAGAATATGCATGAGGCTGTTGAGGACTATTTTTTGTGTTTGGCTCAATGCTGTGAAGAGACAGTGACGTGTACACCTGTGCCTGTGCCAGAGACATCTCGGAAGTTGATGTGATTTGCAACATCCTTGGATTAAGGGCAGTTTAAGAATTTGTGCCACCGGTGTTGCCACAGCCAGGGTTTCTTTAGTGCAGGTTTTATTTTGTAAAAGCAAATTGGTGCAAAAGATGATGACTTTTTGCATGACCTGTGTGTCCAGGTCCTTTGAATTTCTCACTAGTTTGTGTGAGGTGTTGTTTCTACATGCAACGTAACTTACACAGGCAAACACAGGAGGTCACATTTTAACAAACCTTGGATAATTTTAAAGGCAAGGTAATGGCACTGAAGCAAATCATCACAATGTGGTGGATAATAGAACTGTAAGAAGCACAGGAACTGAAAAAAGTTTTTGTTTATTTCTGTCGGTAGAAAGAAGTATAAAAGATACGCCAGTAGTTCTTTATTGCCAGGACTTTGTTGTATGTTACCATATGTTGTTTCACACCTGCCCTCACATTCACGGGACCTGGTGGCATCCATCTAGTTCTGGTTTTGAGTGCTAGTGAGTTTGACTTGAAATGTCATTTCAACCCATTGTACTGCACCAAACTGTTGGATTGCCTGTTCTCTCTTTGCCCGGCTGCATTCAGAGGACTATGTGTGTTTTCTGTTTGGCTGAATTGCTGTATTTCATGCTGAAATTATGCCACTATTAGAAATAGTGTCAGTACAAAGCAAATACAATACTCATGTCTGTACTGGGACCCACGGAAATGCTTGTCAGAACTGACAGTCATGCCTATTTCCTTGCCTTTGAAAATACTGTAGCAGATTGTTGACCAACATGTGATACAGATGCAAGCTGACACAGGAACACAGGCCTAGCAAAGGTCCAGGGTTTTACCCTGGCACCCATTCTGCTGAATAGACATGATTTCACTTTAACATTGTTACCATGTGTGCAGGATTTAGAAAGAATGCTGGCCTTTTTTTGTTCACACCTGTGGGGGATTAAGGTTGCAGTATGGGCAAACCATCCTCTCAGCATTTTTAGAGGAGAAATCAGCTACAGGCATAAACTGATCAGAATTTATGTGGCCTTCAGCTAATGTTTTATAGCTATATGCCTCAGTTGGAAGAAAAAACAGATTTGCTTTAGTCTTTATTAAAAATCTCTTAAATATGTTGGTAAGAGGTTATGAGGCACGGTGATGATGTGCAAGGATGATTCTGAGTTCTCACTCAAACTAATTAAGTACCATCAACAAATATATTAGTGGAGAGGTCCTCATTCCTCTCAATGGGTGAGAGACAGGACAGAAATTAAAGCAGTTAAAGACATCTGAATGAAAGCCAAATCATGCTGTGCGTTTCTTGTAATGCTGGAAACAATCTGAATGTAATGTTATCACCATTTATTTCAGGCAGTGTTATTTTATGTGTGATGAAAATATTTTGGAGGACTCTCATTAAGGAATAAGAGGCATGCTGAGTTCAGAAGGCAAGTGTACTAAATGGATAAACTGTGAGGCAACCCAGCTTATTGTTGGACAGAATACATTACTCTAGAAGCTTTGGAAATTCTTTCATGCAAGTTGTTCTGTTGAGTGTGTGAGTGGAAGTGTGTTGGGACATTTGCTTGAAGGCTCCTTGGCTGCAGCATAACTTGAAACCATTTCAGTCTTCAGAAGAGCAAAGCATGCCAAAAGAACTGTAATACTTGATTTCAGTTGTAACACTTCTCTTTTTTTTGCCACGAAAAACACTGTTTTGTTAAACAGTGGTTTAACAAAAGACCTTCTCCATAAATGGGTTTGGTTGTCACTGTATTGGAAATACAGAGCGAGGGAAAGCAGTGGAAATAGTGCCAAGGACTAGTGACTGTCCTTGCAGCTGTACCCTGAGTACAAATCATTCAACTCTAGTGAGAAGCACTATCAATTTCTGCAAGCTGGGACAAAAGACAACCTGATTTACAGTATATTAGTTCAAGTGGGCTGCTGTGATGAGCCTAAACATAGTTCAGACACTCTAGGGATATGAGGAACCACAGTGACTTTTGTTTTTTACTGTCTCTGATTGTTTACAAAATTAATCAAAATAATTAAGTAATTACTTAATGAAAACACACACTTGTCCCTTTATTAAATCACAAATATCCTAGTGTATGTATTTATGTAAGTAAATTGATACAGTCATCTTGAGTAGTAGGAAAATGCTTTTTGCTTGATAGTTAAAGATTTTCTCAGCTACTCTTTCTATCGTGTATCATCTTGGAAAAACAGAAGGGCACACTGCCTGTGCACATTCTGCATTTGGTAACCTGTTCACCAACACAGTCATTTAATGGAAATTCAGTGATAGAGTCATTAAAATAATGCTGAGTGACCTTTGAAGATTGGCACATTCTATGTTATATGCTTGTCTTGGTAAGATGTTCATAAATGGCACAGATTTATTTGAAATGTATAGCTAGGCATGTATTTTAGTGCACAGATCATTGGAGTTGAATATTTTGAATAGCTGAAAAATTTTGTAAGAACTCATGTTTTTATTTTACATTTTCTCTTGCGGGAAGAAAAGGGTGAAAGTAAAATAAGCCATTTGGGTTTGTTTTCTTATGACATTGTTGTGAAATTTTCTTGTGCTACTCTGCAGGTAAGGTAAATGCTCTGAATTTTCATTTGCAGCTGTTTTGTGATACAAATATATGTGTATGTGTTAAATACAGTTACTGTGCCTGTGCAATAACCATTGGCTTTTGGGAGCTGCTGTTTATCTTCTCAGCAAACATGAAAGGAGAAAGAGGAGTTCATAAAGCATTGTTGTTTTCCTTTGATACAGCTTGCTCCAGGGAGTAGAGAGGAATGTGGAAAACAGGTGTCTCACAGATTTCAGCAGACATTCTCGTTATATTCTTTTGGCCTAGCAGATGAGTTCCAGATATCCATAAAGCTTAACTCTGTTCTGTTGTGATCCACCTCAGAAAGGCCATTGCACTGAATAAGACAGCATTCTATGGGGATTGAGGCTGAGCATAATACTATGAGAAGGTGTTTAGAATTATTGGGTTTCTTCTTGCATTGAAACAGTTAAATATTCCAAACCTGAGTAGTTCTGTATTAATTTTTTTATATGTGTAACCTCACCTTAATGAGGCAAGAAAAATAGCTGTATTGTATTGAGGAAAGTATTGCCATAGCAGTTTGGATATTTTAAGGTGCATTTTGTCGAA
This sequence comes from Pitta sordida, assembly GCA_013390025.1. NCBI lineage: Eukaryota > Metazoa > Chordata > Aves > Passeriformes > Pittidae > Pitta > Pitta sordida. The sequence continues at coordinate 196,619 of WEKX01000923.1, read as the reverse complement.
ATAGTGTTCTGCAGGTTTTTCATGCATGATACAGTGGCAGGAGTGGAGGAGAATCTAGGTTCCTTTGAAGGGAATAAAGGATTTCTCTGGGAACTGATTTCCATACGGACCTAGAGATTTCCTTCAATCCTTTATTATGTCATAGGGTAAACTGCCTCTTTACAAGGCATACAATCCGCATACACCACAGGCAGAAGGATGTGACTGGCGGTAACTCAGTAGCAGAAATGTCAATTCATTGACAGCCCATCAGGAAAATCCGTGGTGTGAGTTCTGGTTTGAATTGAAAAAATTGGCTTAATTCCTTGCATATGAGGACACAAAATTTGTGTCTCCAATCCAAACTGAGCAGTATATAATACAGTTATTCTCGGATTTATTGTATTTTTACTACAAGTATGGAATGCATAAGGATCTCCCAAGAATGTTGTTTCAGCACAGGTGCAGGTGTTATCTTGGCCAACAGTCTGTAAAAATGAATCATGTACACGAGCCCTGTGGATATCGGAAGTCACAGGGCACAGAGCCTGCTTTGAGCAGTTCTATTCCAATAAAATAGTGTGGTCCCTTGAGGCTGCAGGTTAGAGCGCAGCAAACTGCTCATTGCCAGCCTGTGGAGGAGGAGGAAGAGGAATCTCTTTCATGCTTCCAGTCTGACCTGATGCAACAGTTGTTCCCCATTTCCTTGTGCATGCCTGTTACTGAAGGGGATATGAACACCCACAGGCTGGAAGGAATTGCCACGCTTCTCAAAAATTCTACCACGTTCACTTGCTGTGTAAAACAACAGCAACAGGCTATTTGAATAACATGGTGCCACGTGAAATGGGAAAAACAACAAATCACTGCTGTCAGAATCCTGTATATCTTCAGTATCTGATTTTGTCCAAAATTATAACATATTTTTGCATTGGTTATTTCAAAATGTTTATTGTACTGCATTTCCGTTGAATCTGATGTTTGACTTCAAAAGTTAATGCTGTCCACCTCATTAGACTTGGGCTATGCATTTAATGATTAAACATTAAATAATTTAATGATTTTAATATATTATTTAATAATATTATTGTATATCCCATGAATTGTATTTGGGAGAAAGTGTTTGTGGGTGTGAGAAGTATGTGGGTGTTTCTACATGTGAGGTCAAGATTGCTACTGAGATTACTTACATCAATTGCATATGGATGTTGTGCATGCAAAGCTAAAATGTGGGGGTGTGTGACAGTTAAAAGTCTGTCTGCTTTCAGAGACCAAGAGCTGCATTCAGCAAAAACCACTGGTTTCTGGTCCTCTGGGCAGTGTGGAAATTGCATCTGAGCTTAGTTTTCCATGGGCTTATTTCTTTATTTGGGTCTGAGATTAACTCCAAAATTTTCATGTCCCCCAGGGCAGCCATAGTTTTGTTCACGTAACACTCAAAGGTTTGCCTGATTTCTGTAAATCGGCTCAAAATCATTAAAAGTTTGACCCAGTTCAGGTTGGTGAATATTGGAGACTTCAGCTTTGCATAGCGGGATGGTTAGAGATTTCATAGATTCACTAAATTGCAGGTTTGAGTTCATTCCAATGGATTGCTATTCTGTGCTTGCAGCACAGCTTTATCCTGTACAAATGTACTTGATTCTCGTTAGACTTCATTGAAGGGGGAGTTTTGATTCTTGCCATAGTTAAAGAACCGGAGTCCGACAGATTGGTTCACATTAAGAAATACATATTCATCTCCTGAAACTGAAATGCTGCAGAGGCAACTGCAGATCTTAGCACACTGCCACCAAGATGCCAGCTCAACACTAGCAGTCAAGGAAATGAATGGTTAGTCGCCTTAAATATTTTACCAGATTCCCTTTTTTCCTGCTAGTTAATTCAAATGTGATTATAATTGTATTTTTATTCGTTATTACTGAGCAGCTGGTCTAAATTTTACAGGGAAATTGTTGTAGCTGCTTGTAACTCATCCAATTAGAATTTCAGTCATTTGTAGAGTGTGAAAATGTCTCATATTTTGTGACTTTGCTTTATGGAAACTAAAGAAACTCAAGTGAAAAGACTGAAGTTGTGCCATGCTTTAGATTATTGGTTTAATGTTGAATGTGCCTGGACTACTTTAGGTGGCAGAGCTATGATGTGTTCTGAGCGTAGTTGAAAGCACTTAACCTTTAGAGCTGAAACTGATGGCCAGGGTTGTGGTGTGATGACCTTTTTGGTCTAAAAGGGTCAGAGATGTTGCTTCTGGGTGGTTTAATTTGGTGGGTTTTTTTCCTCTTTGCATGATGTTTGTAGGTTTGGGGGGTTTTTAAATGGCAAGAATATATTTTGGGAATCACTTTCACCCCCTTACTGTTAGTAAGGTGAAAATATCAGCAAGCATTGATATTATAAATAAACATGTTGCTGAGATGGTTGTAGAGCTTTGTATCTTTCCTTGTTGCAGATACATACATGGAAATAAATATTTGGCTTGATCATAAGTCACTGTAAGGATGCCCAAGTTGTTCAGATCTTATATGTCTCAGATATAAGCTCAAATGAAGGATGGATTGATATTATTATTAGTAGATATGTTGTCTATTCAGATTATAATTGATTTTGCCTTTTTGAGGTTTTAGTCTTCTCAACTTTTTTTTTTTATTTTGTTGTACTTAGAATTTTTAAACCCACATATTATCCAGTACTCATCAACCCCTGTTATTTTGCTGCAAATCACTACCCTGCCCCCCTCCCACTCCAAAGTGGGGGGAAAATACCATTTTTGTTCTGGTGATTAGTTTCAGGCTTATCGATAAATATGTGTAGTTTAAAAAAAAAAGAAAAAGAGAGATTGCTGATGATGCAGCTTCTGCCAGTTCCCCGAATACGGTGAGTTACAGAAGTGAAAACACTCGCAGTGGTGTAACTGCCTGGGTGCCGTTTTGGCTGGTATGGCACCATTACTAAATAAAAGGGAAGAAAAATCACACTTCTAACCAGCAGTGCTATATGGGCAAAAGCTACTGAGGTCAGGCTGGACTCATTCGGGAATAGGTGTAGTAGAAATCTTGCAGTATTAGTCATTCTTCAGCTCTTTCAACCTAAGTTAAATAACATGAAAGTGATGATGTATTTCCCCTTACTCATGGTGTAAGTCTGGCTGGAGCAGCTTATGGTAATTTTACATCATATACACGGAGCACTTTGGTCAAATCAAAACACAAATCCTTTTTCCTCATTTCCAAACTAATCTACACTATAGATAGCTACTATTTCTTCACCCTCTTGCAAATCTTTTCAGTTTAAATATGTTTATCTTTTCCTGCTGTCCCTAAAAGGAAATCACAGGGGTGCACATGAACTGTATAACCTCTGAGTGTTACTTGTTCTGTATTTGTCCACAGAGCACTAATGACCATTCCAACATTCTTTGCTGCTGCATGGCTCAGGGTAGTTGTGGGAGATGGTTTTTATGATAGAACTCTATAATAATTAAATCTATGGGAGGTGTGTGGCTGTAGGAAGAGAATTATTGCAAGGGATGAACATTTCAAAACCATCCTAATTGATTAATATTTCCCCCCCTTTATCTGTTCCGTTGTCGGTGCAAACTATTCATAAAAGATATGAACTCAGAGACTTATAAAGAGCAGACCCCATCTAGATTTCCTGCAGTGCTCAGCGCTCGGGAGTGGCACAGGCACGAGCCTGCTTATATTTTCAACAGTACATGAGCCGATCACATTTAAAGTTCTTGCTTCCAAAATTGGCCTTTTACTTAAAGCTGAGAATTGTGACACTTAAAGCCATTTCAGACTGAAATGATATTTCAAATACTGATTTAAAATGATACTTCTGACATTGACAAAATGTTACTTAACTATTTAGACAAAAAATTCTATTTTTTTTTAATCTGTGAAGTCCTCACTGCCCATACCTGACTACAATAAAAGTGATCTTCCGCTGTTTTCTGAGCCTTCCTGGTTCCTGCTGTTACACTTTGTTTCTTTGGGGCTTTTTTTGGTTTTTCTTCCCCTATAAAAACCCCTCCCCTTCCCTTCCCCCCATCTGGTCAGCTTTTCAGCTTCAATAAAGTTAGAACTTTATGGTGGTGTGTACAGTATATTAATGTGCACTTCATGAGTGACAGTCATGCTCTCTCTAAAAGTTGTCAGTCTCTAGCTACACGGGCATTTCAACTGCAGCAGAAACAAGGTTTGAGCAATCTTATTTTAACATGTCAAATGAATAAAATATAAGTATGACTGCTTCAAATCAGTATTTCAGGGTGCTCCATTTACCACATTATGACTTGGTGCAGATGCAGCTCATGAGTCTTACAGGTGTGGCAGAGTCCTGCACTCAGTTATGCAGCCCTGCAGAACAACATTAAACTCTAAAGGGTTGTTTTATTTGTGTTGGAAGGCACTCTTGGAGTGCAGGGTAAAGAACCCTTTGTTTCTCCCCATTCAATGCCAATATCTTTGTGCTAGGATTCTGGTAGAAACAGCTAAGCTTTCACAAGGATGTTTCTCAAAAAAAAAGTGTTTATCTGACCGTGTTGTTACCAGTTTCATTATGACATTTGGGTTGTGGTTTTAGGGTCTCACACCAAACAGCAAGGAACGGGGCTTTGCATATTTTTTCTGTATTCAAATTCAGTACCTGCTAAATCTGTTGTGCTTAAAAAATTGTTCAAAGGCCGAAAAGTAGAAATAATAATAAAGAACAGCAGTAGGGAAATTTGGAGTTAATATTCCTCATAATTAGCCTAGGCAATAAACATTTTAAACTCAAATATTTCTTCTGATTTTTTTCCAAAGGAATGCCTGCCCTAGTAATTTAACTAGCTGGAGTTGGAAGTAGCTCATGCTTGTTCCTGTTTATGTGTATTATTGGTGTTTCAGTGGCAGCTAAACCCCTCACTTGAGTTACGTACAGGAGCTGCTGCTGATTCTCTAATCACCAATTGCTGAGGATATAAGAGACATTAAATGGTGGCAAGGTGTAACAGCTGTGAGAATTCAGGCTGGTGTAGGAAAGGGGAATGGTGCTGGTTTTCCCCGGATTCCGGCAATCCCCACAGTCACCCGTGTAAGTGTCAGGGTAGCAGTTCGGAGCTTTGCCATTCCCATCGGAGCAGCCCTGCCTGGAGCTGCACTCACTGCAGGTAAGTGCACAGTCGGTTTGTTCATTTTCAGAATACTCCTGGGTCGGGTGTTAATCCTTACGATACCACCAGGAGGTTTTGTGAGGTAATGATTTAACACTTGAAGAAAACAAAACAGTCTCATTTAGCAGTTTCCCTCTTCCCACACATAAAGCCAGCAGAAAAGCAAGATTTAAGCCCTCCAGCTTTACAAACGCACTCCACTTTTGCTTTGCTTCTTTTTTTTTTCCACCCCAACGATTGTCTTACAGAAAGAATTTCACCTGCGTTCTTCCTTAAGTAATAAAGTCAGCAGCAGTTTGAGTGTTTACCATGCTTTAAAAATTTGCTCAGAACATAAAATGTTACACAAAAAGTCGGTTGGTTTTGAGTGGTAATTTTGCTTCCATCTAACGTATTCTGGTTTTTTTATCTATCAAGACCAAGTTTGTAGTGTGTTAAGCGCACTGGAGACATACAAAAGAGGGAGATGGTGTTTTATCACTATTAAATATCCCAGGCAGCTTGAAAAATACAGTAATTTTGACCCAGCCTGAGGGAAGGGAACTAGTAGGAAAAAGTGCTTGTATTCGTATGCTGACTAGTACTTACTGGATGATGATGCCTTGGTGGTGATTACATTGATGTTCATATACTTACCCATTGAATTATACATGAAAAATAACTATTTGATCCATACTCCCTCAATCACAGCCTGTTTTAGAGCCAATAAAGGGTGCACTTGAGTGGTGGCTGGTTTATGCACATAGAGGGAAAACCAGTTTTCAGCATGGTGTGTTTGGATTTTGGGCTTTGGTTTCATTTTTTTGGTTTGGATTTATTGTTTTTCACATTAATTGTAGTTGAACCCAAACTTACTGTAGTAATGGTCATTCAAATGTTAGTGAAAGTTTCCCGTTCTATTTGAGGCATGTGGTATGTGGCTCTCTGCTCCTGTTTATGAAGTTAAAAGCATTAAAGAAACTGTGACATTTAGCCAGTTTCTTGAACAGATCAGTCTCCTGGCAAACCACAGCAAGCCCACAACACAAGAAAAAAATATTAATGAACTTAAATTTCCCTGCCCTTAGTATTAGTTAGTTCCACTTTTAGAGTTAAATTTGGGGTCACGGAATTCTGGCAGCTTGGTGGTAATTGTCTGTTTTCAGTCCAAAGCGCTTACAAGGAACTCAGTTATACATTTCTGGTTTTTATTTCTGCATCTTTCTAAAAACTGAAAGATGCAGCACTTTTCAAATGCCCTGATCAGCAAATAATTACACAATTATCCTGCTTGTGATTTGTCTTATGAGCTCCCAGTATTTCTTGATGGTAGCTAACTAATTGAAAGTCAGACATATACCTGAAAATGAGTAAGAGTGGGCCATCCCATTTTGATTTTGAAAGACTTTGTTTCTTATATTTACTTGTGAAGCTGAATGAAGTCTTTATGTCCATTCTCATTTGACCAGAGCATATTTTACACTGATTTTGTCACAGTGAAAACTGAAAGTTAGTGTTTTTTTTCAAAGATGGCACAATTACAGAGGCTCTGACTGGGATCTGTTGACTAAGATGTTTTTAAGGATCTAAACTATAAATTCAGTGCCCACAGCGGTCTGGCTAGAAATAGTTTTGATTGCGAGGTTGACAATAAAGGGATCTGAGGGTAGAACTGAGGTGCTCAGAGGTTGCACTGGAGTGTAACCTCAAGTATCTATTTTTATTATCCTTTGGTTCTAGAGAAAGTTTTTCATGACTTTTTGTGCGATCTTCAAACAATTTTTAAGGGCAGCAGGAAATGCTAAAGTTTATATACTTATGTGTTTAAAACATTAAGATTTCAAATGGATTTTTTAAGCTTTAGATTTACATTTTCAGATATTTTTATGCAGTGATGTAAGAATATGAAAGTTAGTACATGCTAAAATAGCATAAGAATTTCATTAGCAGTCGTAAACTGCATCTGGTTTTCCCAACTGGAAGTAACAATGTCAACCTTCTCCTTCATTGCTTGGCAGCAAGTGTCTATAAAGCAGTATCAGAATTGATGAAGTTTTCTTGAATGTCTCCCTTCAAGACAAGGAAAAAACACTTCTCACCTGTTTCCTGGTGTTCCTTAAAATGCCAACAGGTCTTAAGGTTTATTTAAGACAGAAACAAAGCCATAAAAGCTGCTGGGGTGTTTTTTATTATGAATATCATATGCATGTGGGTGGGTAAGTTTTGGGGTTTTCTCCATCTTTCTTTCCCTCCGTAGTTTTGGCTTGTGGTCCCAGACTGCTTTTCAAACACAAAACCACCGACAGTAGGTTGATAACTGGCTGTACTCCAGTACAGCACTGGGAAGCAAACTCAAATACCTGTACAGGGTGGAGAAATGTGGAAACACTCCCAAAGCTTGAACCAGGCTTTGCAGTGCCATAGAGACACACAAATTAGCTGTTTTCCTTTGCTACCTACAAAGCCTAAAATCAGTAATGAATGAGTTGATGTTTGGTAAGCTTCTTTCCTCTCCTATTTTTTTGGAGTCTTAACCCTCCTTCAGTTTTCTTTGGATTTTTGTCATTATTACACTGGGTGGGTTTGGGTTTTTTTGGGAGGAGGGAGTTTGACTTGAATGCTACCATAAAGGTACTTGAATTTGGGCTTAGAAAATGTCACAAGATAAAAGTAAATTTAAGAATAGCATTTCTCCTTCCCTATTTTAAGACTTGTTTTTAATTATACTTACTACAGATATTGGGCAATTTTCTCAAGTAGGCAACCTTGCGTTCTACAGTTTCTGCTTAGATGATGGATTGCATGATTGCTTTTGTTTGTTTACTGCCTGGCGCTATGGATACAAATACTAATCAAATGAAAACAATTTTTAAATGGAACAATGTCACGCATTTTAGAAAGCAACTGAAAGGGAGGAATGAACCTGCTTTTGATTCAGCACACTAAAGTACCTTCTGAAATGCATGTCTGGATGCTGTGCAGTGCCCCACTCTGGAGAGGGAGTCTGTCATGGTCAACCCTGCCAGAACTGTGGGCTGCTGACAGGGAGAACATGTTGCAGTGGCAGCTCTGCCATCCAGCAAGAATGAAATGTGCTCAGTTTCTGTCCTCATGGTTGGCTTTATGCCTGTCTTGGACAGCTTTTCCAAATCTGGGGACAAGTCCTGTTGCTTACTTAGAATCTCAGTTGAAAATGTGTGACTGGTTGCACTGGGGTAAGAAGATTGTGGCAGCAAACGGATTTCTTTGACATGTTTGTTCATTAGGCTACTGAAAAGTCCCTGAAATTCTAAAGCAATCCATTAGAGTGTTGACTGAGAGTCAGTCCTTGGCAATGTACTTCCAGACACACCATTTGTGTATAGGATCCAGCACATACTGAGGAGGAGGGAAGCTTCTTCACTTCCCTTGTGTCCCCCTTGTTCCTGAACATTTTGGCTCTAAATTCACTAGTAACTTCTTAATTGAATACTAACTGCAGAATTCAACTCTGCATTTGAAAGCCTGGGCTTCATTCTCAAGGTGTTAATGTAAATTCAAAGTTCTCCATAAACTGAAAGATTCATAGTCGGAAAAATCTGGGATATAAAACTCCCAAATTTTATCTACATGTGGTTATATAGTAACTCTTTAATAGGCTTCCTGGGAGTATTCTGTAGTCTTAATGCAGCTTGACACCTGGACAAGTTATTCTTCTAGTGGAACAATTGATCTGTTATCCCAATTGAAATCCCTAAGTCAATATATTTGCTTTGTGGCTCTTTATTTTAGTCAGCTGAGATTTATTAGCTGGCATCTGGAGATGCAGAAAGGCCATTGCAGCTGTAGTCTCTGCACAGCTTTCTTGGGGGATTTTTAGCTCATTTGTGTTTTTTTATTATAAATTGAGGATTGTGAGATGACTTTTAGGGTCAGTTGAGCAATAAGTGTCGTTCCAGCTCCGGCTCATAAAACAGAGTGTATGACTAGTTCCTTGAATTCAGTGGGGCAATTTGTAACTGCTTTGCATAAATGCTTTAGTAGTTGAGGCCAGATATTGTAGAAATTAACTCCTAGGATTTGAGGTATCTAGCCTGACCTTGGTCCTGTTTGCATTCATACATGACTTTAGTGAAAAAAGCAGAATTGCATAGGAATCAAACAAACCTTTCCCCTCGCCTCCAGCTTTTATCTCAACTATCTCTAATCTGTGCTCTTAATAAGAAGTCAGTATCATTTTTGTGTAATGGATGAATGCCTCAGTTGTACTAAATCGCTGTGGGCTGAAGAATCCACATCCAAAATCTAATTAAATATTTTGTGTCTCATTCTGATTGTACTTCTGTGATGTGAATCTGACTCCATGGAGATGCCTTGACTTATTCTGGGTTTATGAGGACAGAGACTGTGGCTGATAGTTTGAGGGAGGGGAGTGATGGTTATAGAGAGAGCCTGTACTTCCAGATTCATGGATGTTGGTACGGGCTAAGCCAGTGGCATCTTGTCTGGAATTGGAGAGTCTGTTAAAAGCTTCCCCACAACAAAGCAAGCATGATGGGAGATAAAAACATGAGAGGCTTGCAGGTTGTAATGAATACTGGGTGATCTGTGGCTCAAAAGCATTGTAAGGGTTAAATGACTTAACATTCAAGTCTAGAGTAATGCTTAGGCTTGCGGTGTAACTGAAGAAAAGATGAGACTGCTTTTTAAAAAGTTGTCATCTCTGTGCCAGGAAAGTATCAGCCAGTTTTCAATAAATTACATCCTTCTCAATGGGGAGCCAGGAGTAGAGCAAAGAGACAAATTCTTCTCCGTGTTAATTCTTCCTTTAGAATTTATGTCAAAGGAAGCTTAGTATCAAGAGTTGTTAAAAGTAAAAATCATTCCCTTCCCCCTTTCAATATAATGCAACCAGAAATACCCCCTTTTTGGAACAGTAGCTGGTTCAGAATTTAGAAAATCTCGGTGCTCATCAGGTCAGAAGTGTTGGAGTTAACAAATCAGAGCCCTCAGTAATCTGGGTTGTAATTTGCACCACTACAGCTGGAAATTTGCACTACACAGTCTCCTAGTACAAGTCTAGAGATAATTCCTTTCCTTGCTTTCCTTTTGAGAGCTTCAGGGTGTGGGAATTAAACAAATCTCCAGGTAGTCCTGATGTCATGATCAGTATTCTGCTGTTATTTCTACTTGTCAGGCACTATTTGAGTTGCACAATTTGGAACGTTAAGCATCTGCTTTGTAAGTGTGTAGACATCAGGATCATTACAAATTTGTTTATGAAAATAAATTCTGCCTCTTCAGATTTGCATGTGAATTGAGGGGCAGACAGACATTTACAGCTTCTGTAAGAATTATAGGGACAACTTTAAGTAAGCAATGCAAAGTCATCGTAATAAAAAAAAGAGGGTTAAATACAGTATTTATGCAATTTTCAGGGAAAGCTACTCACTCAATATGTTAAATGAACAGAAGTCTTAAAAATGCATCAGAATCACCATTTTTTCCCTCCAGAATAAGCAAATAGGATTGATGCCGTTATGTTTCCTTAGAGAGCTGTATTTTAATAATCTGGCTGTGAAAATAACTCATATAATGCTAAAAATAATTGTGACAGTGTCATCTTAGATTGTATTTGCTGCAGTTTTTTGCAAGTATGATTTTAAGAGGGTTTTGGTTCGAGTTTTTTCAGCTATGGTGATATTCTAAGTCTCAAATGTAACATTTTACCCATGTTAATATAGGAGTGTAGTAACCAGGAACGTTTTTTATACATACAGTTAGATAATCTTTGCGTTGATCTGGCTCTGGGGTGTGTGGAAGAGACAGACTGGTTTCTTTGAATGTACCAGTGTTGTGTGGAGTGATATGCCTGAAGGAATGTGCACCAAAGGTTGTAGGAAGAGCATTCTCCTTCTAGACATAGCACCAGATTTGGGCAGTGTCTTGACATCTGGCTGTCATGTCTTTACAGTAAAAAAAGTGGATTTCTCCCTCTCTGAAGCTCTGCAGCTCTTTTAGTGTGAATGAATGGTTCTGTTCCTGCTGATCCACGAGCAGCTACGGAATTCTGCATTTCATCTGAATGTGGAACGGCTTTCTTTGAGTTCATTATCTTGTTGCCAAAACCGTACATGTTCCAAGCCCAGCCCTGCTCCAATGGGATTAGGGATTAGAACTATGTGTTTTAGCAGTCAGAGAAACCCTGGACCAACAGGCAACCAGCTGTTCTGCGCTGGAGTCCTCTCCTGATGCCACAGCGCAGCTCTTCCCCTTTGGGTAAATAATTAATCACTGGACTAGTACCTTCTTTTAGATGCCAGCCTTGAATCCTCTGCCTTGAACATTCAGGGTTTTTTTCCAAATGGGCACATTCGTGTGTTTAATCAGTCTCCATTTCATGGAAAATGCAGCATTTGCCATATATGCCTTTCTGAAAATCCTGTTCCCTGTGCATTAATGGGCTGGGAAGGCATTGTCGTTCTGCTGATGCTCAAGTCTCTTCAGTGCTTTTCTTAATCAGAGTGGCCAAGCCTTGTGGTACTGTTAAGTGCAAGGTGGTCTGTTGGTAGAGAGGTTCTTATGTGTGGTTTTGTACAAATTGCTGGGTGCCAGAACTCCTCACTGCAATTTCAGTGATGAGCAGGAAGCTGTATATAACATGAGAAAATTAGATGTTCATCGGATCGTTTGCTGTAAATGCAAGTTGCTGGAGGACTGTAATATGTTAATACATTTTGTCAACCTCTGGAAAACTGAGGTCTTATGGTATTTCATACAAGTTTTCTGTATAATCCATGGAAGGGTGTGCTCTTACTGTGCTGGAGAATCAGACCTATTTTTCATCTTCCATGTTAACATATCACTGGTATGAACCATTGCATGGCAGGGTGCTGGTGGTGTTTGTTTGTATTAAAGGAACCCTCTCCTTTGGTTGTTAGGTGTGGTTTCCTAAATGCTCATTCTCAGTTTAGCCAAGGTCATCTGGCTTCTATAAAAAAAGTGGCTCAATGCTTGTTTCACACACTTAGATCTTAGTGATTTCTTCAGCTCATCAAGTCTCTCACCAAATGCCGTGGAAAGGGACTGTATTGACAGCTGGGAGAAGGAATAAAGTCAAGAAGACAGAGAGACTTTATTTTATTCTTATCTGGGACTGCATGCAAAGAAGGTTTCTGTGTGAACTGCAGAAGAGTGTGATCAGCAGTGGGAGAGTGGGAGAAAACAGTTGCTTTGTCTTTGAATTCCATGTTAAATCAGTCAAGTAATTTAAGTTTGAGCACTGAATACTTCATTGTTTATCAGATTCCAACTATGTGTATTATTACTTTGGAAGCCTATATGTAATGTTTTGAAATTCCATTGCTTCCTGAAGCTCATCATCCTTTGAGGTGTTCAGCATTAAATTAAAAATGAAGTGTCTCCCCAGCTGGGGCATCTGTACCCAGCAGAGAGTACAAACTGACAAGGAAGCCTTATAGAATGGTATAGAACCACAGAAGAGAAAGTCGGTGACTTAAGAAAATACCTCTGTGCCAGGACATTCTGTAAATTTCTCTGGAGAAATCCTACAGCCCTTCAAGAAAGTTGACCTCATTTGCATGTTTTGATTAGATTGCTGTCAGGCTTCTTCTGACTTCCTATAAAGAGAAAAGTAGTTTTCTGAACAAGTCTCAGGGACTACTTTAAGTCACAATATGTTCCTTGAAAATCACTTTGTAACTGAAGAGTAAGATTTTTGTATACTGTGTCTAAATCTCTAAGGGAAACATGTCCAAAATATGTTTTGTCATAAAGACAAATTATCTCCATCCATATTCTATCTTCCAGTTCAGTGAAGGAATCATCAATATCCAAAGCAAATTCCTGAAGTATTTATTAGTTAACAAAGCCTCTGATATTGTCACAGCTGGGGAAGCTATTTCTTTAAAGGACTGTAAATGAAAGCATAACTTAGGGGCATGTTTCACAGAGATACAAAACTGTATGACAACCATGCAACTGTATGTGGGAGTATCTTTGAAAAGAGGGTTGGGGAAGAAAGAAAGAGAGAGGAAAAAAAAATCTTATCCCCCCCTCTCCCTTCAAGTGATGGGAAATTGTAGAGGTAGAATAATTAAGTTTGAAGCCACTAATATAGTTTGGTACAAGATAATGACCTCCACAGCAGTTCAGGCATTGTGAGGACTGCAGTGTTCACTGCCCTTAATGGGTATATGAGTGTCTGGAATAAGGATTAGGAGCTTGTGTGCCTGCAAACACTTAATACGTTGCCTCTAGGAGGGAATGGGAAGTTTAAGGGCTATCTCTCGCTCACATTTCTTCATTCTATGTAGAAACATGTAACAGACCACAGCTCCTCTCCAAATGAAACCATGGACCAATAAGTAGAATGCAGGAGGAATGGATAAAGATGAGGAAGGCATTCTAACTATTGTGTTACTCTAATATCTAATCTGCTGTCACTCTCAGACTGCTTGTCAATTGGTAGGGATCAATCTTGTGCTATCACTCTAAAAAATTTAACAATTGTTTCTAAAACGGAGTGGTGTTTAGACAATTTGTGTTACAGATTTCTTACTTTTTCATTACCTTTAATTGCCACTTGAAAATACCCTGTTAACACAGAAAGTCTTGTGTGCTTGCTTCTGGTCGCTTGCATTATTTTGGTTAGGGAAGATGAACTTACAAAAACATATAATGAGCTGGGCACTATTTTTAACTTGATGATGAGTTTTTCCTTTTCTTAAACGCCTTATAAATAGTGAAAGAAAGGGTGGAAAATTCAGATTTCTGACAACTTTGACCTTTCTAAGAAAAATGAAAGTATTCCAAGCAGTATTACATCACCCAAAATGTGTAGTAAAGATGCATTGGCTGTACCCCAGGGTCTTTAGAGATGAGCCATAAAATTCATAATTGTAATACTTGTGCAAGTGAAGGTAAATGAATTATACTGCTTTCTGCTCCCACTTAAAGGTATTATAGCTTGTTTTGGTCCTCTACCATAAAGAGATGGAAATCATATGGAATATAGAATTTTTGTCTTCTACTTGCTGAGTAATTTTTTCTTCTACTTTGTTATTACATAATTTTTGAGTTTTGTTTTGGCGTGTTTGTTTTAACAGGGGAGGCTCTACATTTATTTTTATAAGCCATGTATTGAATATTGAATCAGGATCACGAATATGTAGCTGGTCATTTATAACTAAGATCCTGTGCTTACTTTAGGAGTGAGGTGACTGAGTTCTTGTCAGCTGTACTCTGAGCAGTGAACTAATTCATGTGATGGTGGGTCGTCAATTGACTATTGGAAGTAGAGTTTAACTGTATTAGGACAAATCAGGTTTCAATCTCATGATCTGGAAGTGCATGTCAGGCTGTAGATTATGTTGAAGTAATCAATTCAAGCCGTGTCTTGGTTCCTACAGTCATGGAAAAAGTGTTTTGTGCCAAAAATATTCACTTAGCTGCAAGTAGTCTCCTCCTGCTCTCACCTATCCCCAAAATACACACACAGATGAAAACACACAGAGGAGTTGAAATGGTGGGAGGAGAAGGCGGATTGCTGGTCACTGTTACTACTTTCTGTAATGAGAGATTAGTTTAAAGCTCACATTTTCTGAAAGTGTTGGAAGATTTGACTCATCTCAGTTTTACTGATGTGAAAGCAGCAGTGAGGAATCATAGAATATGATTCTGAGTTGTAAGGGACCCACAAGGGTCAATGAGTCCACCTCCTGGCCCTGCACATTGTCATGCACGTGGTACCTTCAGGGCTGCACTCTCACTTCACTGTTGGTTGGAAAGAAGTACCAAGTCATCCCAGGGGTTTAGGGCAGAGATGAATTTCAGTCCTTGTCCATGGTTTGGTATTTTGCTGGCATTGCAGGTTTCAAAATACCTTAGCATCAAGTCACAGCTACTGTTAAAACATCAGATATTGAGGGCAGCAAAAAAGTGATAAATTTCCAGCCATGCACATGACTGAATCCAGGAGTAAATTTTGTTGGCCTCCTCTGCAATGAACAAAGAAATAGAAAATCGTGAAATTGTGTAATTTTTCACTTTGCTGGCATGAAAAAAATGGCAGCCAGTTGCTTTGTTTTTTCTGCTAAACTCAATGATAACACTTTCATGAAAAAAAAATAAACTCAGTGTTTTTCAGGGCAACAGGCAATGGAATAACAGGAATTTTACAAAGGTAGCTTGCAATAGCTCCAAGAGCTTCAGCTGTTCTTTTCTTTTGTAACTTTAAAGCTGGATTACACCACTGGAAGTCTTTATCTATCTTCACTCTTCGTGCCCTCTCTCATGGCAAGTGTCTGCAGTAGTAAACAAGGAAGGACATACTGAAAGATTTTCTGTCTCTTTCTTTTTTATCAGCACAGGTCTATGTTTTTATAGGAGTTTTTTTGTTGTTTCTCTCTTTCTTTTTTTTTTTATCAGCTGCCACTAAATTTTTATGGTTGGGGAAAGATGCTGACATGTTGCAATAAGCTCTCCTAATTTCCTGGGGATATTGATTTGTATGTGCCTATTGGTGACCTGTTCCTCCCAAATGCTGTACCTTGTAGAGAAAAGTTGGGAAGGATTTCAGAAGTCTTACCTGGCTGTAACACATGCAGTGGGCTCAGCTGCATGAAAGGAGCATTTTTAGATTCTTCCTGTAAGATTTCTAACAATGGTTATCATCATTTATAGTAAGCCTAAGTGTAAAAGTAAACCATAAGAAACAAAGGCAAGACCTTCCAACAGGTTGAGAAGAAGGACATTTAAGGTCAGTCTGTTTCACATCTTTGTGCTGTTAGTCTTTAGAGACATCTGTAATTCAGACAGTCCTAATATCCTTTGTGTTTTTCAGTTTTACATTCTGGCATCATAGAGCAATTTTCCAGAACATTTAAAGACGGGAAAATAAGATATTTGGAAACAGCACTATGGTTTTGCTGAACTCCAGGGTACCCTTTACTTTGAGAAATATTTGAGCAACTTAAATTGTTTGCTTTTTTAATGGCCTGATTGAGTTTTAGAACAAACCATTGAAACTTACATCTTCTTAGAATTTGTATAACATTCAGAACTTCAATACCCATCAGTTAACAGGAAGCATCTGACTCCTGTTGTTCATTATGAATGTAACAGAGTATGTCAACAGAAGATTGTTAGAATTAAAATGCAAATTATCTGGTTTGTCGTTCATTAACATTAAATGGCCTTAAATGAGGCTGTTCTATCCTGAAAACCTCAGAAATCTGAGAAGTTGAAATGTATGTAAGGTAGATGTTTTTCAAAAGCCGCCTTCTACTATATAGTGAAAATTTACTGCTCCTATTTATCTAAGGTACTGAATCTAACTACTGTATTGCTTCTGTTCTTGTGGAGGGTTGTTTGATTTTTTTTTTCTTTTAATTCTATGCCTTTGTCAAAGAATATTTCTTGTCAAAGTGTTAAAAATAAAAGGAGCTGCATTTCTAAAGCACTGGCTTGTTTTTCTCCAGCTCTAAAGGCAGATCATTCATTAGATTGTGCTCCTAAAGGCCGAGCAAGCAGTGAGGACTTCACACAGAACCTTTCCAACATTAATTTAACAAATTAAAGCTTTCACTGAAAGTTTCCTGGGATTTTTTTTCCCACGCTGAGGAACTACCTGCAGTTCAAGGTTGAGTTTGCAATATGTGCTTTTATACAGACTCTCCTGATACTCAGTTGCCCGCGTTCTTCCCTTTCTCTTTGAACAAGGGGTGCTTCTTGTGCAGCCTTGTTGGTTTAGGCACCAGTTAACTGGAGTCTCATTGTAAAAGGAAAATGAAAAATGATTCCATCTTAATTGTACCTTCAGCTGCAGCCCTGTCCTGACCTCCTTCATAGCTTTCAAAGCTGAACAGAAGTTCTAGCTTAGTTTTCTGACCCTCTATCCTACTTGCAGGAGAGCACAAGGATCCTTTTGCAGTTCTAAATGTGCATTTGCTGAGCTATGCCATCACCTGACCCCAGTTGTTGTTGTGTCTCTTAAGGCTAAGCAGGACAACAGAAGAATTCCACCTTTAAAGGCCTTTGCTGTGGCTCAGACATGTAGCAAAAGCCAGTAAAGTCAATATTAGAAGGCTAATACTGTTCCTAGAGAGGCTAAAATCTCACTGATACTTAGAGTGGCTGCAGTCTTTGGAAGGACCTGTGATCCCTGCAGGACAGTCCAAGATATCCCGGTTAGAGATTCCAACTCATCAGGCAAATCATCACATTGATCTTGTTTTCTGGCAGCTGTGCTCTTACATGATGTATGTATTAATGATTCTGATGCTTTTGCGAGTTTTCGGTACACTGCAGACAAGGGTCAATTTACGTCATCACGAGCTGCTCCAGCTCAACTAATTTATAGATAATGTAAATTACTTAGTTATCATGAAATATGGCAAAGTATCAAACTAAAAATGGAGAAAGGAGGTTTCTTTGCCAAATGTAATTATGAAGATGTCGTATGCACAGAATGTCAGAGAGAGAAAAAAAACAGCTATTTTTCTTTTATATACTGCATGAATATTTCTTCCTCAAAAAAAGCTGAGTTCTAGCCATGAAGAGTTAACATTCATGAGGAATGTGTGGAAACCTTACATAACTCGTTCAGTCTCATCTCATGGGTGTTTCTCTGTACACTCTGCCAGAACTAATTTCACGGTTTTAAAACAACTCATGGTACAAAAAGAATACGTAATGAGTTGCCGTGAGATATGATTGTTTCCCATTTGAGAGATAGAAAGACCTGTAGCTCTCCAGGACTTATTAAGAATCATTTCTCAATTAAGCCTGGGATGTATCGCTTAACAAAGGCTGTGTGGTTCCTCTTGAGTACAGCAGGATTTGGCTGAGGAAAGCATACCTTTTGCACGCATCTGAGATATTCTTCCCCCTCCTTTTCTGCACCATCTTCTCCTCTGCTAGTTTATAAATTCAAAGAGACCGTAAGCTTGTGTAGACAAAAAACACTGACCTGGCATGGTCTGTCTTTTCTTGCATTCTGAGTCCCTGTCATATCTTAGAGTTTGAAAACAGACAAAGCTTTCTGGTGCTGTCAAAAAAGTCATCTTTGAGAAAGGAAGCAGCATCCAAACTGTCAAGACCAATACTTGCTCCCTCTCAGCCAGTGACGTTTCACTCCTGCATGAAGCCTGCATAGCAATAAACTACTTACTTCAGTTATCAAAAGACACAGTCTACACAAAGTGCTGGCAAAAGCAGAGTCCAGGGAGAGGAAGTTGGATGGAACAGGGTGGTTTAAAGGAATCTGTTCATCTTAAGATTAAATATGTTCAGATAGATAAATTGAGGTGCCTCTTGTCTAAGAAAGGCAGGGGGGAAAAAAAAGTTATACAAAATGGGAGAATGCTTTAGAAAATGTGCCTAGGATGCAAACCAACGATTCCTGGCACATCTTAGTTTGAAAAACAGCTTTTTGGCTAGTGAAGCAGAAAGGAAAAGAAAAAAAGTTTTGGTTAGTTAGTTTTTGTAGAGACAGTGCAGTGTGGACCATAACACAACTCTCCCTATCTCTGCATTTCAGGCTCATTTGAAGCAGAGTAAAAGTTCAGTTTGATGGTCCTGGCAAGGTCTCACATCACTTTTTCAGGCAGAAGGTCAAAGGAGACTTAACTGGCTAATGCTTGTCCAAGTCTTTCCAAGTCATAAAGTGAGATTTGTTTCGAAGTATCAGACCCACTCCAGTTCAATTGAGTTAAAGCAGCCTTAAATGCAAAGGGAAATTTATGAGGATCTTTGGACCTCCAAAATACTTCAGTAAAGCAGCTGGAATTACTAGTAAAATTTCACTGCTGTAAAAACGTGATTTGAAACAGAAAAATGGATGGATTGAGGGGGATCTCCTCCAACACAGTACACGGTGTTACTGTGCAGCTGTGAGACCTACCATTGCAGTCAGCAGTCTCGAATGGAAAATTCAGTGTGATGACTCACTGTTTTCTACATCTTCTGTTAGAAAGATAGAAACAAGGCAAAAATTCCTTGATCTGTCCTCTTATTTGCCCTGCTGCACTCTAGGGAGAGTCGTTATGGATATGTATCCCTGTTGTGGCTTGAAAAGCAGGGAGGGGTTGGTGGGAAGGTGCACAGTTGCATAGTTCTGTACTGCCAGGTCCCCATCTCAGGCACAAGGTGAGGCTTCAGTTGCAAGGGAGGGTTATACTGTTTTGTCCGCTGGGCAGAAGTGGTGACATGACAGATGATGTGGTGGCAGGATGCATGAAATAATTTAGATTAACCTCTCAAATGTTCAGTAATAGTGTTGGAAGTCCTGCAAGTTCTTGGAAGAAATCCAAGAACTAATTTCCATGCTTCTTATCCCAAACTCACTAGTGATGAAGGAAATTTTACTTCAGTAAAAATCATTTGTGTCCCAATAGTAAATATACCTTTTTATAGGATTTTTTTTTCACTTGCAAAACCTGTCATTTTTAATGTGGGAAAGAACCAGATGATGTGAGGCACAAACACACATTGATTCTCTTTTTAGAAAACCAGTGAGAATAGGGATGCAAATTAGTTCACTATACAGATCTAATTAATCAGCCTCTCTTCTCTTTTCTTTATTCCAGTTACCTTGAATTAGAAGTCATGTTATCCTTTGGGCTCCGACTGACTTAATGTTTTAGAAAACTGCCTGCTCCTAATCAGACAAGGAAGTCAGAAGGGGTCAATACTCTTTGCATTTTAGGTACTCCAAAACAATGACTGATTTGAGTTAGAATGGTATTCCGGGGCTATTTTGCTTCTCATATTTCAAAGCACAGCTGAAAATCGAGTGTGCCCTGAGACGCTCACTGGAACATATGTTGAAGGAATGTTCTATAAAGATAAACCAAACAGTTCCCCAGCATTATCTGTAGATAAAATCTAGATTTGATTATGATTTTTGACCTATCCAAGAATCAGAGATGCCTGAGCCTGAGGTTTTGGGGTTTTTTTTGATTGTCTATTTTGCAGGGAAAGGAGGAGAAGGAAAGATTGTGGTAGAGTAAGCAGAAAATTATTCAGCAGTTCCCTGTTACGTTCATTAAGAAGGCAGAGTGATGCAGTGAACTGTTATTTCAGTCAAATTTTCATTTCATTTATGTCAGTATTTTGTAAATAATTAATATGACATTTTAAGTTGACTAGTTTCCCAAAATAGCTTGAATATAATAATAAACTGCACTGCAGTCAATAGAAATAACTATAATACCATGTCCTGTTTCGAAATGATTTTTCACTTAGCAGTCAAGATGAATATTAGTGCTGCTAGGTAGGAGATTATTAACTGTATTTGCTCTTTGAAGAGAAAAGAGCTCCTCATAAAGGTGACTTCGACAGCAAAGAAAAACTTCACAGCAGTAGCCAATTTCCTCAGGGAACAATTCTGTGATTGCCCAAACCAATGCAGATCTACTCTTGTACCCACTCGGAGACAGGGGCAGGGAGGCACAGGAGGCTATTGAGATGGGAACAAGATCTCAAATCTCATATAGACTTTTAACTGTATCAATGCCAATGGCAGTTTTTCAGGACACAGCATCCAGAAAACCATGGTGCTGAAGAGGGCCCCAGTCCTACATCTCCAGTAATTCAGAGAAAGCTCGAGAAAGCTTTTGAAGTTGTACAGAACCTATTTGAGTTTGGGTTTTTTCTCTTCAGGACAGAAACATTGAACATTAGCAATTCAGCCCTCCTCTGAGATCTATGAGTTTTCTTCCTTCCCTGGTGCAAAGGAACTGTTTGTGCTGATGACCACATGCACTGTGGTGAGTGCAAACCTTCTTAGTACAGCAGTTTCGATGCTTAATGTTTAGAGGGGCTGAGGACCTGGGAGAAACCATTGCAAGATCTCTCATACACCCAATGTCCTACAATAACACCAAGATTTAAAAGATGGCATTAACCTACAAGAAGAAGTGGAAGCATGCTACTTTATTAATTTTGCACATTTGTTACGTTTCTCTGAGATTTTGCAATGCAGCCCACTTGGACTTGCCTGTTGTGAGGGTTTTTTTACTCTCAAATTGAAGACTAGATAAAGCCCAAGGGAGAATGTATTCTGTAACCCTTAAATGGTGTGCAATTCATAATTAGCTTTAGTGAAGATTTGACTTCGGCCAGTTGAGCAGATAGGGTATTTTTATTTTTGGAGCTGAGGTCTTCACCTCACTACTGTGGTGCAACATTCTGAAAAAGCTGGGAATGATTGATGTACATGGCCAGCTTTTATGTGTTCAGATTAACTCATATGAACATGTATTATTCTGGGTACTGTGGGGTCACTGGTGCTTTTAAACAGCACTGAAGGGTCACTGCTAGACTCTGAATAAAATCCCAGGCTCCCAGAATTTTTCTTCTGTATTTTTATTCATATGTTAGAATTCCAGAGTCTTTCATACATTCTACCTTCAAATTTGACTTATGGCCATAGCCCATGAAAAGAGGACTGCTCAGCTAAATTTAGCCAGTGAAAAGAGCAGGAAAATCTTTTAAGTCATATTCTCTAATGCAGTTGTCGTGTCCCTTCCTGCCTCCCCGACCCGCTTTTCCTTTTCTCTCTAAGTCATGAGAAACGTTACTATCACCTCTAACTTTTCTTGGCCAATCAAAGAATAAGTTTTAATTTGAATACCCCTCTCAAATTGCAGCATTTAAGGAAATACAGATTGCAAATTGTGTGGGTTTTTTCTAGTGCTGACAGGGGAAGGTAATTTCTCATTCTCTTTCTTTTCCTCTTTTCCACTTTGGGGTGCCAGCCTTGCAAATCAATATTTCATTTTGAAGGAGCCATGTTTGATGCCAGTTCTACTTATTTGCTTTGCAGTCACTGCAGTAATTCTTTGTAGCTCTGTCAGTATGTAAATTAAACCAAGCATAGATAGCTTTGTGTTGCTTAATGTTCAGCTGATAAAAATTAATGTGGTGTGAAATGAGCATTTTATCTGACTGCAGATACAGCTCCGGAGTTAATTAGACTGGCAGAGCAAAACGTTATTAAACATACAGGCCCCTGATCATCAAGAGCTGGGTGAACCTCCAAAATGTGGGTTTGGGTGGGCAGTGTAATGTAAATTGACTGAGGCAGGCTCAAAGCAAACACACTGAGAATGGTGCACTACTTCGGCAATCAGACATGACAGACAGAGCAGTAGTGCTGATGAATGCATGCCTTGGGTGCACAGTGCAAGGTACAAGGCAAGCCAAATGCTTCCAGCACGCTTGGGAAGTGCATTAATCAGCATTAACACATGATCTACAGTGTCTTATTGTCATTAAACATTGCCACTTCTTAAGTTCAGGGTTCGGTGACAGTTAAATGATCAGTAAGCCAAATCAAATAAAGCAGCAAAACATTTAATTCAGCATAAGTTATTTCTGTAAAAGTACTTTGATACATTTAGTTAGTTCTCTTGGAAGATTGCCTTGCAGCACTGGTGTAGTACATTGCAATTTTCTCTAATTAAAACAAAAAAAACACCAGAAAAGATATCTATTTTTGTACAAACTACGTATATATAGTCCATAAATATTGGCGCTCTTCTTCTGTTGTCTAAATATGGACCCTATTTTGATATTCGTAGTGCTTTGTTTATGCTGGATAAATTTATGAAGTGAATCAGATACATTAGAATATTGACACGAAAAAGCTATGTTGGATGCAGCCAAACAGGCCTCTACTTGTGCTTCTGTGATGGGTGAGTTTGAGAGACAATACCCAACTCCCCCAGTATTACTGTCTAGGCAAGGCCATGAGTCTGATGCTTTTAGCCGGGGAAACCCACAACAATTTATGTTTTGGGGAGCACAACATTTCTTCGCTTATGTTTGAAGTCATGGTGTTCATATGCAGGGATTGGAAGCTGTAAGTTCACAGAATCACAGAATCACAGAATGAGTTGGAAGGGACCCACAAGGATTATCTAGTCCAACTCACCATCTAACACCCGTACAGAGACCGAGAGCACATCCCAGAGCGTAACACCAACCTAGATCCCTCACAGTCTAGCAGGCCACTCCGAGCCGGAAGGGGCCCAGGGTCATCCAGCCCTACACCCCCCAGCTAGACCATGTCACTAAGCTCCTCGTCCAGTCTTCTCTTAAACACCTCCAGGGATGGTGACTCCACCACCTCCCTGGGCAGCCCATTCCAATATGCAATTACTCTCTCTGTGAAAAACCGCTTCCTAACGTTAAGATTGAACCTCCCCTGGCGTAGCTTGAGGCCGTGCCCTCTCGTTCTGGTGTCGTCAGCCTGGAAGAAGAGGTCTACACCCATCTGGCTGCAACCTCCCCGCAGGTAGTTGTAAACAGCAATGAGGTCCCCTCTGAGCCTCCTCTTCTCCAGACTGAACAGTCCCAGTTCCTGTAGTCGCTCCTCATAGGGCCTGCCCTCCAGTCCCTTCACCATCCTCGTTGCCCTTCTCTGGACCCTCTCAAGCAGCTCAACATCCCTCTTAAACTGTTATGTTTAAAAAGTTTATAAAAAGTTATGTTTAAACAAACACACAAGCCAACACCCTGAATGACAAGTGTCTCCATTGGTGCTTAGAAGCAGAAGTTTAAAGGACTCTAGAGGCAGAATAAATAACCCGGGAGAAATCTGTGTTGAAAAGTTTCCTAAAAGGACCAACTGGCACTGGGGGCTGAGGTACACAGAGGAGAGGATGTTGCTGGGCATTGAGGGCTCAGAACTCCCTTTCCTGCCTCCTTGTGAGCCCTAGAACACTGCTGAACAACCTCCGTTTTGCTTCCCAGCAAGATCCTTGTTAAATAACCTCTCCTGGCAAGCCTGGCAGTCTGACAAATTTTTACCTAGGGCTTCATCCTTGAGACACTTTGATAAATAGCATTTACATAAATCTGATATTTCTCTGTAATGCAGGTGATCCATTTTGTGCACTTCATCTCTTGATCTTCTACTTCTTTTGCTTTGACAGTACAGTATGTATTTATGCTCCTGTACTTGGCCTTACATGAATAGGCCTTTTGTTTTTCAGTTGCTAGTTCACTGGTCTTGCATTCATATGTGCCTCCAAATTGGTGGCACTGTTTACCCCTCAGCCCTGTCATTGTGCAAACTGTTTCTGTGGGGCTTGCAAGACCTAATGCCCTGTTATGGTTCAGATTGTCTTCAGCAGATAAGGTGGGTGAACTGTCAGGTTTTTTTATGAAGAGCCCCTCGTGCTTTTCATTACATAATACTAGTCAGTGAGTCCTACTTTTCTGCTTCTGAGTGTTTCTGAACAGTGCACACAGCAGAGACAAAATATTAGGAGCAGACAGCAGGGCCTCAGTGGCTGTTCTCAAAACTATTAAAAATGAGCAGAGGGTGGTCAGCACTTACATGGATGCACAAATTGATATCCCTTATTAACTACATAATTTGCCTGACACTGACTGGAACTTCCAGGCATAATTGAAGAATTTAAGCTTTTTGGCTCAGTCTCGAAGGATCTGTGAAGGTGACCAAGGAATCCTCTGAATGTTGCTACAGAAACCCCACAAAATAGAAGGACTAGGCATGCTTTCACTCTGTGCACATTGCTGCTGGTGTGCTTGTGAGAAACAGGATAGCATCATGCTGTCTCGGTATTTGCATGTACTACTTTACCTTCTTTTTGTACCGTTGTGATTTTCAGATAAAATCCAAATCTGCACTCCATTCACTTGCTTATTCAAAGTATTTACCACTTGAAAGAAAGACTGTAAATTCCCTTCTTGTTTTCAAGAGAGTTAAAATACTCGGGAAGGTGAAAGATTGTATTGTATCAAAACCCAAGCCATCGCTCTCTCCCCTTGAAATGTCGCAATTTAGAGAGCTGCACATTGCAATTTGCTTCCTACATGAAGCAGCTAAAGTCAGAACTAGTTCAGAATTTCTGGTATGCTTTGTTAAATTCCTCTACGTTTGTAGATATACAGAAGTATGACAAGAATAGTATGAACTACTGTCCTGACCAGGAATTAAGTAATTTACAGGATTAGAAAGACCTGCTAATGTGGAGTCATCAATACGCTGGATCCTGTCAAGTTCCTCCATTCTATTTCTCACCTTACTGAGAGGTACTCAGCTCTTTGATATTATTTTCTTTCTATTGTTTCATTTTATTTTCTTCATTATTTATTCTGTCCTGTACAGAGTCTTCAGTGCATGTAGGAAGGTACACAGTTGTTCAGGACTGGTTTTGTCCTTTAACCTAAGAAACCAAACATGCTCTTTATGCTGCTCTGTGGCTTCTTCTATTTGCAACGTTCCCTTTACCAGGAAATAAAAATTAGACCCCTTTCTCTATATAATCTGTATCTGCTGCCTTTCAGTACTGTAATGTCTTAGGCCAAATTTTTAGGTATGTCATTTTTTGCATTTCTTTTTTACTCTTGTCCAGACTTTTCAGTGATGAAAGTTGTGAGTTTCTAGGGCCTCAGATTGGAATTTTGAAAAGATATCTAAAGTTACAGAAGCTCATAATTTTGGGGCTGGAATTCTTTATTGAGAACAGTCTCTTTCGGATTTTCCAGGCTTCTCTCTATGTAGAATTAGACATAACATAAAACCAAAGCAAATAAAGGCCCAAATGAGAATCAGAATTACAGAAGTAGCTGCAAATCCCACAAATCACTGTTGGAGCTAAGATCACTGAATAAAATCACAATATTGAAGTTTTTGACCACTGCCTAATTGTCAGGGAGGAAAAAAAAATCTCCTCTAAATAAATTAGTTATTATATTTTCTTTTCATTTAGTCATCTAGTGGTATCCATAACTTTGCTGAATTAATAAAATGGAATGTTTTGCTCTGATGTGAAATTGTATTTATTTTTCTAGCTTTCAAAACTATAGAATGAGCATAGTGGACCAAGCTGTCATCAGGGTTTGGCAAAACTATTTATAAAGCTCCTATCTCCAGAAAAATATTTTTAGATTTCTTCCTCCTTTTGATTCAACAGAAGAACCTAAGAATCTTGCCCTTACTTTGTGAAGCCTGAATAAGGCCAAGCAGAGAAACAGTCAGATGCCATACTTTAGAAGTACTGATCTTCCTTCCCCTTGTTCACCCTTTTCTTAAAGACCCTTAAATGGCAACCCAGATTAATAGTGACAGAATATTGTTACACTGCAAGCTATCAGTGATATGAAATAAATTGCTTATCTTAAATCCAACATTTAGGCAACACTACCAGAATCCCTACCACCAGAGGTGGTTTTTGGAAGAGAGAGTGAGGATTAATTTAATTATGTTTTTTGTTATTTTTGAACTGTTTTGGTGTCAAGGATTCACAGGGGTACATCTCAAAGTGGAAATAAACTAATAGGATCCTACTTGCAGCAATTGACTTGTATTTGTTCAGGAACAGACTTTGCCCCACAACAGAAACTGAGGGTCTATCTGAGCAGAATATAATTAGTAGTGATGTCTGAGATGTTGATGAGCTGTTACGTGTTTTTATCCTTCTTGAAGTGATTGGTGTACTGCAGCAGAAAAACTACCATCATGATAGAAATCTGTCATTTAATTTCATATATTCAATTTTGTTAGAGACTCTAGATGAGAGACTTTTCCTTTTTGTCATTCAAAGTTTCCAAGTGCACCAGAAGTCTTGCACAGTCCTTGAATTCATACTTGCCTGCTCATTAAGTTCAGTTGAGGTGTGCAGGCAATAGTGCTCAGTACCATTTATCTTTGGACTCCAGCCTGAAGTGTACATACGAGTGGCTGACATTAATTCACTTCACTGCTTTCTCTAATTGTGTAGATTCAAACTGTGCAATGAAAAAAAAAAAGAGTGGGAAAAAATCCCCCAACTTCTATGAAAATCACAGTCCATTGGAAGATTCATAAGTCTGGTTTTGTAATATTCAGAAACTTTTTTGCTGCTGTGCAGCCACCTCCCAGCTCTGGGGAGACGTTCAGCTCCAGGGGTTACGTAACTGTGACTTGACACCACAGCCAAGTCACCAGCAGCTCTGGAGTTCAGCCCACTGAACTGTGGCAAAGTGGGAATTCTCCTCAGTCCCCTTGGCAGGGCACTAACTGCGTGGAGGAGCACGCTCCGGGATAAATGGATGGCCTGGTGTTACAGAGCAGCTGGATTTAGTGCGCTAAGCTGCTGCTCACCGACTTCATGCCGTTCAGATATTGGTAAACACGCTGAGCAGAGGACAGGACCTGATCATGGAAATTAATAGCTCTGTTGTGCCAATCTGCATTTAGGCCTTGCCACATTAACTTGGAGTTGCTGTGCTCAGTATTCGCCTCATGCAAGCAGCAGCCTGTTCCAACAACGAGATAGTCAACAGCATGCGGCTGCACAGCGGCTGGATTGCAGACTGAGCTTTTGGGTTGTTTCACATGTTCCTCCAAAGCCTTAAACCTTAGGTTTAGCCTCATTCAAGTGAATTGCTCTAAGTAGAAGTGATTTGTATGGGCAGGATTGTGGCGCACACAGATGTGTGTGGGTAAATTTGAAGTAATTTTGGACAGTTGTATATTTTTATGGGTGTTCTGTGAGTAGATAGTATTTGCTAGGACGGATTTGAAAAGCTTACTTTGAAAACAAGGTACATGGCTGATAAAAGAAAGGATTATGTCAATTACCGTGTGTATCCCTGCAAAAGACTTAATTTCGCTGTAACTTTGGTTATCTAGAAGATTACAACCTATTTTTCCAAATGTTTGTAGTAAAACACATATGTGAAAACTGCCTTTCTGGAAATATAGATAACCTTAATATTAGGCAACGCCAACGTTATCGACTCAGCCTAAATAAAAAAACCACCTCAGATTACAGGAAAAACCGCTTCAAATGAAGTGTCAGCAGCTATGGGAAAGGTAAGTAGGTCTGTGTTTCAGTAGCTCAGTAAGTAGTTCTGTGTTCCTTAGAGGGTCACAGGAAGTTCATAAGAGACCATGAAGTTTGTACCGGCCAGAGTTCAGCCACCTACATTTCCACCAGTGGCTCAGCTCTTCACGTGTGGACCTGATAAACATGTTGTGCACAGCTTGTTCTCACTCCTTGCTCGTGCAGAAAGTGTCAGTCACCATGAACAGCCAGAAGCTGTGTGGTCCACGTGGGAATGCTCCCAGCAAGTCACTCCAGGTGAGCACAGACCCATGGAGTCAAAAAGAGCCATGTGTGCAAAAAACTCTCAAAGTTCAAAAGTCTGTGCCTGTAAGTTACCCAAACCCATTGCATTGGGGACCTCGTGTGTTTTGTATGGATTTAAATATCTCTAAAAGTCATACAACAGGAAATACATTGAGCTGGGAGAGCAAGACTAAAGACTTTGCTCACTGTAATGCAGCTCCCCTCAACCTCGGTCATACATTAATTGAAATTAGAGATTAAGTGACAGCACATAACAGCAGTAGCAGAACCAAATATAGATGTGCATTTACATCTCAGAGTTAGAATGAGTGATCATTTGTGTATCTAACAATTGCACGTGGAAACTCTGGTACTAGATTAGCACGGCTTGCTGTGTAGCTTGCTTTACGATTTTCTGTAAAAATGCGCTAAATGAAATCCAGAAGGATTATTACTGATCTCTGTCCATCAAAAGTATTCCACACATATTCATTGTCGAACACTTTTTAGTAGTTGTTTAGTTAGCTCACATGCACAAAACTGTGCTAGGTGCAAAATAGTGCAAAACCAGAGCGGGTCAGATCAGTTTTGTAGTGAAAGGTGTCTTAGGGAACTTCTGTGAGCTCTAACGTGGGCCACCTACAAAGTCGTCCTTCTCCTGTCGGAAAATCCCAATTTGCCAAAGCCCAGGCCTTTTGTATAATCAGATGCATCACTCTGTGCAGAGAGGCAATTTCCAGTCAAGGTTGTAGGGTCAGACCCCTGACTCACGAGCTACTGCCACTAAGCAAGATTCAGAACAGAACTGAAACTTCCTTCTTTCACATCTCCAGTGAGTAGATATGGGCTAGGCATGTCCTGGTGTCTCTTTAGATGGAGCTAGTTTCCTTGGCAGAAGTGATTAATGATTCAAAAGGTTGGGAAACATGTGCCGTGATTGTCTTAACAAGCAGCAAGTGGTCTGCTGGTGCCCTAATGTTGCAACCTGTAAAGTATTCTTCTGTCCTTTTACTTTTGCCTGGAGTTAAGTCGTCTTAGAACACCAAGGAGGCACCAGAAGCTGCAGGATGAGATATACGTTCCGAAAATATAACTTTGATTGGGAGAAGTCCCCAAGCATTTGGACGCTGGTATGCAACTGGTTCTGCAGCCAAAATTGTAAAACTTCAAAGCATGAGTTTTATCTTCAAATTTCCAGTAGTACTTTCTATGATTCACACTGAAATGATCACCTTTTGTTCTCCTGCTCGAAGCCTAGTCAAGTTCCAGAAATGCAAAGACAAGCAGAATGAAGGGTCCAGTTTCTATAATACGGCAGCGGCTATTTTTTCTTTAGTTGTCACCTTCATCTGAAGGTACAACTTGGAGTTTATGTGGAAGGAGTCCAAACTTTTTTCATTAATGCAAACTTTGAGTCTTTTCTATGTATTTCAGAGAATTGCCAGCTGTTAAAACACATTACTTTTGGCATCCTAAAGCAGTTGATATGTATGTCTGTAACTGTAGTGGGTCTGCAGCTATCCCAAAACTGTGGTATTTTTTGCAATGCTAAAACAGGAGTGAGAAGATTTGTTTGAAGATGCCAAGAAGCAGGAAAAACACTTCTTGTTGCTTGGTTTGCTCAAGTGCAATAACTAATTTACGTGAGGCTTGGCATGTTTAAACTGTGTGACAGAGTTTGGTGCAGAGAATGATCAAGTTGCCTGACTGGAGAACCAGAACCCATGTGTTTTATTCAGCATGACCCTACAAACCAGTTGATGACCTCACAAACAAATTATCAATCTGGCTGCAACTATTTCTTTTGTGACTGAGCCAATAATTCTGCAGGCTCCTGTTCTATCAAAATGTTCAGGCCAGAGGATGCTGTGAGAGTTGCATGATCCAACTGAGCCTATTCTTATCTCTTGGACAAAGCTATAGATAGGCTCCTCTCAGATGGCATTGAGGCTTTAATGAGATTAACAGTAGAATAAGCTGGTTAATGAGTTGATGATGTACTTCGAGTAGCTTCACCTTCTTTAGGAAATGTGCACAAACGTTTCAAGGGTAGCTGAGGTTCTGCTTTGTCTGTTTTGGAAGAAATTTTTTATCACTTTCCAGCACGTGAATTACTGAACTCAGTGTTCTGAACAGCTTGGGGATGAACTTTATTGATAAGCTTCATCATTTGCCAGCCTGGGTTTTTTAGATTGTTTGTTTTCAAAATGTCCATTCTGCGGTACTTTTTATCAGCAAACCTTGGCATCTGTTTCTCACAAGGGCTAAAGACAAGCATGAAACTGTGGCTCATGCACTGTTTTCTAGACAAGAAATGGGGCTTGACATTTTTCAATTTTATGTATCCCATCAGGTGAGCTTTTGATCCCTGATTCTCACTTTGAAGCAAGACATTTATAATGAATTAAGCTAAAATATACTTTGCTGCTGGATGACATGAGTGATGTGGCTGGTGTGCCAGGTAATCACTCCATTAAAATGGTGAAGATGGCTTTTTAATTAATGAAACTGACATGGTATTAAAGTTGTACCCTGCATCGTCTGTGCTTGGTGTCCTACACTTTTCCAGCTTCTTTTGCCTCTCTATAACTCTAGGTGTAGCAAAATTAGGAAATTACCTGCAATGT
Organism: Pitta sordida; assembly: GCA_013390025.1. Lineage (NCBI taxonomy): Eukaryota > Metazoa > Chordata > Aves > Passeriformes > Pittidae > Pitta > Pitta sordida. Next base: position 165,783 of record WEKX01000923.1, on the reverse strand, counting down.
ACACTTTTAGTGAATTCCACAGGGCAGAGTTATGTGCCAGATTTATTAGAGTACACTTTAAGTCTTTTTTGTTTTCATCACTGATACCTAATTGTGATATCAGTTCTAGAAATATGTAAGTACTTGTATAAATTTGTCAATGCAGATTTTAAAAAAGCATTGCTTGAATGTAGTCTGTTATAGCCAGTTATATCTTTAACAACTGATGAAGGACAAAGAGATGGGGTAACTTTTTTTTTTTGAGTGTTTAGGAAAGTGTAGCATTGTGGTTGCTGTTTTAAAAAGGCTATCCTGGAAGAAAAAGCCAAACCCACATTTTGTTGCACTCATCAGTACTCTAAATATGCTGAAGGACCTGGTGTACATCCCTCCCTAAGCTGTGCAGTGCACTGAGCATGGTTGTGTTGGGCACCCCTTGCTGGAATCTAATAACAACCTTGTAGCAACTTTTGGAATAAATTTAAAATTACTTCCTATTTCTAACCTCAAATTCAAGAATGTGTAAGAGTCACGTGATGTTCCAGGTGTGCTTTTGGTGGATTGTGTTAAACTCTTCCTGGTTTAATGCTTTTGAAACCATTTTAATGGACTGTAAGCGCTGCCAGATTGTGTGGTGTACGTGAGCATTTTGTTCATGTGAGATTGCAGTGTGAGTTCTGCTCCTCCAAACCATGTCTTTTAAAATACACAGAGAGATGAGTCTCTGGAGTTTGCACCCTGCTTATGTTCGCTTCATTTCTGGGAAAGTGTCTGCTAAGCAAAGGAGATAGTGTTTAAAAAAAGAATTATTAACTCTTGCCACCTTGAGTAGCAATAGACAAACAATTGTTCAATTTCTGCTTTATATAGAATTTTGTTGGATTTTATTGGATTTTGGGGCTTACTATTTGTTTTCTAGAGTGGGTTAAAATACTGCTCTGTATAACCACATATTATATTGCAAGTTTTACCCTCTAATTGGAACTAAGAGCATTTGTTACGTAAATACATTTGAACTTGCGCTAGACTTTATGTGGAGACTGGAATTTATTGACAATAGTGGATCCAGAAAATAAGTATTGCATGTGGTCAAATGAGCTCCAAATGTAATTTTATCCTTTTAAAAATTTTTTAAAGTCTTTGTTCCGGCTAAGGGATTTTGTTTTCTTTAGTCAGACTGAGCCAATTTATCTTTACTTCAGGTAAAATAGAACATAACTTTTAAAATCCACATTCCAATGCAAAAGAGTCAAACTCAGCAAAAGGCACAAGAATTAGTTATAAAATTAAATTTAATTTTTTATGTCTGTGTTGCCACAGTGAATGAGGTTTGAAAGGGTAGGGAGTAGCACTCAATTCACTGAAGTGTGACAATTCTTCCATGTCAGTGATTTCAAGCCTGAAGGGGATGACATCCTGTAAGCACACTCATCCATTTGTGTTTATTAAATTAAAGCCTACGTGAATTTGCAACAACAGACTGTTCATTAACAGGAAAAGAGACTATTGCTTCCTCTTGGGACTGTTTTGGCTTTGATCCATTGATCTATTCTTGCATTGACATAAATATTAGGGGGTTGTTTGTATTGGTTTTGTTTTCTTCCTGTGAAAGATGAGATGATAAACAGTAGAAAAATATTCTGTGCTGGTAATGTACATATCTACCAAATACTATAACTTGCTAAATTATTATAAAGAATAGTAAAATAAATAGCCCACAATACATCACTCCGAGGGAGAAAATAATCCTATTGTTTTTCTCAAATATCTCTGCTGAATCGTGCTATACTTTGCTTGATATACGGATGTTGGGTGGAAGGGAAAAAGAAATAAATACTATCTAGGAAATGTTATGCAATGTGTTTTTGACACATTTATTTCAATAGCACCTAAAGATTCACAGGCGAAAGCAGCAACTTGATCATGCAGTGCCCTGAGCAAAGGCATGAAAATAACAGCAATACCTCCAAGGGTGTGCTGTGAAACTACACGTGAGCCACAGAGAGTAAGTCTCAGGTGCAGTTTTTCAGAAACTCCCCAGCTCCCTTCTCCCTCTTTTATCAGTAATGCATCTTTCATACAGTTGGGAAATATCTGTGTTGTCAAGTCAGGATCTGTCTCTGTACAAGGAGGCAGAGGATTACAGAAAAATGCTACAGTCTTCCTGAGCAGCTGAGGAAGGTCCTGAGAAAGGGTGGGAAGGAGAAAGCTTTCAGATGATTTTGCAAGAAGCTACAGTTAGTTAGGCAGAATGGGATAACAGGTGTAGGGGTCTCAAAGATGAGATGCTTTCGTCCAGCAGAGAATGCAACATAGATAAAAGATGAGGGTATAATTTGAGGGATATAGAAATTATTGCTCTAGTTCTTCAGGGTGAAAAATTTGTCTGTGTAGCAGAAGTAGGAGAGAGCGCAAAGATGGCTTTTGAAATACAAATTTTATAGTGAGAATAAAACAATGGATCCAAAGAAGAGAGAGGAACAAAGTGATGGAGCAATCATGCACAAAGGGGCTGGGTTTTTAGAGTATTGGAATTATTACCTGGAGCTGGCTCATACTAAAATTGCACTCTACTTACCAGGTGTGGTAATTCTGCATGGGAGGGTCAGATTGAAATCAGTATTTTGCGAAGGTAAAAAATGGATAGAACATGGATACAAAATGATTATTGAAGCTGAAACTGCAGAGAATGAGTGTGTGGGATTATGTGACAGTGTGGCCAGCAGTGAGTCAGAGGAAAAGGCAGAGCCAACAGAAAACAAAAGCCACATGAAAAGAAGGGTGCATGAAGCTCCAGAAAGCCTGGTTTGTTCAAGTCATTGGGGCTTCCTGGCTGTGGTAAGTATTAGAGGACCTCCTGCGTGGTTTAATGTAAATTGGAAAAAAAAAAAACATCAGAAGCCCATCAACATTGGTAAATATTTTTGTTAGCACTGAAACTAGTATATCTAAAATGGGTCATAAAAAAATTTAAACACCAAGATAATTTGGCATAACATGGAGAATCCAGGCTTGGGTGAACTGAATGAAATCCCTCCAAGCTGAGTATTGGTCAGATTGGCCAGATTATGCCTACCCGTTGTTTCTTGCTTTTGGCATTAAAAGGAAGTGAGTATTGAAGAAGTTTGAAAAAATATCAATCTGCTATGAAAAAAAGGGAAATGAATAGAAATTTATATTGAACCAGGCCTATTAATTATAACTGTTGTTTATACTGTCAAAATATGGCTCTTTCCAAATGTGGAGAGTGGAAATCTGTAACACATGTAGTTTCGTAAGACTATTTTATACCGATTTTCTTAAATTTTCTGAATTATTCCCCCTTTGCCCTCCCATTAAGTAAAGTGAAGTCAGTATATTCCAGGATCCAACCTGAGGTGTGCACAAGGTCTGACTCAATCCCTGGAGGTCCCTGTGCAATGACATCGGTTGTGCAGATGGCTGGAATTGGACATTGCAGGTTTGAAATGGCCCACACCCTGAGGATGGGATGCCTTTGTCTCTCCTGGGAGCCACACAGGGAGATAAGGAGATGTTTTGGTCAGGATCTTGGTGTTTGGGGGAGGCTGTGTGTGTAAATGTAGGTGACATCCCTTCTATGACAGGAGGGAAAGCCAATGTGTTCTGGCAGTTCTGTGTGCATGTGCAGCCTGGTTTGCTGTTGACTATTGGGCTAAAGCCTGGTTAGATCAGCAGGATCTGCAAGGATGGCACAGAGTCCATCCGAGCTGTTCACAGAGCTGGGAGCTCATGTGCATGCTGAGACCTGGGAAATTCCAGGGAAGGAAATGATTTGTAGTAAGTTCTCCATGTTAAATAATAAAAGCAGCAAAAGCCTTGCATAAGACTCTCGATGATGATCCAGAAGGGGACACTTGCCGTTTTCCCCCTTAAGAAAATGACGTAGCTCCATGAATCGAGGAGTTAATAAAAGGGAATCCCTTCAATATGCAAAGGCTGTGCACAAAACAGGAAGCTAATGGCCAGAACAAGAACAGGTGGCTGGTCTCAGATTTGAATTTCTAAGGCCTTCACCAATCATCCTTTTCCCCAGCCAGCCTTGCTGAGTTACTTGTCCTGAGTTTTGCATCATGTTTGTACTGGCTCCAGAGCAGCTGGATCTCTGTGAGACCAGTAGCACTCTGTCATTTAGTGACCTCTCTTGCACAACTCCAAGTCAAGGGCCTAGAAACCCCAACTTGATTCTTTTATAGTATTCATGGTTTTAAAAGAAGGGAGAAAAAAGAGAAAAGAGAGAACTAAAAAGACTTTTTTTTTTTTGAGATGACGACACTGTGCATCCCACAGTTATCTCATCCTTCTGAGGTAAGAGCTTGGCTTTCCAGTGTCGTTATTAGTTAATTGCTTTGAAAATGATGCATCTTTAGACACAGACTATATTGCTGGGTGCTAAACCCTATAGTTATTCAGGGTTTTGACTCCTCTGTAATTGTGCTCCTTTTGTCTTAATTAAATTGTTAACGCCAGTTTACATGATGCTTATTTATAAGCTCTAGTAAAAAGACTTTTCTTCATGACTCTTTCTAATGCACTGAATTTGCATCATTGGCAGTGACTGTTCTTGCAATGTATGCATCAAATAAAATAAGCATGATGATTTTGCAATAACTTTTATTATTAGCTCGCTATATTAGTCTTTATTAATAACTTCCTTTGACTTTCACCATAAATTGATAGTTTAGGGTTATCAGAGCTAAGGAATTTAATATGGATTTCACTGTTATAACTGGTTTTCTTCAAAGTGCTAAAGAGGTTGGTTCAGCTGTTAAAAGGTCTTATATGAAATAGAACTGTGGTTCACATTCAAACTTCCCCTAAAAATTGAGCAAGGCCTGAATATGAGATTTTAGGTTTAGGTGTATTTGTAAAGCATATTTTTACATGTAAAGAGGAGAACTGTGTGTGTTACAGAAAGAAGTGGAGATACCTTGGATATTTAAGGACACCCAAGAAGGAACTGTAGTATAAATGACTCAATTTAGGTACAGTAATTTCTGAGAAAAGGAAAGTAGATTTTTTGAAACGTCAGAAAAGATTTTGGGAACCCTCTCAACCTCCTGCCCAGCACTTGCTTTTGATGTGGGTCAGGTATGAATGTCTGTTCTCTGGGTTAAAAAACCAATCTGGCTTTCTGAAACAGGGAAAAGAGGAAAAAGAATATGCAACCAAAAAAACCTTTTCAGTGCATCATATTTCCCCCTTTCTTTCCAAGATGGGCTGAGGCTTTGCAGCTGCCACTTAGAAACAATAACATGCAACCTGAAATAATAAGGTTCCTTCTAAATGTGTCTGTGTTGGTGTTAGGTAGCTGACTGTTTTTATCCCAGGGCCTGTAGTAAGGCACACTTTTACCCAGTCAAACCATGAAAACAAAATTGATGCTGTATCAGCATCTTGCCTGCAAATAACCCTCAAAACAGATTATAGGACGTGCTAGGAATACAAAATCAGGTTAGAAATAATGCTTCAGCTGTGAGTTCTTCAGGCTGTGGAAATAATAGAGCATAATTTAGTAGAAGAGGAACTAGGGAGTCAGCATGCAGAGGCAAAAAATGAAAGGAGCAAGAAAAATGAAGAGAAATGGAAATAGATGTAGGGGAAGTTTGGCAAGTCCTATCAGTAGAAAATTCTTATGCTAACTGTCTGGAAGGACCAGAAGGGATTTAAAGATGAGCTAGAAATCATTCTCAAATACAGAGGGCAGTGACAGATCTTTGTGAGAGCTGCAGTACAAGTCCTGAAGAAGATATGAAAATACACATAGAATCTGAGTATCTTTGTTAGCAACTTACAAATGAGCCGAGAACAGTGCAGGCCAGTGCTACAAACTATAAATCATCTCTGGCTTTTGAGTGTGCTTTGAAAGAGGCCTGCATCCCTCATGGAATCATGTATTCTTAATCAGCAAAGGTTGATTCTCAGTCTTAAGTTATCACTACTCATAACAATGCTAAAAAAATAACTAAAAATAACTTTGGATGCATATTTAATCATGTTGTCCTTGTTTCTGTAGCTAATTTGAGATATTAAAGATACTTTTCTGATGTGACCCTCCTCAGTACTGTGGGAGGCTGCATGGTGAGCTAGCACAGCCCTGTATATACTGTACAAGTGCTGGCTTTCCAGGCACCATTTCTACTTATTAGGTGAGATTTGAGCCCGTTATTCAAATGACTGGCTCAGTGAGATGGATAGACACGTATTTCTCTTTATGTTACTTGTTGAAATGCCATAATGAAGGATGAAGCTGAAAACATGAAGTGGAACAAAGTAATGAAAACTCAAACTACTGTGTTGAAAAACTGTTACTGGAAGTCTGGGTGCTTGGTATCTTTCTTCACTGTCAGATCTGAGCTTTTCTGCTATATATTTTACCACAGACAAAACAAGTATTCCGGCATCTTTCCTCTGTTTAGAGCAGTGTGGGGATGTGAATTTTTAACAATAGATTACTTCTTATTGAAGCGAACATAAGCTGGTCTACATTTCAAGACATTTCAAAGATGAAGCACAATGTCCAAAGCCCTGGCCTTTCTTATCTGAGGGACATTTAGAACTTCTAGTTGTGCCAATAGTGAAAGAGAGAAGACAACAAATCGTGAGGAAAATGCAAACTCAGCCTTCAAACAATGCAATCTCTCAGCAACCATCGTGTTAAGTTTAGAATACCAAAAATCAGTGAGAAGCCTGGTGTGGAAGCACTGACATTTATGAATAGGGTTCAGTCTTTGAGGAGCTGAGTCTTGCAATCTATTAAACAATGTGTTACAATAGTCAGGTCTAGATATCACAAAGGCAGGGATTAATGTACACACATCCACACAGGAATCTTTGATGCCTTCAAATGCTCCTCATCATCTGAAAATCAGCCAGCAGGTATCACCTACATATTTCACAGCAGTCTACCCATCTGGGCATTTCAGGGTGACAGTAGGAAGCCTTTTGAAATGATAGTGAGACATCTGAGTGTAACTTGCATTCCAAGTTCTAATAGCTGTGGTTTGGGGTTTGTTTATGTGAGTATATGTATGTGTATGTACATCTACAGACACTGGGCTGGCCAAGCCAAAATAAGTAATTTAGGATCAAATTTTGAACTTGAATGTCACAGGTAAGTAATGTGATCAAAAGCTCTGTAGTAGTTTGTATAATAATCCTATTCTCTAAAAATAACTGCATAATAGAAAGAGGAATTGATACTTTCATAGGTAGCAACAAGTGCAAAGCTGCAACAATGTTGTTAAAACCAGGAAAAAAATCTGATTGTGTAACTGCTTTCCAACTTTTATCTCTCTCTTTTTTTTCTTTCCTCTTTCAGAGGAAGTTTGATTAATTTTCTGGATGCAGATAATTTTGGGGTAGGAAAAAATTTAAACTCTGATTCAGTACCCAGTATCTATCACTAGCCTGAGGAGTAGTGATCTAATTCTGTTTGATTTTTATCTTTAGTGTTTAGTAGAGAGTAAGAAGTATAGAATGTATGAGCCTAAGATAAACACTAACCAAACTATCACTGCAAAATGGTTGGGCTTAAAAGCTTAGTCTTGCATTTATTCAAAGCAGGGGTAAAGTGAAAGGTAAAGTACGTTCTGTTTCATCCTTGTTCTATTCTTGCCCATTAAAGAAAGCTTCGCCCCTTTTTGCTGCAGCAGTGGCACAGAAAGTTTAAAGCATTCCTGCCGGACTTAATTATTATTCTTTTGCACTTCTTCCTGAGCATTAAATTTATTCAAATAAGAAGGACTAAGAAATTACCCATTCAAGTCAGTAAGGTTTTCCTCATACGTAAGTTATGCGTGTGTTTATACTCAATATTGGTCCAAATCCATCTAAGTAATTATTAACCAACAATTCCACTGCACTGTTTAATTGGCATATAGGTGGAAAATCTTTAAATGCATGTGGTAAAAGAAATTTTTCTTTGTCCCTTTTCTTGATGGCTTTGATCCTATGGTGGAGGAAACCATGTTGGTATCTTTGCATGCAACCTGCTGATACCTTGAGTGCAAACCAAGCTGTCATCTTGTGGTTCTGGTAATTCACTGTATTACTACTGCTCCTTTGGTGAAATACAAAATTGTGGGCATATGATGCGAAGTGTTAAAGTGAAGCATAAGAACATAAAATGTTTTGAAGAGTATCAAACAGAAAAATAAGAGATGTATCAGAAAGTAGAAGTAGGAAGTGCAGCAAACAGTGATCCTGATAAATACAGTATGACTGGCACTCAAGAGGTGGTTCATTTGAGTGAACAACTCTCCTTGTATGCAAGTAAATGAATTAATAATCAAGGAAAAGACTTTAAAAATATGTTTCAGATGATAGCTTTAAGTGAGTTTGATCTCTTTTAGATGGCAAAGTCTGGTGTCTAATTAGGTTTCTATTCTTACAGTGATAGACATGAAGTACTTTCTGAATCTGTTTGACCTTCTCAGCCTGGGGAGCAAAATTATTTCCATAGTTCTTAATTTCACTGGAGTTTTGCATTTGTTGCCATAGAGAACTCTCACAAACAGGGAAGAAAGTTTAAATGGTTGAGAGACCTGCTTAACTCTGCACTAGGCACAGGCTTTATTACTGCTTGTTTGCCTGTGGAGTTCTTCCCCACCCTGTACATCTGCTTCAGTATGCACGTTATCTCTTCGGCTTGGGCTTGGTGGTTACTCACAGGGAGCCTCTGCACTTGCATCTATCTTCTGCATTTCTTAATTTCTTTTGGAAATACTCTATTCTCTCACCTTATTAATGTTAAAACAAAAAAAGAAGGGGAATTTATTGCTAAAGGCAGCAGAATAGTGAACTTCTTGGTGAAGTACTGTGTCTTCCCCTGTGAGTGAAAGCTAAATTAGTTCTGAGGTGCTTTCACTCAGTGGAAGCGTAATGAGAGACACCAGCCACCTCTTCGTTAATAACATGCCAGTCACACTGGGAGCAGCTCACAGAGCCTGCTGGGAGAGCAGTACCACCACCAGAAGCAGGTAGGAAGGAAAAAAATAGGCTTAAGAGAAAGGAAACACAGGTGGAGATCAGGGCTCCAGTGTTACAGGGTGTAAAGTCATTTCTGTCTGAGGAGCGAGTGACTCAGCCCAGCTGGAAGGGCAAAGTCGGCGCTAACTTACAAATTGCTGCTGCTGCAGCAGTACCACAGCAGGACTGCTGCTGCTCGGGAGGAATTGGCAGCAGTTTAGGACGTGGAGTAATTTTTCTAAATGTCTGTTTGTTTTCATTGTGTGTTCATAGTTAATTGTTTTATTTCCTTAACAGAACAGGGATGGTTCTGAGTTCTGCTGCAGAGTTCCAGAGGTTATTATGTGATACTGTTGTCTTTGCCAAACATGAGGTGCCGGAAGAACCTGAGCATGATCTCTTTTTATGAGACTCTCATAGTATTTCTGTTTCCTCATATTCTGAATTCAGTCCACATCGAATTCATAAGGGTTAAGTTTCACGTAGCAGTCAGGTGAGAACACAGATGGTTGGTTCCTGCGCTTTCTTCTTCTTCCCATACCTCCAAACCAAACAAGTAACAGAATGATAATCTCATAGCCACAACTTCAAGATGAATATTTAGATTTATATGTTAAACTCTAAGGAGTTATGGACATGGCTAAGGAAACCCTGATGTTCTGTTGAAAAAAACCCACAAAGTGCTCCTGTGATTTCAGGAGCAGGAATAAACTTCATACTCTGTTGGTCCTCTTGAAACATCTGCTGGCATTAGTTGATGGGAAGTCTCATGGCTTCTTAAAAAAGGTCTCATTCCTTTCCATGGGAAGCTATCTGTCTGATTTTCTAGTTTTTTCTGGGATTATCTGTTTCTATAGAAAAAAAATGCTTCATTAGATCTTTAAAGGAAAGATTAAGCTGTATCAGTTTACAGTTGTATCTGTGCCTTTGAAGATTACATTTCACTTTCGTTTCTCCATGCCTCCACAGATGTGTATTTCTGAATCTGTGTCATCAATCTTCAAACTCTGTGATTGGTACTAAGATTTTTGGATTTCTAGGTTAGTTGTCCAGTGTTACATACATAGATTGGAGGGGGGAAAAAAAAAAGGTGTGTTCAGGAGAGAACTGTTTTTCAGATTCTGTGGTCCAGAAACTCATATAAAACTCTGGTTTTGCTCAAAATGACATGTATCAAAATGGCTGCTGCCACCTCTATGAACGTGGATTATTTCTTACAGGGTGTCTTTTTCTGAGCCATTTTTTGACTGTTTGAAGGTTTAAATACTTCAAACACAAGAAGCAGAGACCACACCTCAATAAGATGTCTGCACATACAGTGAGGCACGACTGTGTCCTTCAAGACTCAGGTAGTGACAATTCTAATTGGCAAAACAGCATCTTGAGTGTAATTTTCTGCACTCATTAGACCATTTCTATCAGAGAGAGAAGAAAGAGATGAGGTTTATAACACCTTAATGTTTTCTTATTTGGAGACATAATCTTGGGTCAGCTTCTACAGAAATTGCAGATCCTAAGGAATCAAGTAGGTTTATTATTATCAACAGCAGAAGCATGAGATAAAATGACATTGATTAGATTCATTTGGCTCCTGCTGTCTGAGGAAATAAGAACATGGTTCCTTGCACTGGCAAGTACATGTACACATTAAGGGATCCCTGTTGCCTGTCTGCTCAGGCAAACCCCGATGTGAGTCAATGGGGATTGGTCTTGAGTGTCTTCAGTGTATGAGAGCAAATGCCAGAAAAGGACAAGATGCTGATCAGCTCATTTATAATGTAGGTTGTTTTGATTAAAAATATTTCTAAAATCACAAGTCTAATAAAATAATACCCTCTTTTTGGATGTTTTTTGTCGTGCAAAATCCTTAGCCCTACTGTAGTCAAGAAGTTTGAGTGGTATGAAGATTCAGGCATGTAAATAGTTGATGTGAAAGCTCTGCCCCTTTTAGTCAGGTGTCCAAACTACACCAGTCTCATGTTACTGTTGGTGCTCTCTGTGATACTTGATAATATATTTTCAAGTGTTGGAAGTACTTGTATGTATTTTATGATTTCTGCTTCTTTATGATTAGATTCTAATGACTTAAGAACACATCAGAGACATAAATTGCATATTACAGCACAGTGCCCTCAGCTGTCACCTCCAAGTACTATCATCCATCTTAAATACCTAGGAGTCTGAAGCTGGATTTCTCCTAGGCAGAAATTCAAAATGAGCAGAGCCAGAACTCAACATTGTCTTCTGCTTATAAATGAGAAAGAGTAAATACACGCTGCTGCAGTGGTTACTTCTGAGGAGCTGGATGCAGACTGGAGTGTCTGTAAAAAGTCAGTGTCTTTGATGCAAACATAATGAAAACACTGCTCAAAGTACCTGCTTGGAATCTTTGGCATTTTGCCTAGCCTCAGCCATCCATATCACCCTACAGACATTTCTACAAGAGAATCTGTTCCTTCCTCCTTCGCCTGCGTTCCCCTCCCCTGACAAAAAAACCCCAAAAAACAACCCAAAAAACAAAACCCCACCCAACCAATAAAAGTAAGATGGAGGCATGATCACTGCTTCCCTTTGTGGTGTGAACAATAGGAAGGTTTGAAGTTTGTGATAGAATGGTGGTGCTCTGGATTGGATATTTTAAAATTGCCCTCACAGCTACTAGAATTTACTCTTCAGCCCATGATTAACCACTAGAGATAGCCATCCAAAACAGCCCTTCTGCCTGATTTCTTACTTTTTATCTGCAGCAGCTGTTTGTCATAGATTTCATGGCTATTGTCATAGATTAGACTGTATATTCTGGCTTTACATACAGAGAAATGAGATATGAAAGCTTCTTATGTCTTGATTGCAGTAGTAGCCAGCACTGTGAACTGGTTAGCTATGCAACAGTACAGGCATGAACAAAATAACAGGTTCTGTTAAGAAAACCTTGGTGACAGATCAGTGTAGGCAGCATCTTGGCTTTGTTTCAGATGGGAAATCTTCATTTGCAGCACTGAAAATTTCCTTGACTTACACTATTTATGAACACCACGATTCCTTCTCCAGTCTCCCTTCATGAAAGTCCATTTCATTTTATATGGAGAGATTATGTAAGAAAACTGTCCTTAGGGGAATGTTAAAGACAGACAAACACAAAGAAGCCAGAATGGGGGAAAGCTGAAGTATGTCTCCTTTTTTTTTTTTTTATTTTCCATATTATGCTTTGTGCTGTTCCATCTTAGGTACAGAAAGCAGCATAGAGTTGTATGTGTGGTATTGAGAGAGTCAACATGAGGATATGTAAAGTGTCTAATATTTTATCTTTAATGTATACAATATAAATATCAGTGAGCAGACTGAACATCTAATAAAGGTGACCACAGGTTAGACTTCTGAAATCCTGTAACATGATGAGCAAGTTTCATGATTATATGGTGAAAGGAACAAAGTAACGTGTTTCCTATTATGTGTAAATCAGATTAATACAAGTTGTCTTAGTTACGTAGAAATTACAGACATGGGAAAGGAAAAACACAACAAATTACAGCATGTCTGTGTATTCATACTTGCATTTCATCAAAGCATTATAATGTTGATAGTGAACAACAAACAGGAAGGAACAGGAAAAGTAGGTTTAGATTATGCTTCCAGCATGACTACCTTACGCTGTGTTTACAACACGTTGGGAAAGGACTGCATAGTACTTGTCTTTGTGTGATCTTCATCATTTTTCACCATGATCACTGATGAAATTTTTATGTGGAGAGTTGCTGTCATTTCATATGCTCTAGAAACAAGAAAAAAGCCTGTCTTTTCACCTTGGTGAAGAAAGAGACTAAACGCATCAACATATTGTGACACTGAACACTTGATCAAATATAGTAAGTAGGTGCCATTGCAGGCAACTTCCAGCCAAGCAGAATTATTTTGGGAGCTGAATGGATATGTGACAGTGCCCATATTGGAGGATTCTGAATTCAGTAACCTTGGAAATCTACATGTTTAACTTTGTAAATCTAATACGAAGCATAAATATGTGATGGCATTGTTAATAGAGTGCAAGGAATAAATGAAATAACTAATGGTGTTAGGCCCAGATTTACTTGTCATGATAAAACTTGAATGCTTGAGAGCCCTTTTAAAATACATATTGCCTCGTTGCCAAGTGCATGAGTGCCATTTTCTTGGTACAGCCTGCAACAGTGGCATGCAAATGCACACCACTCCTCCTTCCCTCAGCTTGGGAAACTGGCAAAACACAAAATGTGCTGCTGGGGCCTGTCAAGGTCGAAAACTGAGGCTGTTGTTAAACCTGAAGAAGTTACATTTATTTAACTCCTTTAAGAGATTTGGGATGGAAAGTAGGTGTCTGCATGGCAAGGACGAAAAGACAAACAGGTAGCAAAAGGAGTCATTTGGCTATTACTGAGAAGTTGGACACAGGCCCAAATGTTATTTATCCAGCCATCTTTAAGGAGTAGCTGTTGAAGAAACATTCCAAAGGAATGTTTGTGGGTGCCTTGTGCATAAAGGGTTAACAGTGATCACAAACCAACTGTGTGGTGTGGTAAACCTGGTTAATGGTTGTTCTGCACCAAGCCAACTATTAACAACCAGTATTAACCTGCCACTTACAGTCTTTGTGCACCTCTCAGGAGGTTGTCTTGAGTGCTAAAAAAATTATGTGGGTATAACCCTCTAAGATGATTCCCATCTCAGCAATCCCACAGTAGGAAATTGTTTGTACAGGAGGCAAGAGAGGAACCACGCAGAGTTACTGAATGCGAGGGAACTGAGATGTATAATGTCAGACCTCATGAACTGTACACAGCTGGGTTTATTGAGTGCCCCCACCTTGGTTTAAAGCAGCAGAAACTTGCTATTTTTATTCCTGTTGACATTAAGGCATCCTCTAACAGAAAGTAAAACTCGAATTAAGTCTGTACTCTACAGTTTTGGATAAGTATTCCCAAAATGCCTGTTTCTGCTGAAAGACTGTGTGCAGTATGGCTTTACCTGCCATCCTCTGTCAGCTTGCAGATGGTGATAGGTGATTAGGAAGCTGATTCACCTTGATGGCTGTTTGTACAGAACATGCTATAAAGCCTCTTGCTTTGTTTGCAATCTTTCTCCCTCTCGTTTACAAGGTCAGGACTGTTGTTTTGGTTGTTTTCCCAGCAGTGTTCTACTGACCCATTTTGCCTTAATCCCCTGATGTCACTGAAATAAACTGGGGAGGGGGAGATTTCAGAACTCGAAACAATTTCCTCTGCTGTTGTGCTCAGCTGCAAATTAATTTGATACTATTATGTAAGCGTAATCATCTACTCTAATCACATCACAAGATTGGGAACAGACAGAAATAACAGAAGGGAACATTCTGGATAGGAAAGGGAGTCAGTGGAATAGGCTGTTGGTCAGGACTGGAGCTGGAACACTTCTGAGGTTCAGTGTTACCAGTACTCGCTTGTACCAGTTGTCTCTTCTCACACTGTTGAAGACATTGTATGTAGCTGCCTGAGTTAGAGCCTTTTGCTCACTACTAATACTATTCACAAGGGGGTTGTTTTGTTTCAGGCAGAGAGCTGCAAAGTGCTGGATTTTCTAGTGGAACTTGACCAGAAAAAAAAAAAAAAAAAAAAAGCCAGCATTGTTTGATCTTGTCCTTGTAGATAAACCTTGTAGGTTTATCTGCATTTGTATGAGTGGAGTGTGAGATATCCTGCTAACACTCTCTGTCCCCATTGGTCGTCCTTCTCAGAGAGTAAACAGATTCATAACTGTGAGCAAATAGGCATATGGGCCTATACTTCTCTTTCTAAAATGTCCCTTTGATTAATGTCACTATCAGGAGCTTACTGGCAGATGTTTCATTAAATCCTCTCTGAGTGCAGTTAGCTTCGTCATCTGAAATGTAACCTCCACATCTTTCACTCAGGCAGAGATCAGAGAAAAGATAGCATTTTTCCTCGCAGATGAGTTCAATATTTATAGTTTTTTCCTCTCCCAGTGACGCTCAGCTGCGTGCAGAGTTTCCCTTTTGCAGCCTATAGCAGAACCACGCAGTGTGAACTGCCCAGGCGGCGTTTGGGACACTCCTACGGGGAGCTTTGTGTGTACAAAGGGCGCAGACTTGGAGCCCCGCTTTGATTGTTGTCTCCTTTTGGTTTAGATGTAACAAAAGTTCACGTTGTGTAAATGCAATGCAATCTGCATTCCAGCTTGGCCTCAAAGTGAGTGAACACAGATGTTCTCTGCAGCATGCTTTGACCTCCTTAGCATAATTTCCTCTGGAAAAGTAAATGGAAGAGAGGAGATTACGAAAGAGAACAATATGTTTGAAGGCCTGATGGAACCTAGCCTGAGCTGGGAGGCCTTTGCCTTTATTCCTGATATTGATTAGTACTGTAGCATCACATAAACAACCCCACTGACTTACATGGTTTTTTGATCCTCATATATAATCATCCACGTCACCCCCAGCCTGATATAAATTAAGACCCTGGAAACTCATGGAGTTTCTCAGGTTTTTAAAAGCAGAATCTGACTGGAATTCCAAACCTTTCTACTTCTGACCTCTTTGGAAAAGCTGGCTGAATACCATTTACTTTACCAAGTCATAGTGGCACAACCTAAACAATGGTTTGGGGTCACTTGACCTTATATTCCTCTTTTTGCTTCATGTAATGTTTTGATTTTTTTTCTCTAATTAAGATTGGGAATATGGCAGACAGGGCACAGGAAAATGGAAAGCACAGTTGCTTAGCGTTACATGAGATTTTATTGTTATTTTAAGAGCTAAGCTCTTTATTAGAGTAGAAAGACTGTCTGTTGCATTAAGCTGTTTAATGTGTCATGGGGTGCGTAGGTAAGGAGTCATAAATGTTATTGTCTAGGATGTGCTGCCCAATTTAATGCCAAAAAAATCATTACTGCCTAATAGTGGCCTAGTTTCTTTCAGAAATTAATTGGTGATGGAAAAACAATATGTTAGAAGATTTAATCGTGAGCTGACCTTGCAAACACCTGCTGTTAAATCTGAAAGAAAAGAGCTTTCTGGAAGAGGCAGAACATGGCAGGGAGAATGCGACAGATGACCTTATTACCGTAGGTACACAAATGACTCAGATTTTCTTTGCGTGTACAAGAGCTTGATGTTTGAGTGAGATGTTGAAAACAGATGTTGCTTGATGGACAAAGGAAGAGTTTCCTTGTGACTCAGTATCTTGTCAAGTCCTAATAGGATTAGCAAACATTGGTTACCTTCTGGGTAGCGTTCAGAACAGGAACAGAGGAGGCTGAAGGGACGTAGTGGAACTAACTTGAAAATAGAGCTGTTAGGGAAAATAGATGTATCTGTTCAAAGAATATCAATTTCTGTGCAACAAGATTCTTCATTTACTAGGTTTCCGCTACACAGTAAAGGACATTACCATTTCAAAGGCCCAAATAAGCTTCTGGCTAGCAGAGCCACCAGCATTATTTCATTATGGTATCTTTGCTGAAATTGAGTCTTCCTGCCGTGGTTTGGACTTTTACTCTGCCTAAGTATAAAAGGCTTTATTTCTGGCATGCAGTCTAACAAAGCAATTACTGTTATTTACCTCTGTTCACTCAGAGAGAGCCATTTCACAGAGGCTGTGCTGCGTTTGACAAAGCCTAACCATATTGGTACTCTTGCCTTTAATGATTTCTCAGGCTCCAGTTCACGTCAAGGAATAGGAATGGCTTTTCCAAACAAAACTGTGAAACCTGGCGGAGCAGGAGTTTTGTATTTCACATGGACAGTCAAAGTTCGTGCACAAGATCAGTGTTTACTTGAAACGCCCCTGAAGCTATTTTATTTTATTAGTCTACTTTTTGCATGGGATTATTTTGCTTTCATATTTATAGACGTGTTGTGGTTTACACCCCTACTGGGCAGTTACACATTTAGCATTATTCAGAGCATTTAGTGACCTTGCATTAAAATCTGATGGTAAGTTACAGAATGACAGTACAGAGTGGAGTAGTTACATGATCTCAAGTGTGGGGGCAATAATTGATTCTTTTTTTTATTTTCTTTTTTCCACCTTAACCTTTCTTCTCAGACAGAGTTTCACTCTCAGATCTATGTTTTGACTGACAATCAATGAATACTCAGGAATAAATTACACCTACCTGTGGAAAACATACCTTCTGTCAATGCAGTGTAACTGAAGGGAAAAAACACTGAAAGAAGACAGTCACATAGAGATCATGAGCTTGAATATAACACAACTAATTTATCTGTACCCAAAAGATCTGAAAAATCTCATAAACTGGTCAACAAATAAAGCTGTAAAGCTTATATGTACATCGTTTTGTGGAAATCATTACAAAAGGAGTGCTCTATAGCAAGAAAGGGCATGGGGAAATGATTTTGCAAGTTATAGCCATTGCAGATACATTCTCATGGCTGACTTACAAGAAAAGAAATGTTGAGCAGAGGATGACCTCAGGCAACCAAAGAGACAACACAGACTGTACAAGTGAAGAATTAAACCACAGTAAGATTTCTCTTGAATATCCAAGCAGGTACAATGCCAGGTAGATTAGTACAACTCCTGCAGGATGATTTGGTGTGCAACATCTCTGCCAAATTAAGCCTATGTGGAAGAAAAGGGCCAAACCTTGACTTCATGTGTTTATGTTGAAGCTCAAGGGACAGAGGTGTTTAACTTGTGTCACTGCCTCATGGAGAGGAGCAGTGCTTCTGGTACCTTGTGTTCATCTTTCACTCAGTAAAGTTTGGAGAAACAGGGAATAACTGGCCTTGTCTTAGAACCATATGTAGTGCAAAAGAGGAACAGTGAAATAGACTATTCAAATGAAATATTATTTTGAAAAGCACAGGGCATTTAAAATTATTTTTGTCCGGATTTTTGGGAGGTTTTGTTTTGTCAGTTCTTCTTCCAAAAATTCTCTGAAGCACTTCTATTTTTTATATTCTTATCTATATTAGATAAGGGGTTGAGAAGTCAGAGACAAAGAAGTTCAAGACACGATGAAGAAACCTCGGTCCCAGGTTTAGCTCTAGCAGGTTTCCTGTTTGTGCTGAACGTGGAGGGTAAGAGCATATGGAGTGTGTTTTAAAAGCAACCCAAGCAGGCTTAAGCTTCACTCCCAGATTGCCAAATACGCTCCAGGTGAGGCAAGTAGCGCACCACCAAAGCCAGAATTTGGCTGGCAAATGGTTACACTTGAGGAGGATGGCTGTCCCTTGAATACCGGAGATCATGCACCCTCTACATTCTCTTTAAAACTGGCTCTGCTGTGTATTAAAATGAGATAGGTCTTTTCCAGAGGTTGAATTTCAGTCATTTTGTAAGTCTCTAATCCATCCTTCAGTGTTCTTTTTCAATCTAAATGTACATGTAACTGATCAGGGAGTGGGACCAGGCCCCCAGGGTTAAGCAACCAAGTATGCGGTGGTGATCTGTGAGACTGGATCCTGGCTCTAATGGCAATGGTTTGCTAAATTGCTTTTTCTTCTCAAAAGGTCAAATTCTTTTAAATCACAAGTGAATTCATGAAAGCTGAAGCATATTCGTAACTAGGAAAAAGGGAGAATTTGCAGCAAAGATTGTTCTCTGTGAATAGTTCACTCAGGTCTGCTTTGCATATTACAGAGTTTGTGACTAAAATTCTATTTCCACTATCCAGGGAGATTCCAATGAGCCTCAATTGTTCATAGGTCGCACTGACTCGTGGCTGAAGAGCACACCTGATGACTGACAAGAAGTGCTCTCTTCAAATCTAGCAATGCTACTTAGAAGTCAGCGAAGCTCAATGAGCCTGAAAGCATTTCTGAAAGCAAATAGGCCAATTACAGCAGAATCAGAAGAAAATTAGTTGAAATTTGAAAGGCTTGAAAACAGTTCATTCATCTGCAGGTGATCAGTTGCTCTAAAGGCAACTGCATTAAGAGCTTAGGCTCCCTGTAGTTTGCCTGTTTATAGCCTCTGAAGATATGTCCTGCGTGAATATTTTCACAGGTTATCCAAGTGCCCTAATCTGCCTTGAGTATCTTTTAGACAGAGCAACCTAGTTAGAAAGCACTGTGTCAATTACTGCTAATCTCACTTAACTTTCTTTGGAATATTCACCAATTAGAATCTGTCTGTCTTCTTGCCTTTCTCCCTTGACAATTTTCGAGTTATGTCACAGGATTGCCAATGAAATGTAAATCTGCATAGCCCTCTCTGTCTTGCAGTGTTCTGAGCCCAGAACTTTTCCTGAACAGGAAAAATACTCAGCTCTAGCAATCAGGGCTGCATTTTCCCAGGCCCGTGTTTTGAGCACAAGGTCCCCAAGACAGTGTTTCTGAGTTCATACATAGGGGTGGAGGGTCTTCAGAGCAAAGAAGTGTCTTTGCAAGGGCTCTTATCTATCTTGGTGTGAGCACAGCGTGCTCAGAGAAGACAGAAACAGAACAGGCTCAAGAAAATGCATAAATCCTCTGAGCTTTGATAGTCTTGCACTGAGCTGGAAGGAATATTTTTTGCGGTTTCTTTGGTGTTTTTTTGTCCCTTTGACAACTTCAGGACAACTTTGATATAAACTGAAATTCTGAGAAGAGTAAATTCGTTTGCTCTGCAAAAAGTAGGTGAACTCTAGTTCAGCGGTTAAGAATCCCCACAAAACTTAGAAGTTAAATTTGACTGCAAAGCAGTTTTATACCAAGGGTAATTTCATTGTTAGCCTATTAGTAATCCGGGTAACAGGCTTGCTTAGCTTTGGATAGCCAGTGACAAAGCCAAGGGAGATGCAGCGGGCCTATGCTTAGGTTACATTTTAAATTGTATTTCTTCTCTTTTCCCCCGTTAGAATAACACCTTTATTGTTTGCAGAATGCTTTTGCAATTCAGCAGCGAGAAATCTATGTAAAGAAATGTTTCATCTCTATCCTGTTCAATTTTATTTGAGTCAAAGTGTTAACATTATTGCCTCCCTTTTTTATTTTCCGCTGCGCAGGAGGGAGTTGGCAGCCTGCTTATTTAACAAATGAGTGAAAGAAGAAGCATGTTCCTAGCTGCCCTCAGCATTCAGTACGTGCTGAAGGTTGCAGAAAAGCCAGCAAGGAGCTGCCATAGTGTCTGCAAAGACCAGTGTCCCATCTGAGTGGCTCCTGGAGATGTGACTCCCACCATATAGGGTTCTTGGGGAAGAAGTAGAAAAGGGGTTCCATATGTTCTCTGCAAGACGAAAACAAAAATTTAATACAACTATAACTCCTCCACCTCTGATTTCCAGGTTAATTTTTTTTTTTACTGTGAGGTTCCTTCATATCCCCAGCATAAATTAGCCTATATTTAGCTGACTACTACTTTAAGCTTATTTCGTAGACAGTTCCTGACTCTGTGAGCCATAGCATGAAAATTTCTTTTGCCTTGAACTAGAAAATTCATATTACACACCTTTAAAAGCTGAAGAAGTGCAAAATTTGAAAATAGATGGACCCTGGACAGGAAACAACCGCAGTGCTGGGTTCCTGTCGCATCACAGGCCAGCCCAGCATCAACTTCAAGACCATGAGCTGGTTGAGGTGGATGTGGTGGGGCACCCTAAATCCTCCTAAATGTTTAAGAACATTTCCAACAATGAATACTTTTTTCCACATAAGTCAGCTTTTGTCTTTATGGTGGAGCTTACTAGTACAATGGAGTCAACAGGATTTTTTCCTAAAGGGTAGCCATGTAATTGAGCCAGCAATTATTTATACACAAATAACTTCCTTCTTTTTTTGTTCTTACGCAAATTGGTCTTCACACATTATTTTATAAATGTATTACAAATGTGTTTATATTTTTTAAATTCTGTAACCTGTTCATTATGGCGGAGGTACTTTCTGCTAGCTGTGATAAAAAAAATAGAAAAAATCAATAGCAAGCAGTCTCTGTTGGTGGTTATTATCCTTTCCAGGTATTCTTGCTACATGCATGAAAGCAATAGCTGTAAGCAGGTGAATTAATCTTTATTTGGTTCTGTCAGTCACAGAAAAACGTTTCCATGTCAGGCTTCTGGCAAGAGGGCTCTATTTAGCCATAGAGGCAGAAAATTCCTTGATGCTTAGTGTGACTGCTGAGTATGCAGGTGCTTAAGCAGGCACCACCTTCAGTACCCAGGGCAAAAGTGTGCTGCAGACTGGTAATAACTGCGCAACTTTTAATAAGGAGAACTCGGAGTATCATTAGTTGCACTCTGAATGCACAGCTTGGGTGGTACAACAGCGTGTGTTTGCTCACCATTCAAGGCTGACCTGCACTTCAGTCATAAGATGGCCTTTTGTGCCATTTCCTGATGTTTCCAAGTGTTAGCTATTTACTGGGTTTGTTCTTAATTATTTGTTTGAATATGAAAAGAGAAAGGCGTTAGGAAAGACAGATCATTAACGAGGCAGTTCTGTGCTTCCTTTCACTGCTGCCTGTGTTACTACCTTGAGATAAACCGGCAAAAACAAAAGCACTGACTGGGATGACAATTTCCTGTGACAAAATCACTAGAGCTGCAGTCAGTGTTTTGAAATAAGAGGAGATGTTAAATAATAATTACTCCTTAATTCCATACCTCCAATTCCAGCTGCCTGATGGTGCAGTCTGCAATAGAAGATTATACTTGGCTTCAAGTTCAGTTTTTAGTATTGTCTGAGGATTGCAACCATGTATTCAAACTATTATATTAAATATTAGCACATGGAAATGATAGGAATAGGAGAATATTGAATGCCTCAGGGAGATGTGACTTTGGTATTATTCAGTATTGATTAAGAATGTGCATTTAGGTTAAGATAGGATTTGAAAGGAACAAAAACTACTTGACATATTCAGACAGGCCTACTCACATTTTAGGATGTTCTATTCTCAGTCATATTCCAGAAAGGCAACATTCCTTTTCCCCAAATTCTTATGCACATGTTTTGACTGCTATGGAAAGAAACCCTGGCATTATTTGCTCTCTGCAAACTTGTTACCGTGTCTAGACAACATTTCTTGGTATAGAACTAAAGTTTGGGGTTTGCCCTTTAATCAGGGCTTAATTCTTGCTCTGGAAATATTTTCTTTGGTTCACCAGAAGAAAGTCAGTGTTAATCACCTGGATTGGATTTTGGTTTTTTGTGTTGTTCTGTTTTCTCCAGAGGATCAATGTATTTTTTCAGAGAGAACATGCTGCTGACCAGACAGTTTAGTCTCCAGATTTCTATGAAGCTGATGTTTCCAAAGCCAAAACCTTTAGGCCCTGCCTTTCTGGAGGAAGGTGGTTGTTAAAATATTAAAAAAAACCATGCCTCCTCCCATGACACAGCCGATGGAGGAAGCCTTAGGGACTACCATCCTTAGAATTGACCCTGACTTGGGAATAATGCCCTCGAAGTGTTAATTATCTGAGAATCTAGTGACCATTTAGAACTAATTAGCAAGGTGCCTTACAGATCATGAAGCAAGTATGAAACATATGAGGATAACTTCATCTCGTGCTACAAAAAATTGTTAGAAGCAATTTCTGTTATTATGTATCCTTATTCACACGTCTGAATCCATGAGGGGAGCACATCTGCTTTTATATCTGCAGAGAGTTTGTATGGTTAGAATGAATCCAAAGGATCAAGGAAAAAATAATTGATGTCTGTAGATGCCTTACTTTGAGGGCAGACATCCGACAGGCTTGTTCCTGGATCCTTTTAGTCCTCCAGATTGGATGTAGAGTCCACTTTTTTGACATGCTCACTGCCAGATTTTCTTGTGAGATCAATGTATGTGTCAGCATCCCAGGTTAGTTTGGGAATTATTGTCAGCTTCGTGCATAAATGAGTAGCTTTCATCCAAGAGATAGTACCCTGTGTTGGGCCTTGCTTATTTTCTGCAGCTTGGCAAGAGCTCAGACTTGTTTCTGAGTCCTTAGAAATATTGTAGCAATGTGTGCCCAGTTGCCCAAGAATGTGGGTGAGCCCAAGCAGGGGTCTGCTACGGAATGAAGGTATGTAGAGAATTTAGTTTGCTGGCTACAGGAATATCCCACATTTATTAAATGAAATATGAAATACAGATGGAAGTCATCACAAAGACGTACAGCCAAGTTTGCTGAAATAGGTGCAACACACTGATTTATATCAGAGATTAATTTCACTCCTAAATAGAAGAGACTTTGGGGCAAAGAGAAAGAGTCTACCAGCCAGCACTGTCAGAACGAAAGGAAACTGATGCGCTAATTGGAATGACTGATGACAAAATGATTTAAGTGCCTAAACATTTTGTCTTATTTCTTTATAAATGAGGGTTAAACTGATATGTAAAAAGTAGCTACAAACCCTAAAATAGCTGTTCAAAAACGACTGGCAAGAATTAGCAATCAAATCATTGTACATGTGAAAGTTATTACAGCTAAAATATAAAAAAAAATTTAGATCAGGGTTAATTATAAGATGATGCAGTAGTATAATTAGTATTCTTCCTATGGAGGATTATGGGTCCTTCTAAATGCCCTTTTTGATTGCCTTCTTCCCTTTTTTAATTTCCTCCTTGTCCTTTTTGATTATCTACCCCATGACCCTCAGGGCTCCTAAATGTAATACAATTGGAATAACATTTTTGTTAGAGGTGTTTTTTTATATAGGCTATTAACCTCTTGCTTACCAGGCACTAGGAAATGCTTTTCTGTGTGAGTTCCACTAACCACAGAGGGAGTCTCCAGTATCCCTGGAGTTTTTATGTAGTGCAGCTTTTTGCCTGTCCCGAAGCAGTCTCTAAGGATGTGTCAGGAACTGATCTGCATGAGAATGAGCAGAGAGAGAGGAGAACTTCCTTGGGGTGTATTTTATATCTTGGCAAGATAAGATCTAGTGGATCTTTGATATTTCTAAGTCTGCTTCAGTGGTCTAACTGTGAGCATTAGGGTTTAATATAAAAGACTATTGTCAATTATCCTTTAATAGGATTTTCAGAATATTTTTTTAAATTATTATTACCTTTAAGAGGTGAGATTTTTTTTCAGACGGTATGTGGGATTCAGTTTCTCAGTTCTTTGGTATTCTTAACAGGGCCTAATACTTCAGGCCAGTTTTTGGATCCTGTGAGAAACATGGATTATTTCCTTTCTGTGTTTCCTCCAAGTAGACTAATAAATGGTACTGCTCAATAAACATACCTATTTTATATGTTTTTCTTGGGGCTAAATTTTTTGTGGACGTTCAGTCTGTTGGGAAGGAGCATGGTTTGTAGCTGGACAATCAGATGTTGCTTCCTGAGATGCCTTTCAGTTAATACTGTTCAGTGTATTCTATACAACCTGTGGGAGGAGCACCTCAAAACGCAGAGTTCTGCTTACTAAAGAAACTAAGTACATATTCTTGATTGTTTTCATTTACTTAAGTCTAGCAAAGAGAAATCCATCTCTGTTCATGAAGTCTTGCCCATTTCAGGCAAGGGCTGGAGCTCTGGTAGTAGCATGAGGTATTTTTTAAGGTACTACTCATTGTTTGTTTTTCCAAGTTTGAATAAACTTACACTTAGTTTGCAAGTAGAGCCAGGTCTTGTTTTTGTTTGGCCTATAACTGGTCATAACTTTTCGATGGATAAACAAGTACAATGTTCTCTCTTTCAACTGACCCTGTTTGTAACCAATAGACACCAATATTGATAATCCCTTGTCTGTACTTGGGGTATGCATGAGGATTGGGCGACTCAAGGTTCCTACCCTCTCAGACAATATCCTTTCCACTTGAACAAAAGCATCATGTGCATATCGTCCAGTTCAGTCTCTTTGCAGGGCTAAAAAGATAACAATACCATTACGTTCTCTCTTTAGGATGCTTAGCCTTTTAATGCTGAAATGGAAAGGTCATTGTTTTTGCTCTGCCAGTAATGCAAGTCAGCTGAATTGCACTAGTTCTCAGTGCATCCCAAATGGGGTATTACAGCTGAGGGGAGATTTGTGAACAGGTGAAATATTTTGACTCTCTTTATAGCAAAGATTCTATTAAGACTTCTACTGAAATATTTTGATGCAGTCTTTATATAAAGGCAGTTTCTGTTTTTCTGTGCAGGTGTTTTGGCAGAAAGATTCTTTTAAGCAGTCACACAGGTGGCATTTTAGCTAATCTGGTGTCATTAAACCAGATTCATTAGCACTGGTAGAGAGCAAAGTGAATCAGAACCTGTAAGAAGAGAGTTTTCTACTCTGTGTTAGCTTGTAGCAAGTATTGATCAGAAACTTGCTTGCCCACTGCCATTTTAAAATGTGAGACTCAAAAGGCATTAGATGTGAAAACACAGTTCAGTAACAGTAAATGAAGTCTGATTGCTTCATCATCCTCTGCAGTGCTTGCTTTAACTAAGCAAGTATGACTTAGGTGGAATTGAGCCTGCAGTACATCATGGATACCTGGAGATGAGCTTTATGAAAAAAGGAAGAAGTGATTCTTTGTTTTGTGAGGTAGGATTACTGTTATATTTCATGGTTTTCAGTGGTGCAGAGATCTGCTGTTCATTAATGGTAATTACTGAGTGGACACTAGGAAAGCTCTGTGGTATTAGACTTAAGGGTGGGGCCAGGAGAAATGACAATCCAGCTGAAAAGCACCAACTGTTCTATGTGTTCAGAGACCTGGATGCAAGAATATCTCATCATTCCCTGTTTTGTCCCATAGTTAAGGAGTTCATATAAGCTCATCTGAAGAAGGAAGTCCAGCAACAAACTTAAAATTTTTCAGTACAAAAGTATTATTAGGTGAGGTATTGGTGTTGAACAGTACTAAAGAAAGCGATCCTAGCCAAAGATAGAAGCAGCAGCACAGAGTTACTGTGAAAAAAGATGCTGATGATATTTTGAAAAAGTGTTACTTGTGATACCTGAGGCATTTTTTTTGAGGAACTAGGACTTTCAGGCCAATGGAATATTTGTGCCACATTGACAATATACATTTAGTATAAATCATTGGCTGCCACGCTTAAAACATTCTGGGGTATCTGTACTCATTTTGAAGTACCTCAGAATGAAAAGAACAGTTTTTCAGGCTGCCAATCCTGGAAAACTAGGGAGGGAGCCTGCTGGGAATTTTTCCAGTGCTGCATCTCAGTAGAGACCTGGGCAGTACAATGAGTATCTTGGCCATGGCACCAGTAGATTGTAAACCTTTCCATTGGCAAATCACAGTTAGAAAAAGCTGAACTGTGAAGTTCTGGACCATTCTTTACCTGTAGTCCAACTTTAGTTCCATCACTCATTCTCTCCTGTCTCTGGTTCTGTCTCAGAGTGACATGGTACATTTGGTTGGTTTGTGTTCTGCTCTTGAAACTGAAAGAAGGAGAAGGAACAGAAGGCCTGTGGTTCCTGGAATACACTGGCACCTTGCTTTCGAGCTGAAACAGCCGTGTGTGCAGAGCTCACAGCTTGTGTTTCTTGGGAATAGGATGCCCTTGCCTTGTTTTACTGGATTTTCTATTCCAAAATAAATGATTACCATTTCCATTTTTTTCTGCTTACAAAAAAAACCCTACACCAAGAAAAAGGAAATAAAGAAACAGAAACACTACTTAAATTCTGCAGTATTATTTGCACAAAAAGAGAAAGTCAGTATTCCCATCATTTAAAGACTTTTTTTATACTGTGTTATCGAGAACCCTAGATTTCATTTTCCTCCAAGGCTTTGAAACTATAGAAGATCTCTTGGTCTCAAACATTGCTAGATGTTGTTGTGCAAATCTGGCAGAATTAAAGGTTAGGTCTGGCCTATGCACACACTGTTAGCCACAGCCGCCCAGGGGTTTGTTTGCCATGTTTACATTCCCAGTTCGGAAAAGGGCTGAGAGTGAGAGTCTTCATTCCAGCCAGTCATCTTCTGTGGCTCAGCTTTTGGCTTGGCAAGTGAGATAACTTGAACAGATAGTTGGTGATTGAGGGGCTAACTTGAAAATATAGGTATAAGTGATCCACTTAAACTGTCTGCTAAAGCTGTTCTGCAAGATGATCCTGCCTTTCTGCCCTGTGTTCTGAGGCCTGATAGCCGGTGTGCCAACTCATGTCTTGCCAGTCTCCAATTCAGTAAAAACTTGGCCTTTTGCTGCGCTTTGGGAAGTTGGTCTTCAAGAAAATTAATTAAACTGTCGGGGTTTTTTAGATTTGAGGTTTGGTTTAGTTTTCTGCTTATGTGATTTTGGTTTTCGTTTGGTTTGTGGGGTTTTCTGTGTTTGTCTGTGTTTGTATTTTTTGTTCTAATTGAAACATTTAAACCCCTGTATTCTAGACTTAAAAGAGTTGTGAAAATGCAACAGTGATTGGTGTATATTCCTTAAAATCTGTACTTTAAATTTCTTTCCTAATTCATTGTTATAACTCTCATATTTTTCATGCTTTGTAGTTTTTTGTTAAATAAATAACTCATAGTGGAGCTTAATAATACTTGAGGAGTATTGAGAGGGAATACATACATAGCTGTTTATCTTCCAAGACATAGATCAAAAGAATGATCATCATTTCATATAAAACAGGGGTGTCTTCAGTAATCTGTGAAGATGGGGAAGATAGGCCCAGAGTTCCCTTGTGACATCTACTGTCACTGCCTGTTTTCCAGGGGTTGTGCAGCAGACGAGTTGAAAGGGAGATGAGGATCTGGGTCTTCAAAGGCCTCAGTCCGTTGCTTGTTCTGTATCTAAAGGAAGGAATTAATGGATGCCAAGTGTCTCTTTTGGCAGGGCCACTGCAGAGGGTGTGCTTGTGAAGAGAAAAGCCTTTCTTGAGGCTGGGGGGAAGTGCTGTTTCCTGTTGTTGGTACCTGTCTGCGTGGCTCAGTCTCAGAATTTGAAAGAGTTTGGTTCCAGTGTGCTTTGCTTGACCAACAGATACTGCTTCTGATACCAGGACTGTTTGCAGCCTTATGAAAATGAAGAAAAGGCTCAATCACTGTGTACTTTTCACCTATGCTATTGTTAGGACCCAGAAGGTCTTAACATAAAATGGGAAAAAAATATGTGTATACAAGACAATTTTCCCCAAATTGAAACTCACAAAAGATAAGGAACACTGCTTAGCACAGAAACCACAAAAGCTGGGAAATTACAAATTACAGTTATTAGTCATTCTTTACTGGCAAGAGGAGGCAATAAAAACCCCCACATGTTCAAATATGGTGTGGTGAATAAAGTGACTTTTCTTAATAGAGCAGGCAGCAGTGTTTGGGCCTGCTCATCTCGAAAACGTTGTGCATGATGAGCAGACATCAGTGGACTGCCCTTTTGAGAAGGTTTAAGCACGCACAAAATTGTTTAATTCCTTTGATAATAATTCTAAAGTTGCTCTCCTTCTCTAATTTTTCCCTGGCTACACTCTGGGTTTGAGAAGTGGTCTATCTTTGTGCCTTTCAAATATTCCAGACCTTCATTATGATAACCCTGTGACCCTTGAGGTCTACCCAATTTATCAGAAGGTGTGACAATTTAGCGAGAAGATTTGCTTATACTTTGGATATAATGAGGAAGAGTATCCCCCTCAATGAGGTTATGCACTGTTTAAACAATTTTAAAAAACGAAAAACCTTGATAGGCAGAACGATCTCTGTTCAGCGCATGGGAGCATTCCAGACAGAAAGGAAGGTGGGAAGCTGCTGGATGATGCTGGGTTTTCAGAGATTTTTGTTTTGTGGACCAGAGAAACATGAAAGCTGTGTTTAAAAATTTAAAGCCTTGATATGTTCCGGTTCTATGGAGCAGCAGGAGGAAGAAGCTTTTTACAGGGCTATAATTCCCTATCCAACAGCTCTTTAAATTAAGATGTTTATGACAGCTGTTTGTGCTTGATGGAATGCACATAGACTTGGTCATTAATTATTGCTTTTTTCCCCAGTTATTTTTTGTATTCAGTGGGTCAGGTGGTTATGATGCTGCTGCTGTTGTCAAAGTGGTAAATGCAGTTTAACATGCACCAAAAAAAGGGGGAAAAAACCCCACCAACCCTATTTATATTTCCAGAGGAGGAGAATTTTGTAGGAAAAATATTAAACAACAGTGAGTTATGGAGCTTTTTTTTGCAATGCAACCATTTAACAACTTCAAGCTGGCAGTGATCCCATCCACCTTAATCCTCTTCACACTTTGCAAGCAGTGAGCTGAGAGCAAGAGAGCACTAGGACTTAATAGACTCCAGTGTTTGAACTACGGCATTTGCGTTTAGGTTCCAGAACTGGCCCTAAGTGCCTGTAAAACCCCACAGCTTTGGTTTCATTAATTAGAGACTCCCTTCTTCTGATTTGTGGAAAACATTGGCCAACATGTTCTTTCAGCTCAGTAAATATTTATACAACTCGTGTATGGTTTTTAGTAATGAATACTGCTCATTTTCAGTGTCCAAAGGAGGCTCTTTCCAAATATTAACAAATTCTTTGTATGACCCATGCTGAGTGTGGAAATGCAGGTTAGGAAAAGCTAAATTTAAATCTTGAAGGTTTTTTCCTGAATTCTGCTTTGCTATGTCATCCTTTTTCATCATATCAGCCAGAAATTTGAGGGG
The DNA here is from genome assembly GCA_013390025.1 of Pitta sordida. Lineage (NCBI taxonomy): Eukaryota > Metazoa > Chordata > Aves > Passeriformes > Pittidae > Pitta > Pitta sordida. The sequence continues at coordinate 136,314 of WEKX01000923.1, read as the reverse complement.
GAAATGGGACAAAAAAGCTACAAGCAAACCAACAGTGGATGGTAACTAAGTTATTCAGAGCAACTGGTCAGTGCTCTCGTTGGGTCAGCTGACTGTTGTGCCATGCTGATAATAGTTAGGAACCTGTCAAGAGATTTATATGAATTTTCTGGGATGTAGTAGCACCTTTCAAATGTACTGGTATTTGTCCATAATCCCCAGAATCTCTGTAAGGGAGACGGGGAACAGAAGTTGAATGCCTGGCTCATGGGCGCATCCAAACCTTGCCTTGGATGTGTTGACCAAACTGTATGGGAAAATACCCCTCCAGCTCTTCACACACACATATTTAGCCACATATGCAAATGGCTGTTTTCTGTGTGTACAAATGAAAGTGAGCATTGAAACATTGAAGTCCTTTTTGGAAATATCACAGGAACTGCTTGAAGAATTTCTCCATTGTCTTTAAATAGTTGTTAGTGGATTCTTTCAAAATTCCCAAAATTTACTTTTGGGATTTTTTTTTTCAGTTATCTCTCCTGTCTCTTAATTTGATTGAAATACAAGGTTTGCTTGCATTTATGCAATGCTCCTGATGTTACCAAGTAATATGTTATTTTTATGAGAAGTGTCTTAGGCAGGAGGTTTTCTTAGTTTCTCATTCTTTCATGTATACAGTTTGCAGAAATAAGAAAACAAATTATGTTGGCTCTTTAAGGGTTGATAAGATGCCCAGAGCACATTTTCCTGGGGATACAGACAACCCCCTCCCACTTTGTGTCCCCCCGTATTGCGGTTTCACGTCTTGGCGGTGTGATTTTTCAGCGATTAAGGAGGCCTGTTTCGCAACTGCACCTGCGCAACCTGACATGCGTGAATATTCAGTTAGGCACTCATGAATATACAAATCAACCTGCACAGTCACAGTGGTGGCTCTGCTTCAAGCGGGGTGGGCAGGGCAGACACCTGCACTGCTCCAAGAGACGAGGCTTCGTGCAGTTACGAAAGATTCACACACTCTCAGGTCAGACATGCTGTCTGAGACTTTCTCAAATGACTCTCCCAGACGTACTCGTCTACCCCGAGTATGGAGAGACCACGTCTACCCACCTGGAGAGACACCGGGACAGCGGCACGGGTGGCTCCCCACACCCGTGTCCCTGGCTGAGCGGAAAAGGGTTTTTTCCTAGCGTGGGGTGGCCATGGGCACTGGGAAACACCAACATAAACACCAACACACAGCAAAGCAGCGCCAAAACAGCACTGGGGGCCATGTGAGGGTGCGGGGGAAATTTGCATATTAATGAGCTGCCAATCAGCATGGATGGAGGGCTTCGCAGGTAGTGGACAAGACGCGTGGTACCGAGGTATAGGAGACCCAACTCTACTTGGGTTAGCATAAATATTTGAACACAAGAGAATGCTAACCTAACTACATCTATTTTTCTGCATTATGTTAAGATATACCTGTAGTAATATCTTTTTAAAAGTCATTGCTAAGGGTAGCAAATTCTCATGTTTAAGACTGTGGAACACAAGGACCACTTGGAGACATCCAATAATTTTTTAATGCATGCAGTGACCTTGATATAACTATAATGAGCATAAGTAATATCTTTTTAGTGTAGCTCATGCTACCTTTTTTTGGTTCAGTTTATTACATGTATTAACTAGTAGAGATGTTTACCCAGAAGTATTTGTTATAGGCAGGCTGTATTGTCCCAAACGTGAGCATGATAAACCATGCTGTCTGGCTTGAGGCACATACCAAATTACATAGTTCTTGCCCAGCAGGTCAGTGTCCTGTATTCCATCCCATACTGGTCATATTGAAGTTAATGAGTGGTTTTTAGCATGTGGAATTTGTGGCAGCCCCACAGAATCTTGGAATGCCTCAATGATAAAGTCTTCTTTGAGAGTAGTTAATAAACCCAACACCTATTTCATTGGTTGGTGCCAAATCTGACAGCAGACAGGTGGAAAAGAAGGGAGAATGCTGGAATTGTTGTAGTGATTATGCACAATACTGGTGGCTTCATTTTCCTCAGAAACAAATAGAGAAAGAAAAGTGAATCTTCAACTACGTATTATCAATTAGTTGATGTACAGAGGGAGCACTCATGCCTTGATTAGGTACCTAAACATGAAGTAATTTGCAATTCCTTTCTTTTTGTGCCAAGGCCCTGCTTGCAGCAGCCCTGGGGAAGTTGAGGCAGATGAGTGTGACTGATTTCCATGCTGTGGTGATGAAAGCCATTCTGGGAATTGGCAGTGCTCAGCTACCCCAGCTGATGACCCAGCCAAGAGCTGCCAGGGGATCCTCCTGGCTGTAATTTGGCAATTGCTGCCTTGATCTCCAGCTAAGGATCACATTTCAGCCAGTATGACTCTTGTGTTTTAGTTGCTAAATGTTCTGTATTCTACAAAGGATCAGAAATCCATCTGTAAAGATAACCATCAGTAGATGGTTTTAAAACTATATATTATCTTCTATGAATAATTCTGTGAGTATCACTACTGTGCAGGAAGATATTATATAATATATATGTGTGTATGTATAATGTGTATTTTATACATTATATATTGCATTATATGTTATACATTTTATATATATATGATGTATATATTGTATATATAGCTGCGTAGTGTGCAAATACAGTAAGATTCAATACAAAAGGTATATTTATTTTTTTTTAAATTTCCTGTTATTATTCTGTGTAACTCTCAAGAGGAACAGCTTTGTTGACATTGGCTACTGTTTGGTAATATCTTAGATAAACTCCGTATTTTAGTGCAGGAAATGCAAGAAATCTGAAGCAGATGTCATTTTCTTACCCACTTCTCACCCGTGTACCAGCTGCATTCAGAGCTTTTGTTCACGACCGTTGGCAGCTGGCTTGGCCCTTTCAGCAGAGACCAAGACATCACTGCTTAAAATGGGAGAAGTAATGTAAGCACGTGAAATACAGGGATGAGAGTTTTCTTTAAATCAGTGAGACAGCTTGTGAGTTAAAAGTAACTTTTGTTGATGACTGAGCCTGGAGAGCTGAGCTCCCTCTCGCCCCGCCTTTAGATCTCGTTCATCCTGCTGGGAGAGCAGTGGCAGGAGAGACATTTGCCCTGCTGCAGCTTGTTGGATTAAAGAGAACCCTTCGGTATCAAATGTTGTCAATGCAGCAACTTTTGCAAGCACTAAATTTACTTATGAGAAGTTCTTTTTTAATTGCCCCAGGACAACCCCTTGCATGTCGTGCTTTTGCCTGGAGAAAGTTTTTATATGGAAATAGTTCTTTTTTTTTTCCTTTTTTTTTTTTTTTTAAGATGGTATAGAGGATGTCTCGAATTTGTCAAGCCAATTGATCCTCCAGGGAATGTGCTGACTTTCAGTATGTATGGAGGATTTTTAAAGCAGCTGAGCAAAATCCCTTCTCAGATAAGACGCTTTCTATTTTGTCAGTTAAGAGCATCTTCAAATCGAATTAGCTCAAACATAATCAAATCTTCCTTCCTCAATCCCTTGCCTTCTCCTCCCAACCCCCCACACAAGCCATCCCCAAAAGGATAATCCTGGCAGTGATGTCATTAGAATGAATTTACAGACCAGTGCTCAATTTTCTTGTCTTGAGCTTCAATTGCTAATGCTGTAAATTCGAGCTGTGTATGTAAAGGAGTCAGGTTATGCCTTTTTACCACCCTTGTTTAATTTCCCTGGAGCCCTGAGAATAAATAATGTAGGATTATTGGATATTTTCATGCCCCTTTTTTTTTTTCTTCCACTGGTACACAGCTTCATATTGCTTCCAAACATTTGTAAAAGCTGTTGCTGTATTCCTGAGGGAATCACTGTCTTCAGGGAGCAGGAAGTTTAAGGAGAGAATTTAGCTGGCTAAATGTAGCTAGAGTTGAATAAATAAATATAGTTAAAGTTTCTGCTAGGTGTAGTGGGTGGTGATATGAAATACAGAATAGACTGAAAAATAATCTGTTTTAAGCAAATTTCTCTGTTTTCTCAGAAACTTTTCATTGTGATGATCCTCGAATTTTGACCTCTAGAGAGTAGTTTTCTATGAGGTAAGAAGCAAACCTACATCAAGAACCAGGATCCATCTTAAAAGGCTTATTATGTGGTGACTATGCAAAGAGAGGAAGAAACAGGCTGAATTAACCTATTTGTTGGTAGGAGATTGTAATACGTAGAAATTAAGTGAATTTTGTGCTGTCATTGTATAGTCAATTGATGACAAAACAAGACTGCGAGTACAGGTCCCTCAAGTGAGTGCATCCTGTTGAAATCTTAACCACATACCTCCAGCCTGGCAGCTTCAGTGATGTTGTGTCAATCACATCAGCTCACTGAAGTCATGGAAACGGGTTTCTTCCCACAGGCTCATGTGTAAGAAGAGAGATACATGACACTGATAGCTTCCCTGAGTTCAGTGCACAGAGGGGAAAAAAGGCTAAAGTCAGTCTGAAACGTGTGCTGGAAGCAGAATTTTTGCTTGGGGCTTTTATCTAAAATTAACTTTCTTTTTTCAGTGCCAAGTTGATGAGCATGTTGAAAGTGGTAAATACTTGTTCGAAATACTCTGCTGTATTTCAAATTTAATGTATAAAACAAAAGAAACCTTTTAGATGTGCAAGAACAAATAGGCACGACCAAACCAGCTAGATCATCCCAAAGTTGGTTGTCATGTGCATTCCATGGTGGATGCAAAACACAGGTTTGTTGTTATACATGGTAAATAGGAACACATTTCTTAATTAAAAATATTCCCAGAGCAGCCAGGAAACTGGAATATCAATGCAGAGTCCCCCCCTGGAGTTCCAGGTGCTGATATCTGTGGTGTGATCATTTGGTTTGTGTACAGTATCTATGCAGTATTTGAGGACACTTCTTAACATGATCTTTCCTCCCCTTCTTTATCCATAGTGGATATTTTCCTACTTTTGAGTAGAACTTCAAAGTAAAACTCTTTGTTTCCTCTTGGAAGATCTTTCATACTTAATGGAAAGGTTCTCCTAGATCCAAGACCATGGCAAACATATGAACATGGCCATGTAATTACAGGTGTGCCAGAGCCCAATGAGACTTAAAAGTACATCAGGGTGGAATCTGTGCTCTATGACCAATAGTTAGAGCAAACAAAACCTTCCCTTATGGTAATATAAAGGACCTGTGTGCTGTGAAGTAACTATGTCACCTTTGCGGCATGGATTCAACTTGTCTTCTTAGCATCTTCTTGAGAGGGTAAATACCCCGTTTTGTATGTGTGGTAAAAAGCAAATGGACTCTGCTCTAATTTGTTTTATGGCTTGATTTAGTGTAATTCAGATACATCATAAGTACTTCTGTTATAGAAATTCTAAAGTATACTTTAGGTCAAAGGGATATTAACATCTTATTCTATTTCTTGAAACGTATAAATCTATTATGCGCTGCATCTGAACTCTGGAGCATAATCATCTCTGTGAAGGAATTAAGCTTCCCCCCTACAGAGAGAGGTTTGGAGTGTCCTGTGCATCACCAGCCACCACAGCAGTGCACTGAGCACAGCTGCCAGCCTAAACACATGGGAGAGAAAACATTATAACAATGAGAAAAGGACATCCTTGAAAAGTGAGTGTCCGTCCAAACTCAGAGTGAAATTATGCTAGATGAAGGTAGCTAGATGAAAAATAAGTGTCACTAAATTTGTTTAGGTTTGTAACACATACGAGACTACTGGCCCTGTCTTTAGAGAAAAAAAGCAAGTATTATGGACTTTTTAATTGAGATAGTTTCAATTTATTAATTCTGATTTCATGAAACAGAATTATAATGGGGAATAAATACTTTTTCTGTACATGAAATTTAAAATTAGAAAGGAATAGGCTGCCCTTTTTGACAGGCATTGGGGAAGGTCATCTTTTTTCTTTTTATAATTGACACTGAAAGTGCAAGGTGAGTGAAACTCAGCAATTTTTATCACTTCTATTGTGCTGTAGTATTAGATACCTGTTAAAAAGGAGCAACAAGTGCAGTATTCACAAGCTAGCTAAGAGGGAATTAGAAATTTGTCAAACTCCTGACAAGAAATGTAGTTCATATCAGGAGCAACCAGTTTATTAATTTTGCTGGAGTCGACAGACTTTTCTCCAGAGTGTTCTCCCCTTTCCTGAAATAAGTTTAGTGATTTAAACTCAATTCTCCAGGGATCTCAGCACTGAAGAAGTCTGAAACATTGAAGTGCTACTTGTTCTATATTCAAGTCTCAAATTTTGCATGGACTTCCAGCACAAATCCTCCTCTCTCCCTGTTTTCCCCTCATTCATCGAAGCTGTTGAAGACGACATAATAGAATCTTATTTCTTTTCCTCAGGAGAGCAAAGCAATGAGAAGTTGAGACTCGACCTCAGTATATTTTGAAATAAAAAAAAAAGTTACCGTGATAGAAGACAGCCTCAAAAGAATACTGAAAGGCAAATGTACAGGCACTTTGCAGCTAAAATATTCAGCTGGGATTGATGAAGTAATGTTTAAGGAATTCATTTTTCTAGATCAAAACTATTATCTTATAAATATTTTGCATAAATCCTGAACAAAGAAAATATACTCCTTACTAAAAACATTGATGACCTTTCAATTAAAATACGTAATCCAGTTGCTTTAGGGACCTGATATCCAAAGCTGGCTTCAGTTGTTGTACAATGGGCCAAACTCAATCGAAGTGTTAAGTGGATGAAAGTCATTGTGGTGAACCGAGGAACTGAGCCAGCCTAATGCACTTCCTTCAGATTTTGAACAGGGTTGCATGGCAGCGAAATAGCATCTGTCATTTTAAATCCTGTAGAAGCCCACAAAACAGCAAGTTCTCTATAGTCAGTGTGGAATTATCTATTTTATGCTACAGGATAATGTGAAAAACCTTTAGCAGATTTATTTTCTGTGTCTTCATTGTGAGATCTTACATATGTAAGATATGTATGTAAAAATTGACCTTAGCACATTATTGCATGAACTACTTCCAGAATGGAGGCTCAAATTTAATTTCTAAAGTATGTGTGAGTTGCACTATGAAATGCACATCAAAGTTCTGGTTTACAGACATGTTGTACTGCATATTTTGTGGTAACTCGGTCATCTTGGTGAAGTTATGAGCTGATTGTAAAAGATGCAGCAAGAAAATTCTTGGTTGGGAAGTTTTTGAGTTAAGATTGCTGCTACAAGCCGGGCAACAGCTTACAAAGGCATGACTTGTAGTTACATAAGTGCTTAGTTTCTGTTTCTTAATCTGTAAACTGCAGATAATGTTTGGGTTTTGAGGATATATAAGCACTAATTTGATGATGTGAGGTACTGCAAAGAAGCAAATCCAGTAACACCAAGGAAAACGCAAAAAACACATGGAATAGTTGCCTTCTTTTTAGTGTGGGATGAATCTTAGTATTTGGAGATTTGCCTAAATGTCATTGTCTTTATTTTTTTACTGAATTTCTCACTTTTTTGGCACCATTACAACCTGACCTATAGTCAGTCACAGAAGTTACTTGGTCAAGTGCAATTGCAGAGTTTGATTATAAGTTAAGGAAGGGACTGACCAAAAAAAAAGGTGCTTGTAGCTTGCAAGCATATCACCTTGTATGATATTCCTGCTCGTTCTCAAAAGTTAACCCGGACTTTATTGTGACTATATTTGGATCAAAGATGTCCCAGAGCGACTTGTATGTCAGAGCAAATGGGGTTGATAAATCACTTGATAGTGTCCTTCCCCCGTGCCATTTCTTGCAGCTCAGCAGAGAAGCCTTATCAGTGTTGTATCGGGGGGATTGTGCTAGTCAAAATGCCATTTTCAGATAAAATATACAGCAAGTCCCAATTACTTTGTAACTTTCCTACATCTGTTTTCATCCCCATTTTACAACCTGATCAGCTTCTTTCCACTGCCATGAGAGCTGGACATTTGAATAGTCCCTGGCTGCATCTGTTTGTCATTAGAAGTGACCATCATCATAGAGGTGACCAAGCAGTATGGGTAGTAGAAGAGTAGGAACTGTTTAAAGTCATGGAATGTGGGACAGGAAAAACTTAGTAGCAAGATGCTCTTCTCATTGACATTGGCAACTTGGTGGTACTACAATAATACGTATAATAATAATATGTATTTGACAATTGTCCTCACTTTATCTGGCAGTTAAAACTCAATGAAGCTGAACATTTGTTTTGACATGGGTTAAGAACATAGTTAATGTCTAATATTGTGTTTCCAAGAGGACTTCCATTTCCCAGAAATTGCCTGCCATATACAACCACCACTGGCTTCAGGGGCAAAAACAAGTGTACAAAGAAAAGTGTACAAATTTAACATCTCAGAGAAAGGTGTTAGAATTGTTATCTATACTTTTTAATTAGGTAGATTTTACTTATTTCTAGGAACTCAGCTTGAGCACTCCGTTTTTTCAGGTTATTCCTGAGAACCAAGCAGTTAAGACTGACATTTCAACTGGTAATGAGTTTTTGAATTTTTGAACCGACAGCAGTTTTGATGATCGCTTTATTTTAAGAGAAGTGAACGTATTTGTCCAAGATCAAGAGGACATTTGGATCCAAAAGAAATATTGGATGTAACTAACAGCACATCATGTTGCAGCATTTCTACTAACCAAGTATTTTCTATGCCAGCATTGATTTAAGCTCTTGTATAAAAGAGGATGAATGCACAGGTGTAGATTTGAAGTTCCTCAGATCCAAAAAAGCTCTATCCTTTTCATTTATTTTTAGATTTTGTCTTAATATTAGGGAAAGACTTGTGTACATGCAATTGCTTTAAGTCGCATATCCTGTGGAAGTGTCTTAACGCTCAAAGCATTAAGAGGCTGGGTTCTGAGATTGGTAAGTACTTATTTCTTACTTGTATTACACTGTGCTGGAGGCCTAAATCTTAAATTATTAATTTTGCAGATGCAAACACAATTTGGTAGCCCCTCTGCAGCACCAACATTCACTGGACGTGGTTTCAAAAACTAAGTGGATCAATAACTCATGAATTAAGGAAATGTATTTTAGGAATGTACACAGGTTTCAAAATTTTATGGCCATATACTACTTATGGACAACTCATGAACAGGTTTATTTCTGCTCAACCATTTCATTGATTGTCTCGTGTAGTGCCGGTGAGAGCATAGAAGATAAATGGAGGTATTATATACAACAAGTTTGTTGAAAGTAACATAGGACAGAATACTAAGGAAAATAACCTACAATTTTGTCTTAAAGCGTATTCTGAATAGAAAACCATTATTTTCCCGTCCCTTATATAAGAATATCAATCAGAGAGTTTGAAATCATAATGCAATATGTTTACGTTTGTAATGTTCTTAAATAATGAATTCTTGCACAAATCGTAAGTAACAAGGACCCCAGCTAGTCATTTGACCGTTTAATTTTGGGGTTTTTTTGTTTTGTTTGCCTACCTGAAAGAGGTTTGGCAGCCCATGTGAAGATGTTCACATCGTGGTTCTGGGTACCTGAAGGCACAGAACTGGGGCATTGAGGCTTCTTTTATCTTTTTATCTCCCACCTAGAAGGGATTTCTCTGGGTGAGAATTGGTGTAATCAGGACTGCTGCAGCCCTGTGGTTGCTATCTCAGCCAGTATCTCAGTATTAGGCCTCTCAGTGAGAACTTCAGTTTTGCTCTAAGGGCAGTTAGATTTCCATGCGTGGTTGGCCTGAGGTAACGTACAGACAGACAGCTCCCACCCTCAATTTTTGTAGTTTGACAATTTTCTGGATTTTATGGAAATATCATGAACTCTTGGAGGCCAGGTTCATACTTTTAAATGTTGTCAGTCATCTTGGACAAGGCAGTCTGAAAGGCCTCAATAAGAAAAAGGAATGCAATGTTGAAGTGAAATGCTGCTTTGAAATTAGTTGAAAAGTATTGCTGGGATGGGGTGTGTGATAGGGTAGGTCTGGGAGAGCAGCCAAGTAAAATATCTAATTTTATGCTCCAAAGTGGTCGACAGAAGCCATACTGGTGTGCAACAGAACAGACTGTGGGGCCTCCGGCACACACAGGTGTGTGCATGTGCCAAACTTGCCTCTGTTTGACCCCTCCTAATATCAACAAGCAGGGATTTTGCAAAAATGGTGCTACTTTTTGAATGGTTCACATCTTTGGGGATGTGTTTCCAAGATCATACTTATGTTAGCAAGAATTGGGCCAGCTGTGAGGATTGTCATTTAGGGACATGGTTTAATGGTGGACCTGGCAGTGTTAGGTTGAACTCAATGATCTTGGAGGTCTTTTCCAGCCTAAATGTTTCTATGCTTGATTCCCCTTGGGAAACTACACAAGTTACAGAGCTTCCTGCCCATATATCCAGTGCAAATTAAACAAATTGTTCCTATTAGTGTGCTGGTAGGACAGAGCCTTTAGATGAAGGAGACTCTGTTCTTTGAACGTCACAAGCAGGAAAAAATATAGTGCCTGCAGTGGTGATGTCTGCCATGCTCGTGACGATGCTCTTCTGTCACTGATTAACTGTGTAAAACAGGGACTTGCAGTCAGGCTTGCAGTTAAAGTGAAAATACAACACTTAGAAAGACTGTGACAGTTTTTAAAGAAACGCTGGGTTTCCTTACACCTTGTAGCCTCTGTCAAGGACTGCAAAGACTTACTTGGATTCATGCAACTTTGTACATTCAGCTGGATTCTGTCAGTGTAACTGGATTGCTCTGCAAGACTCTTTGGAAATCTTTGCGTTGCGATCTGGTTGTTCAGTTGTGTAACAAATAGTCATTAAAACAAAGCTAATTTGTGGTTTTCCTACAAAGACTCCTCCTGGAAACACAGTCATACATATAGTTCTGAACTATCTTTGATTTTGAAACAAAGATAGGGTGGATATTTAACCTGCTCTCTCATGTAGGAACAGTGTGGTTGTTTAATGAAGATTCTTAATTTCTCCTGTTCTAAGACACTGTTTATTTGTGGGGACGAAAGAATGGGAGGGACCATCAATGAGGTTGTAAAAAAGGAAGAAATGGTTAAAGTCAATCATCTTTACAATTTACATCTTTACAATTAAGGGTTTTGTTTGTACTTCTCTCAGATTTGTCCAGTGTTTAATCTCTCATCAGACAAAAAGAGCCAAACAAGGTCAGCAGCCTGTGCCAACAGTCACATATGATGCCAGCACTGAGGAACTGTCTGTGTGGGGGAGATCCACACAGAAAGACGACTCTTCCATCTGGCATCAAATGATCATTAATTTGGGGTTTCCATACAGCGGAGAACAGATCATTTATAGGAATAATTGAAACAAGAATTTGCATATGCTCCAGAATGTTGTCCAGAATGGTATTAGGGGGAAATGGTTTGTTCAGTATTAACCAGAAGTGAGAAATCAGTATTTTCAATTTGGGCTGACAGGAAGTGCATCTATAATAGAAACAGTATTGTTATTTCAGCCTTTAACATGGTCACTTGTGTCTTGAATTTTTTTCTTAAATTGTTGTTTCTTTTGGAGAAGTTTTGGCACCAGAGGTTTGGAATCAGTTTGAGATCTTTTAAGAATTTTTGATTTGGGAAAAATCTAGAAAGAGCAGGGAATTCTTGTAACTGCCAGCTGTACAGGTGACAAATAACTCTGGGTAGTGGTGATTCCTCTCTTATGAATACTCTGTAACTTTGAAAGAATTGTAGCCCTTTGTATTCATGTTTTCATGGGCACTGCTGTTGTTTTAAAGTAGAGGAGGCTGTCAGCTGCTGAAAAATTAAGTTATAAAATGCTTAGATGATGCAGAAAGCCACTCAGAATCAGGAAGCCGGTCTGAGTTGCAAGGGCTAAAAGAATTGGCTGCCTCAGTAAAATATGGTCAAAGTATTTTTTAAAAATTGTTGTTTTTTNAAAAAAGAAATGGAGTGACAGGATGAAGCACAGTGGGATCCAAGCTTGTAATATATTTTCTTTCTGATTTTACACAATATGTCAGGCAGGAGGCTTAGAGTTTNTTTTTTTAAATGTTGTAATCTGTTTATTTCAGATATTCTGTATCTGTAGCTAATTCTGCTATAACTACATGATTTGGGAAATAATACTTAGGGAACATCTCAAAAATACAATTCTGAATAATTTTTTGGTAGAATTTAGGTACAAAACCTAACTGTGAATCTAAGGATAGCAAGGTTGGGGGTTTTTTCAGTAATGAATTATTTTAGTCAATCGTGATTCCTGTGCCTGTTATATACCTGAACTTGAAATAAAATTGATCTAGACCTGCTGGAAAAGAACAAAAAAACCCCTTATTTCATGTGGTAAGATCTTTCCTTTTCAATACAAAAAAGAGGTGGTTTTTTGGGTTTTTTTTTTTGAGGATGGGAGTCGTAAGTATGGAAAGCCTTCTTCGAACATGCTGGTAGAGGTTGTCCTTGATCCTTGCTACCCGAGCATGTAATTCTATTTTTTTCTTGAGTGAACTATAAGCATTAGTGTCCATTAACATTTTTTGAAACAAAATAGTGAAATTACTTGGAGTACTTTCAGTAATGTGTGCTGGCCATCATTAACAGCTCTTCTACCCCAGACAAGGACGCTGTTTTGCAACATCATTGTGTCTGATTGAATTCACTCAAGTTGTATCTGCGGTACTTCTATGTATGTTATTTCACCTTGGTCACTGTAAACAGTGCTCCACAAAGATCACAAAATTCTTTCAAGCCAGACATCTGTACAGAATTTAATAGAAACCATTATTAAAGTTTCTGAAAGAATAGATTCCTTTCTGAATACACTCACATGTANCTAAAGCCACAATGCTGGCTTGAGGGGAGGGTAGAGAAAAGTCTAAACCCACCCCCATATGCTGATATCAGACCTTCACGAGCCAAAGCATCATATATATGTAACATCTACAGAGATTTACTGACATCAGGCGAGTGTTAATCACTGATTTGGGCACAAAAAGAACAGCAAAGGGAAACACTGGTGCTTAACAGAAGTCCTGGAGATGGGTTATGAGCTCTGCCAGTGATGCATGTGTTTATCCTTACAAACTTCTGAGGAAGAGTTTTCTTGGAGGTTTAAGAAAATTGCACTCAAGAATATCCTCCTTTGATATTTTGCAGAGTAATGTATTCTGCCAGACAGGGGACTTTTTAGTTATCTTTCTGTACATCAAAGTATGTTTTCCCCTTGAAATGTGGGAAGTTGACAACTGTACAACAGCAGCAGGGATCTGGGTTCACAGAGTAAGCAGTGTTTCATTATGCTGCTTTATTTGGATGGGCAACTGTGAGAAATAGCTTATGATGTATAAAATATCTGAGTCTCTTTTTGTACTTGAAGACATTGTTATCTCTATTTGAAGTTGGCTAGTGAAGGTCAGTCAGGCTAACTGCTTGCAAAAGAATATCCTGTCTCTGTTGGTAGATACTCTTTTCAAAGTTCAGTGCATCCAGCAAGCTATTTTTGTAAATACCACCCATCATGGCAAATTACATACTGTTAGTGGGAGGGGGAAAGGGAATGGGGCATAAATTCTTTTCATTTTTAACAAATCAATTGTTGCAAAGAGCATTGCATGGCAATGATGAAAAGTCGATGAAAATGTTAATTTGTTTAAGATTTGGTGTTGATCAGGAATGTCAAATGCTCTGCGGAAGTGATACATTCTGTGATAACTGTAATACTGAAACTTTCACTCACTGATAACCATGGCAGTGATATATTGTGGTATTTTCATGACATTTCCTTTGCTTTACTTTGAAGTCTGGTTGGTTAAGTCAGGAAGTCTTTCTGTATTAGCAGTACTGAAGTTATAGTGTTGTTTCTTCTTCTCTTTAATGTTTTTTTGTATGTATGTGCTGTTAAATGAGAATGGAAAGCTGGCTGTGTAGGACAGTGGTCACATATTTCTCCAGTCTATCACATTTTGAAATGAAGCCCATTAAAATACGAGATTTTATGTTAAGTAACATTCTGAAAATATTCTGTAGTCTCTTTGTGCTTTACTTATTACAAATGAATCTTTGTCTTTCAGTGGTGTACTGGGTTTGGGGTTTATTACATAGTGTCTACTCAAATCTACATAAACTGTTGGTCCAGTCCCAGAAATATTTAGAAACAAGAGCAATCCCAGTTCATTGTGACTGGTCTTGTGAAGAAAATTACTGATGTATGTTGCACTTGCTGAATTAGTTTCCCAAGACATCCTATTGATTTCAGAAGATTTCTCGGATGCAGCTCATAGGAAAGGCATTCACATGGATACACAAGTGGGTGTAGCCCTGGCCCAGAGAGGGGCAGAGGTCTCAACTCCCCCTTTTTACATTAAGTGGTTTCCACACTGAATTTTTTTTTCCACAATACACTCATTTCTAGAACATTATTATCCACCTTGAATGTTCTGAATAGCAGAGTAACTGGCTTCCTGCGTTAGAACTAAAACTGATCGCGGTGCTGCATATTCAATATTTATATTTAAAGCACTCGTTATAATGTATCTAATTTAAGTAACTGTTTGGATATGCTGGTACATTTTTTGCTCAGTTTTTCTAGTCACTGAGAGTTGCTTGTGTGAAAAGGAAGGCTTCTTNGAGACAAGGACGCTGTTTTGCAACATCATTGTGTCTGATTGAATTCACTCAAGTTGTATCTGCGGTACTTCTATGTATGTTATTTCACCTTGGTCACTGTAAACAGTGCTCCACAAAGATCACAAAATTCTTTCAAGCCAGACATCTGTACAGAATTTAATAGAAACCATTATTAAAGTTTCTGAAAGAATAGATTCCTTTCTGAATACACTCACATGTATTATTCTGCTTTGGTAGGTTCTCTGCAAGTGCCCGAGTGTTGCATATAATATTCTACCATAATTGCTACCGTTGTGTAGTGACAGTAAAAAAGAAATGGAGTGACAGGATGAAGCACAGTGGGATCCAAGCTTGTAATAT